>JARHVA010002208.1:437500-797500 GCA_037957365.1 Torreya grandis
TTTCTTTTTTAACCTTTTCTTATTTTGAATAATATTTTGTTATCCATATTTTCTGTTTGTGTTATTTTTGTGCTTATATTTTAGGAGATGCAATATGATCAAGTTTTATTAATAGGTTTATCTCATATAGGATCACCACTATCAAGAAGACTTTGTATTTTTATTTTTAAATCCCAATAATTATTTATGGATTCCCATGAATTATATGATATTCACAATAATATTTTGATATTATTTTCTTATGAGACACATGATAGCTAGATGAAGATGTATATATATATATGATTAAAACTAGCATATTCTGAATTTGTAATAAGCTTCTTATTATTTTCAAGAGATATTATCATTGAACTTAAATATTTTTATTTTATTTTGCATCTCTTCAATTAAATTTTGCATAGTGGTGACTTAGATTTTCAAGGTCTTCACAATCACAAAACTTAGGTATATTTGATTGAATAGGAACATCATTAAGAGTAAGTGTGGGAAAGGATGGGATAGACTCATATTTTAGATTAAGAAATTAATTGGTTATGCATGATTTAGTTGTGTCTTATTTGATCAATAATAATGAAATAATTTTCACTAGTAAAGGATTAATTTTCACCATGTGATGATTCTATGATAATATTATGACATTCTGGTGCAAGAGTAACACCATGTGAAGATAAACATGTGGATGAAGTAGTCCAAAAATATCACAAGATGTGGCATAGGGAGTAGATTTGATTTCAATTGGAACATTTGATGTACTAAGGGAAGAGGAAGAAGGTTCATCCTCATGGGTTAATAATGGATGGAAGTTATGACATTGAAGCTCAACATAAACTATTTATGAAGGATAATAGATGAAAACATTGTTGTTAATAGGTACTTAGGATATTGAATGTTGATTTGGAGTGTATATATTAAGAAATTATTTTTTGAACATAAATTGGGTGTGATTATATTACTATTTAGGGCCCCAATCTATAGATAGGGATCCTGTCTATCTATAATGGTCCCAACCCCAAGAGATGAATTAATATGAAAGGAAGAAAGAGATAGTGAAGAAGATTCTAGAGGTGTGTCTAAAGAGGGATCAATAGATGTATCTAAATATGGTTCTAAAGTAAAAAACCAAAGATTAATCTAGATTTAATGTTTTTTTGGAATGCATCTATTAAGAAATTATTTTTTGAACATAATTTGATTTTTCTTGGATTGCTCTTTTTGTTCTGAATTATTATGCAAGTAAAAAAGTGACTTTGAATAATATTATAGAGGTTTGTCTAAAGAGGAGGTGTGTCTAAAGAGTATTCTAAATGAGAATCTATATATGTGGATAAATAATAATCCAAAAAAAATCCAAAAGAGTATCTAAGGGATGCACTAAAGCAAAATCTAGAGAGGAAGTAGAAGGAGATACTAAGAGAAATCCAAAGGGTAATCTATAGATGCATCTAAATATGTTTGTAAATGAGGTTTTGAAAAGGAAAAAATAGGTTTATACATGATGGTATCAATAAATTGATCAAAGGGATGATTCGAAGAGGGTGTTGTAGGTTCCCAAGGGTCTGTAAAATCATCTTGAACATTATATGTTTGTTGAAGCTCAAAGTCATCATCATCAAGAAGTTGTCATTTTTTTTTAATTTTTCCATTCAACCTGGTCATAATAAAATTTAATAAAAACATATTATATATCCATGATGTATGTGAATAATTTAAATACAAAAAAGATGTTAAAAAGTAATAAGCTATCTATCATATATAAGGTAATTTAGTGATTAAGCAAACAAAAGAAGAAATAAAAAAAGGATGAAAGGGTGATCTAGAGAGTTTTTTAATGATTTGTAGGCTCTCAAAGATACTTTCTCATTCATTATAAAGTGTCAGCTCAATAATTCATATAACTAATTATGAAGGTAGAACCATACCCATATCCCACTAAACCTAGTTTTGAGGGTAAGTTAAGAGCAACTTCTTGAAGTTAACTGTTTGACAGTGTACTAAAAAATTAGATGGATGCTATCTTCCTAGTTGGTATAAATAATTAGATCCCAAAATTCATGAATAGCTCTATACAATGGCTAAGTATTAGAAAAAACACCTCACACCATAATGTCTATAAATAGAAAACCATTTAACCCATAATGATAGTATCTAAGAGATTATAGACTACTATAATACAACCTATAAAACAAAAAGAATCAAAGAAAAAACAAATGATTAATACAGGTAAAATATTTTTTGAAAGGACAACATAAAAATTTAACTCAAAGTCAAAAGAAAGAGCCTCTGTGTAGGTATTTATCCTTGAGGTGAATTTTATTTTTTCAGTGTCGGATTACTTCAAAGTCAAAAAAGTTGAATCATTATGTTATGGATAATATCCAAGGTTGAGGAATTTTTTCTTTCAATGGTAGGAATTTATATAATTTAATTGAAACTTTAAGCCAAAAATCAACTAGCAGTACAAGCAATGTTTTATTCTAAAAGTGGGTTCACCAAAATGTTTACCCCTAGAATCAATAAAGTGATTTAATTAACTCTAAATTATTATAAACTTGAAATATGATATAAGAGAGAGAAATAAGGCAACAAACTATAAAATATAGTAATATACAAAATTACAGAAGTTGTAAATTGTTAAATATATACAATAGGGTTAGGGTTAGATAGATGTCAATTGAAAACTTATTTATGAAAAAAGTATTGTGACTATATTGATTTTGACTATATAAAATACTTAATAAAAGCTATAGGCATAGTGTTAATTTAAAAAAATTTACTTCCTTGTATATTGGTACAAGTGTTAGTAACTAGACAGGGTCATAGTGCATCATTGTCCTCTACTGTGACTTGATCTGTAGCTCAATTGATTTTGTGAAATATATAATTTAACACATGGATAACCTATAATAAATAAAACCCTAGCTTGTACAAATAAAAAACAATATAAAATGTAGAGAACAAGAAAACTATCAAGAACAAGAAAATTACCAATAGGCCAAGATCTTGAAACAATACTTAGAATTGATTTGTATTGATTGATTAAAATAATTACAAAGACAAACCATGCTTAAATAATCCTAAACTCAAAAATTAGAGTCTACATTCAAAATTCAAAAAAAACTAAAATAAAATAAAACCGTCTATTTTTAATAGACGCTATTTATAGTAAGTTTTGCATGCAAGCACACACAGCTCTAAAAATTTACCGAAATAACCTAAATACTAAAATTAGCATATGGGATAAAATTCAACTGAAGTTGACTTTCGATTCTAAAAAATATATAATTTCTAAAAATAGAAAAATTTTAAAAAAATCATTAAATGTTAATTTTGGACCCTCGAATGATCACATTTAGCCTTCAAAATATATTGAAATCAAATATAAGTAGATAGTGTAGCTTAGGGTAGAATCAAACTTTTTGATACAGTCATTTTGGCATGTGGAAGAGCTCAAATAGATTTATGAGTCAAAAGTTATGGCCTCCAAAAGGTTGGTCTATTTTTTTGCATCATTCTCCTCTAAATAAAAATAACTCAACTCCTACGAGTTGGCCTCATTATACTACTGGCATTTATCTTTATCAATATTATTCATATCTCATTATGTAATCCAAGTAACTTTTCTTGTTTTAATCTTTCCCACTACACCAAATCCCTGTTATAATTCCCTTGTCTTGTGCTCACTGTCTTCATATCCAAAACCTACACTAGTTTTTATTTCTTCTTCTTTGGAACACGTTGCTCCCAATTTACTTCATCATCTTCACCATATTCTCCATGGAATTCATATAAATCTGAAACATTAAATTCATATAAATCTGAAACATTAAATTCGTATAAATCTGAAACATTAGAATCTACATTCAAAATTCAAAAAAAACTAAAATAAAATAAAACCGTCTATTTTCAGTAGCTGCTATTTATTGTAAGTTTTGCATGCAAGCACGCACAACTCTAAAAATTTACCAAAATAACCTAAATACTAAAATTAGCATATGGGATAAAATTCAACTGAAGTTGACTTTCGATTCTAAAAAATATATAATTTATAAAAATAAAAAAATTTAAAAAAATCATTAAATGTTAATTTTGGACCCTCGAATGATCACATTTAGCCTTCAAAAAATATTGAAATCAAACATAAGTAGATAGTGTAGCTTAGGGTAGAATCAAACTTTTTGATACAGTCATTTTGGCATGTGGAAGAGCTCAAATAGATTTATGAGTCAAAAGTTATGGCCTCCAAAAGGTTGGTCTATTTTTTTTTGCATCATTCTCCTCTAAATAAAAATAACTCAACTCCTACAAGTTGGCCTCATTAAACTACTGGCATTTGTCTTTATCAATATTATTCATATCTCATTATGTAATCCAAGTAATTTTTATTATTTTAATCTTTCCCACTACACCAAATACTTGTTATAATTCCCTTGTCTTGTGCTCACCGTCTTCATATCCAAAACCTACACTAGTTTTTATTTCTTCTTCTTTGGAACCTGTTGCTCCCAATTTACTTCTTCATCTTCATCATCTTCACCATATTCTCCATGGAATTCATATAAATCTAAAACATTAAATACTGGAGATATATCAAAATTCTATGGTAAACTTATCTCATAGGCATTATCATTGATTTTCTTCACAATTTTGCATGGTCCAATTTTCTTGTACTTCAACTTATTATATGTACCTTTTGGAAATATCTCTTTCCTCAGATAAAACATAGCAACTCTCCTTCTTCAAATACCTTAGATATTCTTCTGACATCTATTGTTGCTTTATATTTCTCATTACTTTCCCACAACTTTCTTCTTACTCCTTGCAACTACTGCATATGCTCTGCAAACACTTCTGCATCATCACTAATTTGATCTGTAATTGGAAATTATACCAAATCTAAAATACCCATAGGATTTATCCCATAAATAATTTGAAAAGGTTAATTTCCTATTGATTTATTCACTAAATTGTTATATAAAAACTTAGCTTGTGGTAAATCCAAGTCCTATTGCTTTGGCTTTTCTCCCACTATGCATCTCAATAAATTTCCAAAGCTCCTATTCACAAATTCCATCTATCCATCTATTTATGGGTGATATGCACTACTGATTTTAGCTTATTACCCATCTTCTTCCATAAAGTCCTCCAAAAATGACTTAGAAATTTTGTGTCCCTATTTGAAGTGATAGTTTTTGGAACACCATGTAATCTCATAATATCCATAAAAAATAATTCTAAAACTCTAGTGGCATCATTGTTTTTATTACATGAAATGAAATGAACCATTTAAAAAAAATCTATCTACAACAACAAAAATTAAATCATTACCTCTTTATGTGTTTGGCAATCTCAACACAAATTTCATACTCAAATCTATCCATGGCCCTCTTGGAACCGGTAATGGCATGTAAAGTCTAGTATTTTGTGCATGTCCTTTAGCCACCTAACATATTCTATACCTTGAAACATACATTGTCACTTCTCTCTTCATCTTTGGCCAAACATATTTTTCCTTCACCAAAGCTATTGTCTTCATCTTACCAAAATGTCTAGCCAAACCACCACTATGTAATTCTCTTATTATATTGTCTCATAGAGACCCAAATAGAATGCATAATTGTTTCCCTTTGAAGAGATAACCTTATTGTTTAACATACTCATCATGAATAGCATCTATCCCACCTGTTCATGGATTTTTGCACTGCTCAACTACTTTACTAAAATATCAATCAATATCATATAATTCTTTAATAACTTCAAATCCAACTACTTCACTCACCATTGTAGTTAATAATGCTACCTACCTACTCAATGCATCAACTACCTAATTTTTTTTCTTGATTTATGATTCAACATAAAAGTATAACCCTATAAAAAAGAAACCCACTTTGCATGCCTACTATTCAACTTCTTTTGTTTATTCACATACTTCAAAGCATCATGATCTGTAAATAGTATAAAATCCTTAAGCACCAGATAATGCCTTCAATGTCTTAATGATTGTACAATTATATAAAGTTCAACATCATAAATAGAATACTTTATTCTTACCTCATTCAATTTCTCACTGAAATATGCTATTGGCTTTCCTTCTTGACTCAGCAAAGCACCAATTCCCATAAATGAAGCATCACAATCAACCTCAAACACTTTGTTAAAATTTGGTAATGCTAAAATTGGCATTTTTATAATCTTCTTCTTCAAAACTTCAAAGCTTTATGTGGCTTCTCTAGTCCATACAAATTCCTTCCCTCTCATGCAATCTATTATTTATACCACAATACTACTAAAAATTTTAATAATTTTTCTATAAAAAGTTGCTTAACCATGGAAAATTCTTACCTCTATAATGCTTTTTGAAATAGGCCACTCAATAATTTCCTTTATCTTTTTTTCATCCATTTTCACACCATCTGCTAAAACTACAAATCCCAAAAATACCAAACTATTTTGCATAAACATGCACTTCTTCAAATTTTCATACAACTTCTCTTTTCTTAACAAATCAATTACCATTATCAAATGTTGTAAGTGTTCTTATTTATTCTTACTGAATATCAAAATATCATAAAAATAAACAACCACAAACTTACCAATATATTCTCGTAGCACTGTATTCATCACCCTCATAAATGTGCTAGGTGCATTAGATAACCTAAATGGCATCACCATCCACTCATATAAGCCATCCCTAGTCTTGAATGTAATTTTCTACTCATCTCCTTCACAAATTCAAATCTGATAATAAACAATCCTTAGATTAATCTTGGTAAAATATTTTGCTCCTGCAAGCACATCAATCATATCATCTAAATGAGGTATAGAAAACCTATACTTTATTATAATTTTATTAATTTCTCTACTATCCACACACATCCTCCATCCTCTATCTTTATTTGGAGTTAGAAATGTTGGTGTTTCACATGGACTCATACTCTCCCTTATCACTTTCTTCCTTGGAAATTCATTAACCTATTAATTTAATTATGCATATTTTATTGGACTCATCCTATCAGTTGCTTGATTGGGTAGAGCTGATCCTAAAATTAAATCAATGTGATGTTGAATATCTCTCTTCAGTGGTAAACCATGTGGTAACTCATCAGACATAACATCTTCATATTCTTTCAACATTCTTATTACTTCTGTTGGTATTGGCACCATTTCTATTTCTTCATTCTTTGCTACTAGTGCATAACAACAACCTGCTACCTTCATATCTTGGATAAATTCTTTAGTATAAAGCATGATTTCTATCTTCTCTTCCTATTTAAGAGGTAACAAAACTACCTTTGTACCACCTTTCTAAAAAGTGTAGGTGGTCTTTGCTCCATCATGAACTACTTTCCTATCAAATTGCCACGGTCTCCCCAATAACACATGACATGCATCCATCAAAATAACATCACATCATATTTCATCATTATAAGTTTTTCTTATAGAAAACTTGATTAAACAACTTTTATCTAATATAAACTCATTCCCTTTCTTAAACCATGAAATTAGATAAGGGTTAGGATGCTTGTCACATTGCAGATTTAGTTTCTCAATCATTTCTTTAGAAACCATATTTTCACAACTACTATCATTTATAATTACTTTACATGCCTTTCCACCTGAAGTACATCTTGTTTAAAAAATATTTGATCATATCCATGCATCACCACCTTATTTATTCTACACTTTATCCTTCCTTAGATCGATCATGGTTCTTCTCATCATGATATTATCTCCAACATCAACTGGTGCAATTTTAGTATTCTACTCTTTTATTTCAACCTCAACTAGATTTACTCTTAGGCAATCATCTTGCCTCCTTTCTTGATTTTTATAGTGTAGACACTCAAATTATCTATACCCTTATTATCCACATCTATAATAGACATAAGATATATGTTGATTCAAAAACCATCCTCTAGTATCACCATAACCTCATCCTCTCTGAAATCCTCTTCTTCTTTGTTGGTGTTGAAACCCTTGCATATTATCATTTTACATTTCTGCACTATATGATTATTCACCTTTATTGGCATTAAATCCACCTTTGGTGGTATTAAACCCACTGCATCCCCTTATTATAAGGTATCCACCTCTCTTTGGACTAATAGATGTCCTTATAAATTTCTACCTATTTTATTGTTCTTCCATCTTCAAAACTAATTGATAAGCCTCCTCTATGTTAAGTATTATATGCATGTTTAATTCATCTTTTATAGAAAATTTTAAACCATTTACATACATTAAATCCATATACTCTTCTATTACATCATGCTCTACTCGTATGTAAATCTTATAAAATATATCTATATACTCTTGTATATTTTGATCTTTTTGCCTCAAATTTTGAAATCTTCTATATAAGGTTTGTGCATAATCCACAAGAAGAAATTTTTCCCTTAGCTTCTTCTCCATATTTTTTTATGAATTAATCTTCTTTTTACCTTTTTCTCTATCTCTCTTTCTGTAGGTGATCCCACTAGATCATTGCATGACCTTTTAATTTTGTGCATGCAAACTTTACATTCTTGTCTTCTCTCATAGTCTTCCACTCAAAGAACTTCTCTATGCTATTCATCCAATCTATCAAATCCTCTAGTTTTAAACTATCTCCATAATCTGGAACATCAATCTTGATTTCTTCATTTATTCCTTATAAATCCTAAACCATCCTCTCTTCCATCGATGGTGGTTTCTCTTGTTGATCTTCTTCTTACTAAATTTCTTCATCACAATCTGTGTCTTCCTCATCACCACCTTGTATTCTTTGTTGATTGGTGATAACTGACGTCTCTATTAACCTCCCTTCTTGTTGAACTTGCCTATGTAAATATTTTATAGTCTAGTTCATCTTCACAACACCTCCTTATCCTCTCTCCATTCTTTACTCCTCTAAAATTTGAACTTATTCTAATACCAGATAATGAACCCAAAAACTATCAATAACAAGAAAATTACTAATAGGCCCAGATCTTGAAACAATACTTAGAATTGATTCATATTGATTTCTTGAAATAATTACAAACCCAAACCATGCTTAAATAATCCTAAACTCATAAATTAGAGTCTACATGCAAAATTTAAAAAACTAAAATATTAAAAAAAAAATGTCTATTTTTAGCAACTATTATTTATAGTAAGTTTTGCATGCAAACACACATGAATCTAAATTTTTTTTGAAATAACCTAAATACTAAAATTAGTCTATGGGATGAAATTCAACTGAAGTAGACTTTTGGTTCTAAAAAATATACAATTTCTAAAAATAGAAAATTCTTGAAACCATCATTAAACATTAATTTTGAACCTTAGATGATCATGTTTGGCCTCCAAAAAATATCAAAATCAAATATAAGTAAATGGAGCTACTTAGGGAATAATCTAACTTTTTGATATGGTCATTTTGGCACATGAAAGAGCTCAAATAGAGTTACAGGTCAAAAATTATGGCCTCTAAAAGGTTGGCCTTTTTTTTTTTTTTTTGCATCAAGGTAAGTGGGGAAGTGGTGTATCGCTAAGTTATCTTCATAAAACCCTTTATTTACTAAGTGTTGAACATTTAATCCATGTGAACCTCAAGCCAATGTAGTTATCCCTATGGAGAAGAACATATAAATGTAAATAATTATTAGAATGATTAACAAATGATAGACTCAAGCTACAAGAAAATAATGTTAAACTAGCCAATGATTATATTACTATAATAAAATTGCATTAGGGATCATTTTTGAATAGATAAATGCTTTTATAATTGCCTTTGTGAGATAATTTTGGACATTCACTAAGGGGTTCAAGTGATATATTGGATTTGATCTTATTGGATAACATTTGAATTATTTTTTATAACCAAATTTATGGATTGCAGGGGAGAGCCATTATGAAGCATGTCATTTTAAAAATTATCCATTGGAGCATGGGAGACAAGTCCACACTAGTGATTAGGTGTAAAGTGTGCTCTTATTTTCCTAGTGTGCACTTGTATAGATTGAACAAAGGCTTATGAAACTAAAATGGTGGGGAAAAGTTAATGATTAAAGATGTTTAGGAAAAAATTAGGGTATTTTATAAGATGCTAGTAAAATATGTATGACTTTGAAGGTTCTCATGTAGATAAATGGTTATCAGAATGGGAAGTTGGACAAGAAAGGTAAAAGTGTCAAGGACTAGAATTTTCAAGAATTTATTGATTTAATTTTAGTATCTACAAGTGGTATGCTTAGTTCTTTCTACCACACCATTTTGTTTGGAGGTTTAGGAAACAATCAATTATTTATTGATGTTATGATTGTTCCATAAATTAGAGAAATCTCTTGAAGTGAATTCTCCCCTTCTATTTATTATAAATACCTTAAGATAATACACACTTTTATTTTCAATGGTTGCTTTGAAGTGATGGAAACATTTGAAGGATTCTAATTTTTGTTTCAAAAAATAAATCCAAGTGCAACATGATGAATAACCATGTATCATATATGGTTAATTTGAGGATGTGTAAATTATCAAGTTTAATATTTAGAAGAAACATCTTCATCCATGTCATTAAGACTTGTGCCACAAGTTGATAATTTCCAGATTTATGAAGTATTTTATAATAATTATCTTTAAAAAAACTTGTAATTTTTTTATCAATGAGCTACCCCTAACTTAGAATATTATGTTGTAATTTTGGTAAATACATTACATCTTGAATATATTTTTTTTTCCTTGCTTGGTTTTTATAGCAATGGAACCTTTTCCTTGCTTGGTTTTAACATATTCATCTATATTAAATAAAGAGATCATGATTTATAGTCATATGATTTGATTATCTATTTTCTAGGAACCACACATATTTATCATCTTCTTTTGCTAGGACACATGTGAAGGATGTGGAGTGTTCAAAATGCTCAAAAGATTTTGTAGTATAGTTTGCCCTTGACTTATTCAAATAAAATTTCTTATTTCTACACTTAGACTCATAATGGTAAAAATATTGATAGTACCTACATTGGATGTTTTTTCAATCAAAATAACTTCTTCCTCTTCATCTACCATTTTTTATTCATATTCCTCTTCTTCTACCATGTCCTTTGTTAGTGGAGGACTCCCACTATATTTTATTTTTTTGAGGAGGGGGAAGGCTTGAATTTTTCTCATCAATTTTGATATAAAACTAGAAATATTTCACCAAGTTCTTCATATAATGTTATATATGTTCAACATGTGAACGCAAGTAACCTAATAGCTCTACAACTTTCAAAGTGTTGATATCTTTGATTTTTTCAATGTATATGGCTACTGGATCATAGGTTGGAAGAAGAGATCTCCAAATACTTTCCATAATTCTCTATTTAATGATACATTCCCTTAAGACATTACTCCATTCACAATATCTTGGGTCTAGTAATTAAATCTTGAACAAACTCAACTTATTTCATCTTTAAAATTTTAAAAATCCTTCTTAGAGTTTGAGTCTTACCAATATTACTTTATCTAAACCTTGGTAGATAACTTACAAAGTGTCCTAAGCATCTTTTGATTTTGTCACATCATCAATTTGGGGGAATATTGACACATCCAATGTGGATTATATATAAAATGGGCCCAACTATCTTTATTTAAGGCATTTTGATTTATATGTTTAGCAAACCCATTTTCTACCAAATCCCAAAGATATTTAGACATCAACATGGTCTTCATTTTTATTCTCAAATATTCATAATTGTATCCTGGAAACTATAGAATCTGCAAGGGAAATTTGCCATTCACTATTCTTGCTCATACCAATTTTGCATAATGACTTCTTGCTCTAATACCAATTGAGATAATTAAAAACCCAAATTATGCTATGTTTCAGTTTGAGTTAAACAAGAATACATATTATTTGGCATTAAATAATACTAAAAAATAATATTACTTCCATCTTTCTCCACAAAACAGATTTTTATAGTTATTTTTTATACCATAACATATTACATATTTAAACATAAACCGCATGACATTCTGGAGAAAATGATGGAAGGCAATTAATCTACATGATAAAAGTAGCCAAAACCAAAATTTCTAAAAATAGCATGAATTAGAAAACTAAATCCTTATTGTTCTCTACCACTATGTCACTATTGACTTAGTCATCATGGTTATTAACTCTTTCAGAAAAGTCATAATTTAAATTAAAAATTTGAAATGCACATAAAAAAAACTTATTGTCCAATACTTGAATATGGTATAAATATGTTTTCCATTATTTCACTAATTGTTAAAATGATACATGTCATGATGTGATTAGGTAATTATGAAGATAAAAACTTAGACAACTAGTACATAATACTATGACACCTATAAGGAGTAAAATGTCAACTATATAACATTATGTATACTACTCCCCTATATTGTTAATATCTCTTATATATTTATTGGAATAAATTTTAACATTAATTTGTAAAAATAAAAAATTAACTTATTTTTGTAAATTATAATTTTAATATTTATTATACAAATAAAACTAGAAATATATAATTTATTTAATTTTAATTGATTAAAGTACAATAATTAAAATTATTTTACTTAAAAACATTATTTATCGTATTCAAAAATATAAAAATTTCAATACTCATTATATTTCCTTCTTAGAAATGTCCAAATTAAATGAAATGTTCCCATCATATATTCCACTTAATCCAAAAATTATTTGTCGGATTCAAAAATACAAAAAATATTCAACATCCATTTGATTCCCTTATTATAAACCTCCAAATTAATTAAATGCTTCCATCATATGTTTCACCCAATCAAGGTTTTTTGTGGTGAATCTTTGTTAATTGACAAATATTCCATTTTCCAAAGTTGGCATTTGGTGAGTTTGTGGGGTAGTTGATAACATAGAATCACCTAAATTTTTGGGGTAGTAGTAAATTTTAAGGGTCAACTTGCCTACTTTTTAAAATAAATGTCCTCTTATAAATGTATGTCATTTTTACCTCGAAAGCTAATCTGGGTGCATTCACCACCATATATTATATATTAAACACTTTTTTTTTTAATTTAAACTTTACCTCAGTTGAGTTTTTCTACCTAGATGGTAATAGGTATTTGTTCCTCAACTACATTAAACTATTTATATTTACTATCAAGTGTTAGTATCTATTGTCAAACATCTACGTCTGTTATCAAATGCTAAAATTTCATTATCAAATGTCTAGATTTTATTATCAATCATTAATGTTTTACTATTTAGATTTAGCATTCTACTATAGGGCACCAACATACTATTGTTAGGCATCAACACTTTACTATCAGGATTTGGCATTGTGTTATTTAGCATTGACATTACGCTATCGGGCATCAGATTATGTTGTCAGGTGTCATAATTGTGTTGTCAAGCATCATCATTATGTTGTCATGGGTCTTCGTTTAATTTATCTTAGACACTTGTGCTTGGTGTCAAACATCTACATTTAATTGTTAATCATCTAAATTTTTTGTTACTTTTCTATATTTTTAGTCAATGATTGGCCACTTACATTCCACCCAGTCATCTTTTGTCTTTTGATTGCTTTTGTTGGGAATGTTAAGGCATCTGGAAATTAAAAACAAAATAACTTATTATATTATTTTAGTTAGACACCAAACATAGGTACTAAATATTAAATTATTTACTATTTTTCATTTATTCACTTTCTTATTAAGGTTCAATAATAATTACAAGGTCTGCTACCATTTTGCATGCAGAACCTATTGATACCTCTTTTAAAGATATGCCTCCACTAGAAGATGTACTTAGGTATGAAATGCCAAACATAGGTACTATATATTAAATTATTTATGATATTTTTATTTATTTTAATTTTCATATTGATTCAATAATAATGACAAGGTCTACAACCATTTTTCATGTAGAACCCATTAATAACTCTTTTGAAGATATGCCTCCACTACAAGACGTACTTAGGTATGAAATGCCAAACAAAGGTACTAAATATTAAATAATGTACATTATTGTTATTTATTTGAACTTTTATATTGATTCAATAATAATGACAAGGTTTACAACCATTTTTCATACATAACCCAATGCTAAAGGTATCGTAATTGAAGATATGCCTCCACTAGAAGATGTACCTTGGTATGAAATGCCAAACTAAGGTACTAAATATTTTATGATTTACTAAGTTTTATTTATTTTCACTTTTGTATTAATATTTATTAATAGTTAATCAGTCTATAACCTTTTTACATGTAGAACCCAATGATAACAGTATTGAAGATATGCCTCTACTAAAAGACATCCTTGGGTATGAAATGTCAAATACAAAAAATATTATATGGTTTAATGTATTGTTAATTTTTTACACTTTCATATTAAAGACCAATTTTTAATAATAATTCCAATATCTATAGCCATTTTACAATAAAAACCCATTAATAACCCTTTTGAAGATATGCCTCCACTAAAAGATGTCCCTGGGTATGAAATGCCCTCACTAAATTCATGGAAAAGGACATTGGAGGACATCATCATGGATGTCGATGATGAGTACCCAATACCAGATGAGATATATAATCTACCAACACAATCTTCAGTTGAAAAAAGAACTAAAAAATATATGCAAAAGAAGATAAGTACATAGACAATTAGAAGGTCATTTAAGTTTGACTGGGCAACTAAATACCCATCCATTAAACATGTACAATAGGAAATTAGTGCTGAAATAAAAACATAATGAAAATGTATAATATGTAGTTGGAA
Organism: Torreya grandis; assembly: GCA_037957365.1. NCBI lineage: Eukaryota > Viridiplantae > Streptophyta > Pinopsida > Cupressales > Taxaceae > Torreya > Torreya grandis. Next base: position 452,223 of record JARHVA010002208.1, read on the forward strand.
ACTTAGAAAGGACCACAAAATGCAACTCAAGTTGGACACAATTGAAAAATATTATGGCAAAATATAAGATTTGGTCTAAGACAAAGATGGACAAATCAAAAGAATAGTGAGATGAAAAAATGCATAAAAATGCATGCATCAATATTACATCGTAGAGTATCAAAATCATTAAAAACAACAATGACACCTCATTGATAAAGGAAGAATAATTACTGCTCAATTTAGAAAAGTTTCTCAATCTAATCTACTTGCCAAAAATTATAGTTTTCGACTTTATATCACATTCTAAAAAGATGCAAACCAATATCTAATTTTTTAGATTATAATATTTTATTTCAGCATATTGGATTGCATAACATTATACAATACAATCACATTGGTCAGATAGCAATGTTTGGGATATGGAAAAATGCCTCATGATGATTTAAAAGGAAGATTTGAAAGAAAAATTAAAAGCAACATGATTTATCTCATTATCCATTGATGAATTAATAACTGTTGACAACACATCATGGGTTTGCATGCATGGTTATACATTTGAGAATCATTCAATGCAACCACAACTATTATCTATAAATAAAATGATAGAAAATTGTAATGTTGAGAACCTTTACAGATTGGTTATTTTTAATTTGATAGATATTTTTGGGATGAATTATTATTATATAGGTACCAAGTTAGTGTGTGTTAGTGTGGATGGTGTATCAGTAATGCATGAGAACAAAACTAGTCTGTATATTCACCTACAAAAAATAATTGCCTCATATATGACTCTAATCCATTTCATGGCACATAGAATGAATTTTTCTTAAAAAATTCTTAGCTTATTTCAAAATGTCACAAAAGTGGAGGAGCTAATCTGTGACTTGCACACATACATATAAAGCAATCCAAAAAGTTTTATAGAGTTGCATCAATTTAAGATTGGAGTGGCTAATGGTAAAAAACTATTAAATGATGTTAATACAAAATGGATTTCCATGTATGATCCTACATGTAGAATATTTGAATATTATCAATTGTTGGTAGGTTTTATGTTTAAATATAGGATGGTCTTTGATAAGGCAAAATATCTATTGTATCATTTAAATTTTTTTGAAACTTTGCTAACAATGTGTGGTATTTTGTCTATATTGAAAGAAATGCATTTTTTGATGAAATATGTGCAAGAGAGATCCATATATATTGTTAACTTCACATAGTTGAGGAAATGGATTTGTCAATCTCTTGATATATTATACTACTCGAATGAAATATTTAAGGACTAATATTTGATATTTGAGAAATTATAACTGATATTAAGGATCTTAGAAACTATTTAAAATTCAATATTAATGATTGTCTTTATATTTTCATTAATGGAAAGGATATATGATTACACACTTTCCAAATATGAACTAATGTAGTTGGAGTAGAAATTGTAGTACCTACAATGTGGGTTCTATATGATAATGTCATATATGATACACAAATGAAACTGAGAAACATTTCTAAAAGCTTATTTGCTAAAATTTGAGATCATTTTCAAAGGGATGAGTTTATTGAAGCCATGAGAGTGGTGAATCATATATTTTGGAACATTATACATGGTAATAAAATAACAAGTAATTTATTTATCAAACACATGGGTACTCTCATTAATCATTTCAATAAGTTTGTAAAAATCAATGGAGTTGAATTTGAGGGTATTTTTTAAAAGGATTTAATGAAAAAATAGTCAATACATTTTGGAATTAAAATTATTGAACAATATGGGTCCATAAATAAACCAACAAAAATAGGGGTTATTACAAGGCTATGGAAGAAACCGTATCCGAACATTGTTCTGAAAAAAAAAATAATGGATATTTTTTATTATATGAATTGTGTCAAACAATGATTTTAGGTTCCATGGAAGATGAAAGAGTATTTAGTGCATTATCTTTTGTTAAATCAAAACTTTGGAATAGATTGGATAAAAATCATGATACATGTTTGAGGTTATATGTTTCATGTTATGTAGTGGATGAGTTTCCATATGAAAGAGCGATTTCAATTTGGAGTTCTCTCACTAAAAAAAGAGGAGTCATTAATATAGAAACCAAAAAAGATATTTTAAAATGTCATTGAGATAATACATACAAATATCAAGGATGAAACATGGGTGTAAAAAGGATCGTTTTAGCTACTTGAGTTTTAATTTGTATGTATTTCAAATATACTTCAATAAAGTTCAGACATATGTGATAATTTGTTATTATTCATTGAATAATATTTTCTCTTTTTAATTTATAAATATATTACTTCACAAGTAGTCTTGTATTGAATAGCACTTCATATGCTCAATTATATTTTTTTATGAATCACTTAATTGATTTCTTTACCAATAGTATAACATTATTTTTGTTTTGATTTCGAAAAATGGTATATCATCAGCATTCTAATTTTTCAAAGTTATATACCTTTTAAACCATATTTACATTGTTAAATCAAAAGAAATGGTAATACAATTTTATGTTATATAAACTCATATTCTCAACTGAGAAAGTATATGATGGTTTGGAAATGACAACCTGCAACTTTAACATCATTACATTACAAAAAAAATTGAACATTACAATGATTTATTACACATCATAGCATAATCACTTACCATTATTCCAAAGCATTAAGACATGTTATTGATTCAAGTAAAAAAAAACCATGTACACCCATACAAATAAGCATTAAGAGTAAGGAAGCCACAATTACAAAATATATTTTAAATGTTATAGATGAGATAAATTATTATGGTTATTGTTTAGGCCCAACTCTCAAGCTGAATTCTTAATTTACAATATTTAAAAAGCATATATATAATGTCAATTGGAAATCTCATTATTTGTCAGACACTTGGGTGTCTACCTATGTTTCCTGACCAGGTTGACCTTCCACTTGGCTAGTAATAGTGTTGTATGTGAGGATCCCTAAATCTGTAAGATCTATTTTTGTGATATTGATATTGGTAATACTTGCCTATTCATATGTAGTAGAATCTCTTGCTAAAACCAAGGATGCGTCCACTTCACCTTTATGTTTAAATAAAACTTCAGGATCTAAGTCATGTTCTCTAATTATTTTCTTCAATGTATTATTTTTCTTATTCAGTAAAACAAGTTTTTCCTTGAAATAAATGGTTACAAATATACTTTCATGTTCACTCTTCAAATGCATGTCAAGGATAACAACTTGATTCTTAAAATTTATATATTTTGATTGCAAATGAACAAAAAATATTAATTAGTCAAAAATTATAAAATAAATTTTAACTGTGAGAAATAATAAAGAGAAACTTACCACAACTTTTTATTTCTCTGTTGCTACAATTTATACAAGGCTTTTTTTTTCACCCATTTGTTGTAATATGCTTGGACTCTACATTGAAATTCTCAAGCCTATTTAGAATTATATCTAAAATGTTATCATTAAAGCTATTACTCAATAGGATACATTGGTGTAGGTCGACATAGTTTTATTTTTCTATGTATTTCTCAACAAAATACATCAACGCAAGTCAATCTATTTTAATTATCTTTATTTATCAATTATCTAGATATATCAGCTAGGCTCGATCTGCTAATATCTTTCAATTTAATTTTTATTTATTTTATGAATTTTCTATAAACTACATTGACCCATGTCGATTCCACCTAAATTTCTATGTATTTTTTAGGCAACTACATTGACCTAGGTTGATTTAGTCTAAACAATTATATGATTTCCAGATAACTACATCGATGCAAGTCAATACATTGTTAATTCTGAGGTTTATAACATGTTATACTAATGTAGGATGATCTAATTTTTCACTCATATCTAAATTATCTCCAATAATCTAACTGCATCATCCCATATTGATATAGCTCTATATTCTAGGTATTTTTATTCCAATTATATCTACCTAGATTGAAATACTTTTATTTATTTATATAGTCAATTTAATTAAACAAATTATTTTAAATTTATACTTAAAATTTTTACATTCTATCAAAAATTATTTATTCACATAAAACTATATCGGCCCAAGCCAATATAGTCATATAATTATTATCTTCCTTATTAAAATGACACTGAACCAAGTTAATATTATCACGTTTTTATATTTGTTGTCAATAAACTACATTAGCCCAATCTGATCTAGTTTAATTTACATTTTTGATGCAAATATTAGAGAGGGGGACCAATTAATGTTTGTTTTTATCTATATGTTATTAGGGACAGACAATCACTCATGGTCATACTTTCAGTGCTTACTCAAACTTGACACACTTAATGGATTTCCATTGCCTTAATATTAAAAACATTACATCATAATGAATTCACACTATAAAACACACACTCACACTAATACATGCCTATACAATCTTATTACATTACATAAAAGAGTTCTAGACTCCCATATAGTTCATCTTGAATTGATACAACTCTTTATTTTGCTCCCTCGCATCTCATTCCTCTGTCCAAAAAATTATTTTTATTTCTATCTTGTATTCCTCTTGACATCCAAATATTCATGGGGCATCTCTTCAACTTCCCTGACATCAACATAATGTACAATATTCAGGTGGCCTTTAGTTTTCAAGATCAACACCTAACTATTAGTCACTATCAAGTGATGTTTCAAACCAAATAATAGTTAGAAAAACCATGATAACATTACCATATTTTATTAAATTATCCTAAATTTTTAAATAAATATTTTACAATACATTCTATATCACAACACAAAATTTGAAAATCCAACTCTTACTATAGCTCTATCGTAAGGTAATGAACCATCTACATACTAGATATATGAATGTTTTGGTTAAATGACAATTAAAAAAACTATCATAAACTTTTTATATGTATCCAATTAAGATAAAATTTTAAACATGCATTTTATACTACATTTTATTTTACCTCTCCAAATTTTTTAACTTAAATATTAATGTAGCTCAATTGAAAGGTAAGCAACCATCTATAGAATAGACAAATTCATTTTCTAGTTGAATGATAGTTATAAAAACTATCATACCTTTTCCTCTAATAATCTAATTGAGCTAAAATTCAGTCTATAGGTTTCAAGTATCATTTATAATGACCTAACCAAATTTAACCATCTAATTTGTACTACAATTGAACAACTATCTATGATAAGTGTATGTGACTTAATAATCCACCCAAACTGATAGTTTCAGTAAAAATATCTCCACAGTTTTCCCATGGAAAAAGAATACTTTTACAACATAAATATAAAATTTTGACAAGCTCACACATAAAAATACACAAACCAAAAATCTAAACAAACATGTCACATTTTTTTTGGTTTATGAAAGATTGCATGAACCCTTGGATGCTCTTGTATCAGATAACCAAGGTTGATAAGATGTGAACTCTTGATCACATAGATAGAATAAGTGGAAAAAACACTCTTTTAGACATGAATTATAGTGTCCATATCATTCCCTTCCAACACACCAAGTACTTTAGCTAATTGTTTCACTTTTTATTCTATCTCTAGCTTCTTCTTTTTGGTTTCAATTCAGTTCTCTTCATCTTACCTTTGATTTTATTTTTTTATCACTCCTTACTCCTCATTTTAAGGGGTTAGAGCCACCAAGTCTCCTTAATTTATGGGATTAGACCCACCATAGTCTATCCTAATCTTCTAAAGGCTCATATTAATACTCTTTATCTTTTTGTGGTCTAAAACCCACCTTCATCTAACCACATCCACTAAGATTATCATTCTTGCATATTATTCTCCCTTGTGGATTTAAAACCACCACAAACTGACTACCTCCTCCTAAATCCTTCTTGTATTTGGTTACTCAATATCCAACATGTTTTTGGATCAATATTATATATTTGTAATTCTTTTCCCATTGCTTCCATCTCCTCTCTCATCCCCAAAATATTCATAATAGAATCAACACATAATTGGGCATTCAAATGATAACCCATAGCCTATAGTACCATTTTAAGGATAGTCTTTACCTTATAATCTCTCACTATACACATTATTATGTCAAGAAAATCATCCACCTCTACTGCAACATCATCTTCTTCTCTACATGATTTGACTGATATGTAAATCAATTACTCTTTTTCACTTTCTTTCTTGAATACATAATTTATCACTTCTAGCTTCAACTCTTCACCTTGGAAGGCCTCCTTAAATACCTCCATGAATCCTCTATACATGCAACATCATGCTCTTGAATACACTCATGGGATGATGTTGTCCCATCTCATATTCCATCTCCGTAATATAATATTGTTTCTCCTCAATCTTAGGCTTCATAAAGTCTCTATCAATATGCCATTGTTATTGTGACAACTCCTATGCACTTCTCAAACTCTTTATATCATATCTAGGTATATTACTTTCACATTTTTTCAACTCCTCCATGTCATGTGTAAAGTATCTTTCACTCTCCTCATCCATATGAGTACAATTCACACCTTGACTCATAAGAGTCCTTGTTCCAACATCTATGTGGTTTGCTTCCACATATGAAACATCTCTTTCATATTTTAGTCTTCTTGGTAAAAACAAGTCCACCATCTCAATAGCCATCTCCTTTGTTATACCTTCACACTGAAAAAACAAATTAAGGGAATCAATAATTCCCATAGTCACTTCTTCTATTTATTCTTCATGCTGTAAGGACATAATGTCCAAATACTCTTTGTTGCTCACAATATTCTCACAAATTTCTCCCTCATGATGAAATCCTAAAGGCCCATTTTTAATAACCTCCATGTTTTGTCTCTCCTCATTATTCTTTATACTTTATTATCCTATAAATGAATGGTCTAAAACCATACTACCATTGTGAATTTACTTGCACTTATTCCACCTCTATTGTTTCCTTCATGGAAACATGTAACTCATGGTTGATCTCTTTATTCACCTTTTTTGTTTCATTTACATAAACTTATAGCTTTCCTTGGTGGTCCTCAACCCTTCTACCCTCAAAAATAGAAGATAAAAATTCATTGCCTTCATTCACCAAGGATAATTCTAATTATTCCCACATATGGGATATCGCAAACTTCTTCCCATCATCAAACAATGGGTCTTCTTCTTCTGATTCAACTACTATCACCTAAATATCCTCTTGCATGAGGATTTATTCCTCTTTGGGATTCTAATATCCCTCATTCACCTTGTTTTTTTCCAAAACATACATGGGATCGTCAAATGTAAAACTCTCTTTCTTTTTGTCTTCTAAGACAACCTTTTTCTTTGCATACACATACTTCTCCTTTCTACTTCTCAAAGCAGTCTTGAGATACTCATATGACAACTTCCCCTCTTATTACCTTTCTTCACAATCATCTTCTTTGTTTCTTCTCTCTCAAGCCTCAAAAAATGAAGCTTATGCAACCAATTTTACTAAAATTTTGGGTGTAAAAAATAACCCAACAACTTGGAAACCATATGTTTTCATCTATTCACCTTATTACCTTTTCCTTGTCTCCTCACTTGGATATATTTTCAATATATAGTTGTAGTTCTACATAGTTTTTTACTTTCAACATTTACCCTCATGGGATCTAATCATCTTCAAACTAAATTTGTAATTCCACTACCCATTTTATAAACTTATTAGGGCTCTACTTACCACATAAAAATTTAATATCACAAATAGACTTACCTCTCTCCTTCACCATGACCTATGTTGATATTTTCCTTATGTTATAATATTTCTATTTGATTTCTTGGTCTCTCTCCAAAGCATACAATATTTCTTGTAGGTATATCTTATTCATCATATTCACTTTTAGCTACAATAACACCACTTTGTGTAGTCATATCCATCATATCTAGTCTTGCCTGAATTTCTTTCAACATCTACGTTTAATCATCCACCTCTAATGTTATTTTTCCTTTGTGTGCCATATCTCACCCTAATTAGTAGGATTATATTTCAAAACCTAAAAAATACTCAAAATAGAGCCTCTTAAACTCCCTCTCAACTTGTAATACTTCTATCACACTTGTAGAAAACTTATGTGAGCTTCTATTTCACAACTTAAAGCTCACTTAGAAAACTTTTCTTTCATATATTGTATCTAACTCATTCATAATATTCACACACAACAACCTACAAGGAAAAAACCTTGCTCTGATACCACTTGGTTTAATCACTAGGGAAAATTACCAATTAAAGTCTACATTTATCTTTGTGTTGCTAGGACTGGACATTTACCCATGGTGACTCTTTCATCACTTAATTAGACTTGACACACTTAACATATTTAAATTGCATTAATATAAAAAACATTACATAAAAATACATTCACACTATCAAAAAAGAACACACACACACACACACACACACACACACACACACACTCACATGCCTCAATAGGATTATTAAATTATATGAAAGAGTTATAGACTCTCATAAAATTCCTCCTAAACTGATAAAACTCTATGTTTTTCTCCTTCAAAGCTTGTTCCTCTATCCAAAAAATTATTTCTCTTTTTGTATTATATTTATATTGACATACAAATCTTCATGGGGTGTCTCTTAAACTTATTTGATGTCAACATAGTGTACAAGATTTAGGTAGCCTTCAATTTTCAATTTCAACACCTAACTGTCAGGGGACATTTTAGGTTGAATTATAGTTATAAAAACCACCATAAACTTTACCATAATTTAACCAATTATCATAAAATTTGAAATTCATCTTGTACACTACATTTTATATCACCTCAAAAAAATTAGCAATCCAAATCTTACCACATCTCTATTGAAAGATAATGAATCATCTACACACTAGATAGATGCATTTTTTGGAAGAATCACAATTACAAGAACTATCATAACTTTGTCAATACTTATCCAATTGAGATGAAATTTATAAAAAAAAAACTTATATAATTTTATTTTACCAATATAAATTTGGTAACCTAAGTCTTATCAAATATCTACCACAAGGTAATGAACCATCTACAGACTAGATAGATGCATTTTTTGGATTAATAATAGTTATAAAAACTATCACAACTTTTTTGTTAATAATCAAATTGAGTTATAATTTTGTGTAGAGGTTGTAAGTATCAATTCCAATAAATTCAAAAAAATCATAATATAATTTTTACCACAGTTGAATAATAATTTTTTATAATTTTTTGTGACTTAATAGTCCACACAAATTAATAGAAATAATCAAAAGACATCTGCACTTTTTCTGTGACAAAACAAATACTTTTTCAACATCAATATAAGAGGTTACCGAATTTAAAAAAACAAAACCAAAAACCCAAAAAAAACACAACACTTTATTTTTGGTTGATGCGAGATTTCATGAACCCTTGGATGCTCTTACATAACCAATTTTAGTTATTTTTGCATAAACCACATCAACCTACGCCAATATAGTTATGTATGTTTTAATTTTTTACACAAATAAAGAAAATTAACTTTTTTTTAATTAATTAATAAAACATATACTTTCAATTTGATTGCCTATTTATTTCCATAAAAAATACAAAATAATTTTTGACATTAATTCTTGCCTTTATTTTCTCTTGATTGGATTTACCTAGAAACTATGTTTTCATAGTTTTCTAACTACTTATTTATTTACGTGAAGGGTTATGAATTATTCTATTTACAATAATTATCTATTTTTTATAAACATCATGACATGATTATCTTGCTCTAATACTCATAGCCATAATACAAAGCTTTCAATAGTTTTCAAACTACTTAGTTTTTCACATGAAGGGTTATGCATTCTTCTATTTACAATCATTGTCTCTTTTTTATAGATATCATGGCATGATTATCTTGATATAACACTCATAGCCATATTACATATCTAAACACAAACCTTAGTTTCCATGTATCTCATTATATTTAAGAAATGCTTAGGATTCTCATTTTTATTGAACCTTAGGAAGAAAATCATTTGTCTAATTTTGTAGTGAAACAATTAGCAATTAGTGTTAGGGAGTTACTCTTAGCTTACCATTGAAACCAAGTTTAGTGGTCTATAGGAACGATAATTTCTCCATAGTTAATTCTCTAAAATATCGAGTTGACACTATCCAAAGAATAAGAAATTATTTTTGAGAGCCTAAAAATTAGTCACATCCTTTTAGCACTTCTACCTGATCTTCATTTTAGATAAATAGTTAGTATAAATAGTTTTAAAAATAAATTATTGTTTTTTATTGCATTTTATATTAAAAATTATATTGGCCAGCATCAATACAATTATGTGGTGTGTGTTAAAATTACATCATTCAGTTTCAGTATAGTTTTTTTTTGTGATCATAATTCATCGACCAAGACCAATATAATTCATTATTTCATCCCTCTTCATGTGTAACTATATCAGCCAGGCTCAATATAGACATTTATTATTCCTCTAAAATTGTTTTCATACTAGACTTTATCAATTAGGCTTGATAGAGTTTGTTCTTTCATCCATCTTCCTATGTAACTACATCATCTAGGCTCGACATCGTACATTTATTATTCTCATAAAGTATTTATAGACTAGACTTCATCGACCAGGCTTGATACAATTTTTTATTTCATCCCTATGCCTATGAAACTAAATCAACTAATCTTGATATAGTACATATAATAAATTTGTACAATTATTTATAGACCAAACTACATCGACCAGGCTCAATATAAATTTTTATTTCATCCCTGTGTTTGTGTAACTACATCAACCATATTTGATATAGTTCATTTACTATTTATATAAAAAATTATAGAACTGACTACATCAACTCAGCTCAATACATTCTATTCTTCCATTCTTCCACACACACACACACACACACATAACTACATCAACCATAATCAATATAGTGAATTTTTTACTTCCCTTCATTGGTCGATACAGTATAAACCCTCTATCATGAAATATATTTTTGATAATTATGAATAAAGAAAAAAATAAAATATGATGGATCTGACTCACTCTCATAAACATCCCAATTTTCATATCCCTTATACTTATATAGAAAATCTAGATGTTAGAAATGTTCATTTGGCCACTAGAACCAAAAACTATGGGTCACCTCCTTCTAAAAATATTGATCCATTTAACTATCCTCCACACATTCCTATTATACATAATGAAATTAATCTTGAATATAATACCAAAATGATCCTTTTCATTAATGAAAACCCTCAACATAGGGGCAAGGATACCATGGTAATCTATACCCTCATGATGGGACCCCACATAGGATGTCCTTCTTTACCACCACATAGTTTTTATATGATATTTGGGGAAAATCAATATATGACTTCCTCTATCCCTTTTTCTTTTACCTTACCTAGTATATCCACTATTATGGTAGGTCTTTCCTATAGTGGGGCTAATTGAAGTGCCCACATTAACATTAAAATTAGCACTACTACTTTTGCATCTCAAACTACTACTACGAGTGTATCTCAAGATATTACTACTATCACATCTCAAGTTACTACTAATAGCACCTCTCAAGCCCTCAACATTAATTAGATCTTATTTTAGGCCATGAATCAAATGGCTACCTTAAAAACCAATAATTCTAATTAAATAACATAAATACAAAATTAATGAAGTCATCCTCAACCTATGAAATGGGGAGGGAAAAATTCAAATACACCACCCCTCCCCCATCCCCCTATAGATTCACAAGGTAATTTACATCCTCAACCACTACTTCTTAATAAATTTAGAAAACATATTCAAAATGAACCATTGATTCCTCAAATTACTAATATAGACATAGGTGGTATTACTCCTACTATACATTGTAATGGATCTATTGATCCTACATTGCATCTAAAAGCCTTTAGAAACCTCTATAAATATTAGATTAAGCTTAATACCTTTATTTCTACCAAATTTATAGATAAAACCTTTTTAGGTGATGCCCTAGATTAGTAAAATTGACTCAAATCTAATAGTATTTCTAGTTTAAAAGAATTAGTTAATGCATTGGTTCAAGAATTTAAAACTAGTGATCTACTTGAAAATATATTAGCTCATTTATCAATTGTAAATAGGCAAAATCTGAAACTACTCAAGTTTTCATTAAAATATGGAAAGCCTTGTATAACAAATCTTAACACAACATGTCAAAAGATAATCTCTTCCATTTGTTCACTAATATACTTCATCCCAAACTCTAATACCACATTAGGACTCTCTCTCTCTCCAATTTTTTTGAAAGAATCCCTTGATCAAGCTAAACATCAAGATTTCTACATAACACAATTCCAACCTTCCCAACCTCTAGTAGGAACTTACATGTTTATGAGGTCTAAAAATAAACACACTAATGGTGTTACTAATACCCATGATTATATACACACCATCCATACCATTATTACAAGTCGATCCAATGATACAACTCTCTTTCCACCATTCACAAATATTCCCTTCTACTCTTCTCCTTATACATCTTCCCATGTGAATAATATGGATACTTACCAACTTCTTTCCATGTCATAAATCCAAAAATACATTCCTAAACCTTCAACATGAGAACTTGTTCCTGCTCACCTTACTAAACATTAGTATGATCAACAATAATTTTGTTGGTATCATGAAAGTTAATATTCTCATGAAACATGTAGACAATGTAGGAACTTTGCTCTTGAATTTTTCCTTAGTCCCACTTTTTATCATGAAACTATGATTCAAAAATGTCAACAAGCATATGAAAAGGTAACCAAAGCTCATGAGTCTAAAGTCAGGCATGAAGCTATTAATTAAGATAACAATCACCTTACTATCTATAAATATACACTTTTCAATCACCAATCTAATATTTCTCAACCTCCTACATCCAATTTTGTGAAAACTTTAGTTGATCATAACTCTATAACAAATAATGAAAAATAGTCAACATGAACAACATGAGGTATGTAGTATCATATATTGATCCTTATCCACATTCTAAATTATAATAATTTTCCCACAATCTTCACTATTCAATATACTTATCCATCTCACTTCAAATATATGGAACATACAGAAACAATTCCTAATATATACAAATAAATTTTGCTCCCTTACACTCTGACACTCATTGTTATGACATATTCTAATCTAATATTTTTAGAAATTACCTATTCATATTTAACTACTTCAAACATCACTAATCAATCCATTTTTGTTCCTATATCTCTACCTATCACATCAACCACTTCAAGGGAGTTGGTTCTTACACCAACTATGTCACAGAAGGCATCAACTACATTCATATAACATGATTCACGAAGCCAAACTATACCAACTAAGTCCAACCAACCTCCTTCTATTCCTCATCTTTTTAAATTCACTTCCATTCCTCCTTCCATGGATTTACTTCAACATTATGCACCTTTATTAGATATGATTCTCACTATATATGATGAATTTGATCCTATAACTGAACTTTATCACCTCCCATCTCAAATTCCTTTTCGCTAACTCATGAGGACTTCCCCTCACAATCATAATCATTTAATGCAAATTTTATTTGAAATAAATATACCTTGACCTCCACCAATGGGGAAAGAAGCTACTTTATCTAGGTTTGAGGATAGTATTCTCCAACAATGTGAAGAAATGTCTATACATGTTGATGAAACTATAGATGCTTCTCTTTCACTTAAATGTCCCTTTGATTCAATGATCCCTAACAGAATATTACTTCATGTGGATGATCCTTTGCTATTCATTAGTGTCCAAGTTGGTGATATCTAATTCAAGTGTGTTTTGATTGATGAAGGTTTTGGAACTTGTGTTGCATCTCTTGACTTCGTTAAAACACTTTGATATTTAGAATGTAATCTTAAATCAACTAAAGTGCATGTCAAGGCTATGATAGAAGACAATTTCCTCTATTAGGTTGTTTATGGATTCTTATCATATCCCCCTATCATATTTCATATTAAAGTCATGATCTTGAAATTCCCATTATCATATAATACTTTACTCAGTCAACATTGGACACATCACATGAGAGCTATAGCATTGCCTACATGCCAATGTGTTAAATTTGCTCATAATGGTGCTATATATAAGATTCAAGGGGACATAGATCCTTAGAATTTTGAACAGTTCCAATACTATGGTGTTTTCAAAATACCCAACCTTGAACCTTTACCTAGTATTCCTTTTTCACGAATCTCAATGATTCAATTATCGCATTAATTCTAATAGAGGTTATAACAAACATCTCAAACTTGTGGGAAATATACCACCTAACCTATTAAATTTTGATAATGATAAACCCAATGAGATCAATTTGAAAATCAAAACTTTTAATCTCCCTTCACACAAAATTACTCAATTTCCCCTTCTTTATGACCTAGATCTCATCAAAAGATAATAGATGACATTATCACTTTTATAGTGATGCCAAAATAACCCATTCCTCATCCTTCCTAGACTAATAATATCATCAATGATTGCATTATTTATCTTCATACCTATGATTTTTATGATGGTTATTCCTTATATGATTCATTTTTAACTATTTTTGCTCAATCTAAATATGTAAAATACTTAGATAGAGTTCTTATTTATATCATTGCTTATATTTACATAATATTAGTTATACTATCTCACTTGAAATTATTGCATCTTCACTCGATGCCCACAATTCTCAGATGGAGTAGATATGAACTACTTCTCATCTTATCATTATTGAGCCTCTTCAGAGTTTACTTCTTGATCATGCAATGATGGGACCATATCATTTTTCTGTTGGGGATCAACCAACAATGGATTACACTTATGAAAGCAATGAATGCGGAAATAAATCAGATAGATAAGTAACTGAAATGATAAATAGCACAGAACAAGATATACAAGAAAACACCCTGAAAACTTGTATTAAAAACTCTTTACAATAGGAATACAATTGAAGAACTTTGTTCTTCCACACCTCTCTCAGATGCACACAAGATCTCTCACTAGATCTCTATTCCTTAAGAGCTCTCTCTAAATACAGTCCTTCAAACATTCACAATGTTCTACTCATACTCTATTACACTCTCTCTCACTTACAATAGCTTAGAAGACTCTCCTACATATAGAAATAGGAGACTTGAGCATGCTCTTACAATCATAATCATTTAAGTCTGCAAATTTTATTTGAAATGAATATACCTTGACCTGACCGACGCCGGCCACCAATGGGGAAAGATAGCTAACAATCTCCCACTTTATCTAGGTTTGCTCCTCCATCTTCAACTCAATCATAGTTATTCTCCTTACAACCGGCTTTGTTAGCAAATCAGCAGGATTCTTGTCTGTATGGATCTTTTCCAGCTTCAACTCACCATCTTCCAATACCTGCCGTATGAAGTGGTACCTTAGCTGTATGTGCTTGGTTCTTGAGTGAAAATGTTCTTTGATGAAACTATAGATGCTTCTCTTTCACTTAAATGTGCAATATATTCCCTTTGATTCAATGATCCACCTACTAACAGAATATCTACTTCATGTGGATGATCCTTTGCTATTCATTAGTGTCCAAGTTGGTGATATCTACTACTCCCACTACTTGGGCAAGTGTGCTTTGATTCATGATCAAAGGTTTTGGAACTTGTTTGTTGCATCTCTTGACTTCATTAAAACACTTTGATATTTAGAATGTAATCCTAAATCAACTAAAGTGCATGTCAAGGCTATGATAGAAGATAATTTCCATTGCCTATTAGGTTGTTTATGGATTCCTATCATAAACCCCTATCATATTTCATATTAAAGTCATGATCTTGAAATTCCCATTATCATATAATATTTTACTCAATCAACTTTGGACACATCACATGTTCTCCACCATCGGTTAGCAATAAGTAATATAAAGAAGGAGAATATCTAATTGGAGGCCTACATGCTAATGTGTTAAATTTGCTCATAATGGTGCTATATATAAGATTCAAGGAGACATAGATCCTTAGAATTTTGAACAGTTCCAATACCTATCTGGCCATGCCTTAAACGTTCAACTTAGCATCAAGCTTCTTTCTATTTTCCTTATCTATGTGCACAAAGGCTTCACAACCAAAAACTCTGAGATATGATCAACCTTTACCTAGAATTCCACCATATTCCTGTTTTCACGGTGAATCTCAATGATTCAATCTTATCACATTAATTCTAATAGAGGTTATAACAGACATCTCAAACTTGTGGGCTTTCCAAATATACATCAGACCTAACCTTTCTTGTGGCGTCATTAAATGTAACATAGATACTGTGATCCGCCAATAGAGGCTAATGAGCCGGTCCCCACACGTCTTTGAAAATCAAAACTTGCAAATCTCTTTTCACACAAAATTACTCAATTTCCCCTTCTTTATGACCTAGATCTCATACAATTCAAATAGAGAGTACCTTCTCTCTTACCTCTAGCCATAACAAGTGCACCCTTGGTCACTTTCCAAGAATCTGCTGTAGTTATGTACAACCCTCATCACCAAGCTTACCTGCAGAAATCAAATTTCTCTTCAAACTAGGAACATGCATCACATCCCTCAACACCCATGTGTTGCCATTCTGCATCTTTATGCACTTTACCTTTGCCAATAATCTTACAAGGCTCGTCATCCCCTAAGTATACTATTCCAAAATCTCCATGGACATAGTCACTGAAATATTCTCTGTTAGGGGTAGCATGGAAAGATGCACCAGAATCTAATACCCCTATGTTATTATGCAAAGAGAAAATAAGAGCATCCTGTGCAATACCTGCAACCTTTGTCTCTTCCTTTCCTTCGTGCTGATTATAACCCATTCCTCATCCTTCCTGGACTAATAATATCATCAATGATTGCATTATTTATCTTCATACCTATGATTTTTATGATATTGAAACTGTTATTCCTTATATGATTCCTTTTTAACTTTTTTTGCTCAATCTAAATATGCAAAATACTTAGATAGAGTTCTTATTTATATCATTGTTTATATTTACATATCCTCCATGTCCTTGGGCTTCTTTGCTATCCCACCTAATGGTAAGTATCCTTCTGATTAGTCCTCTATCTATCAGTGCTGATAGTTCTTGCCATTAAACTTTTCCATTCTCAACTTACTTTCCTCTGCCATTGCTTCACTCAAACAGAAATCCCTGTGAGCAACCTGTAATCCGAACACACTACACAGATTACCTGTTAGTGCTGAGCTCTTCACTTGATGCCCACAATTCTCAGATGGAGTAGATATGAACTACTTCTCATCTTATCATCTTATTGAGCCTCTTCAGATGTTTCACTTCTTGATCATATAGAAATAGGAGATGAGCATGCTCTTACAACAAACAGTTAAGCCTCTTCAACAAGGGCTCTAAAAATAATATGCTAACAATAGAGACGCGAGCTTGAGTCTACAACTCAAACTCATCATGCCACTCGCTTCTGTCCTCGGAAATCACTTTCTTAACCGACGTCAGTTCCTGTCTGTTTGTGACCGTCGCCGGCCGCATGCTGCCCTGGCGCCTTGTAACTGCAATAACCGACGTCGGTCGCTCCTCGACGCCGGCGTCTGTGTAGACCCGAACCTGTTTGTGTATGCTGACCTTCTTTTTAAACCTTGGAGCAAGATATCAGCCCCATTATGACCTTCACTAAGATATTAACTTTTGATCCTAGTCTTGATCCTACTCCAAATAATCCTATTGATGGTGATGTCATGTTACCTTTGCCTAAACTTGATCCCATACCTACATAATGGGAAAATGAACCATATTATAAATTCTAGAAGGTTGTTGGTCATTGGGCCAAATATTTTCATGAACATCAATGATTCTTAGCATAATAGTAAGCATCAAGATCCCCCTCTACCATATATTTCCAACCTCCACAATCAAATACTCTTAGATGCATTTTTTTTATTTTAATGGCATAAACACACACACACACATGTCTTTATTCATTTCCAATAGCTTTGACAGTAAATTATTGTGATTTACCCATAAACCATAAAATATTATACTAATAAAAACTTGTCTCTGCCTAGAATAATTCTAGGGTATATCCCTAAACATGAGTATGTTTATTGTCTTTTGAATCAATGTGTTGTAAATCACATATATAGGTGTAGAGTAGTAAACTAACACTTCTATTATTTCCCATTGCCTTATGCATGGACTAAAACATAGTCTTATCTACCATTTACATCATATAAGAGATATAAGGATGTAAATCACATTGCAATACTAGTGATTCACATTGGTTAGCCTTCACAGTCAATTTTACATACTCATCATCCTTCTTCTAACATGCCTACATTCTCCATAGAGATCGTGCATTAATAAGTCCTCATATGACTTTCAATGAAGATAGATGACACTATGATTAAAATCATATTTTAGTTACAATAATATTTATTTGATGCCATTAATGATTTTTGTCATGAAATACATTAACATTTGTGAGCATAGTGTTGTGATACATCACATTATTATTTATATTTTCATCTGAGTTGGATTTCATATTTACATTTCACTATAGTATTTGTAATGAATCATTTATATTTTTCTCTCATGATTCTCCTCTTTAATATTTTTAATATACTTTATACATTTATGATATTTTATCTTACAAACATGGCACTTTGATTCATAATATTAACTCTTTATCTATGATTTACTTTTGTTGGTAGAAAAACAGGGATTGTAAATCTACGCAAGATATTTGTCTAATATTCATGCGTTATGCACTCATTTTGGCATTGTATAGCCTATTTTGTCTCATCTTCATGAGTTGTAATAAGTTATAATATGAAGAGACTCCACTTTTGGTACCAAGTATGAGAAGAAGATGAAAAATCATAGATTAGAAATGTCTATATATACTTTTCTTTGTAAGAATAAGAGGGTTTCACTTCTATAAGAGATTAATAGAGATTGTCTAATTATGGTTACCTATATGATTTATTATTATGTTCCTTTCATGCATTCTCATGTGTAAAATCTTTGTTAATTTACATCTGAACTATTCTAAATGCATTATTTTAGTTTATACCATATTGGTTTCTTTTTAAATTTCTTAATAATGCAAAATAATTAATGCATCTTACATTTATATCATATAATTTCCTCTATTTTATGATAAACTATTCTACACACATGAAGTATCTCATAACTATCCTCATCCTTAGCATGTTCTGATGCTTCAATAACATATAATAAAACTGGTATGGTGAGCATGGAAACTCTTTTTGGAGGAAATTATGCTAAGATGGTTACCAAGGTAGAGAGATATTGAGATATGGTTAGACCAAAGGATATGTAATTTCATAGAAGAAGAATCAAGAAGGACTGGTATTAAAGTTTATAATATCATTTGAGAGCATATTTATGAAGAAATTTATGAAATATTATGGTGCGAGTTGCCTAAATTTATATCTAACTAGTTAGCACGATTGGAATATTATTGCTTTAGATGAAGGACAAAAGAAACTATAATATGGACTAAAGAAAATATAGGTTGTAGAGATTAGAAATTGATTAGACAAGAACAATAGATCATGGGGTTGTTACTATAGTAGATAGATATATAATTGAGTTTGTAGCATGAGGATATATATATTTTGAAACTATGAAGGATTTGTTCATCAAAGGAATTTGAGGGAAATTTTTATAGTGACTACCTATCCTAGTGAAGATCTTGGTTGTGGATAAGACCATGCTGCCTATTCTAGCCAATATGGAGTAATTGATTCAGGTGTATGGGGGTGAGTGTGACATGATAGTGAATGATTATTAGATGATTAGATAAGGCTTGAACCTAAATCTAGAATGGAGACACGAGGGAAGAAGATTTTGTATTTAGAACATGAGCTACGACAATAGAATAGATAAAGTAAATAGAAAATGCCTAGGTAGATATGAGTAGATTTAAGAGTAGTAGTAAAATATTTGAAGAATGAGTAGTAATAAGTGATGAATAATAATAAATATATGAAGAACAAATAATGAATAAAGATGAGATGAAAGGAGAAAAATTTTGTTAGAAAGAAAGAAGTGAAAATGAGCAAGAGGAAGAAGATATGGCCAAAGATGAAGATGAGAATAGTGTAGAAGTAGAATAGTTAGTTGATAGATATAATGTGAAGTTATAATAATGGGTATTACCAAAAGGACATGAAGTATTAAGAAAAGAAGAAGGACAAAGTCACAAAGTAATCATAGGTTCAAGCATGGAAAGAGAAGTAATCATAGGAAAGAATTATTCACTAGAAGAGTACATGTCCCCACAGCTCAATTTATTATATTTTAATATTTTTTCAACCAAAAGGATAGGTATATAGTAGTTGGGAAGGTATTTTTTTAGAGTAAGTGCATCAATGGTGTAATAAAATTGAAACAACCTCAATTCATAAGGCTTTGAAGGTCATAGGGTTCATTGAAATTGAGTAGAGAAAATCAATAAATATAAAAAAGTAGAATGAACAGACAAACTCTTTTAGTACATAGGTAAATATTCTTAGTACATAAGCAAGATCACATAGAATGCATCCTACCACTATAACATATGTGTAATAGATCCCCTTGACACCAGTTTATAATATGGGTACTTTAGGAGTATTTATAAACATGGTACCATATGATGGGTCTACAAACCCTAATCAATACTTACTAACATGTGAGATGAAATAACAAGCTAAGGGTATTACCAATGAGACTATAAAGAAGTGATAAATAATCAAGGCACTGAATGGAAAATCACTTGAGTCTATATATCACATAGATATCAGTCAAGTAAATATACAACATGTTAAAGAGTGGTTTATCATAGAATTTAAAATAAATAAATGTACAAGTCAGACTATTCAAGACCTAAAGGAGATTAGGTAGAAGCTAGGAGAATCATTATATGATTATGATTATAAGTTATTAGATATTTTGAATAAGGTGGATTTTGCCCTAAAAGATAAAGATAAAGTTACATGGTTTGTCAAAATATTGCACTCCAAGATCAATTATATCAAAGAATTAATTTGCTACTAAGGCAGACGTTAGAGTTATTGTTATTCGAGTGAAGTAAATTGAAGATTATGGTGAATCTCCCATAGTGGGTCTAAGTTTGAAAATACATTTCAATCTTTTATGAAGAGGATGGAATATTATCATGAAGCAGATAAGCCTAAGATAAGTCTAGGGTGCATGGAGTGTGGGAAAGAATGACATCATAGGAATGATTATCCTAAGATTAAGACAAAGTTTTGAGAAATCTATAGAATAGTGGGACATACAACAATATAATGTAATCTCATGTAATAGTATGTAAAAATCCCATAGAGTTTGTATTGAATTTTTTGTAAATCACACAATCATGATGAAAAGAATTATAGGGCTTTGTAGGAACTCAAATAAGATATTATAAAGAACGTATTCACCATCACTGCACAAGTGTTATTGGTGAAGTAGATAATTCCAGGCCTAGAGGTTGATAAGTGTTGTGTAAACCAAATAGGTCTGCAGTGGATTCCTAGCTCACCTTCATACCAACCTCAAGGTTTGATCAGATGAACTCCTCCTTCACCAGGTTAGACATCACCATCACCACAATACCATTAATTAACACCTTGGAATCTAACAATGACATAATAGGAGTAAACTAGTTGGACTCTACCAGTTACATAATAATATGGGATTGGAGATAATATGCAATAACATCATAGCTAGAATATAGTGCAATAATAAGGAGGTTATAGAGGAGACTATTAGTCAAACAGAGGAGGATAGGGGAAAATATAGAGTGGGTTATCAAGGTGGCATAGGAAATAATTATTAACACCCTTCTTTTCAATGTTACTTATGTGGATATTATAACCATGTGTAGTGCAATTGTCCTTTGAATCCCCAAAAATAGTCTTACTATACATATTGTAAGGTATATGAGTAGCATAAGACATAAGACTATCATGTTTTATAAAAGCAAAGAAAATAAAAGGCCATCAGGAATGTTAACATGGTGAATGTATAGCCTAAAGAGGATGCGTTTTTGAATGCCATTACGAGACACCAATATGCAGAGAGAGGATTGCCTCCTCTCAATATGCCTCAGGACTAGGGAATCTAAAAAGTGAAATAGGATAAATATATGAACCCAGCTATAGAAAAGGGGATAATGTATGAAGATGTATAGATGTTAAATAAAATTCAACACCAAGCCATTACTTAAGGATATACTATAGCAGTAGATGCCCAAATGTATGGTTAGATTATGCACATTATGTGACAGGATGGAGTTGTTACTATGCTAACAGAATTACATGAAGCTGCTAAGTACACTACGTAATGAAGATATTTCCTTAGAACATTATAAATTTGCTACATAATTTATTAGAATGTGCACAATGATGGAAATATAAGACAAAAAAATTATTTGGTATGTAAAAATAAAGAATCCACAAGATGTATATGTGTGAATCAACATTGAAGTTGTAGGATATGAAATTCCAAATGTTGTCTTTGATTTTGGTAACACAGTTAACATGATCCCTAGGTCTACATGGGAGGTGATTAGATGGCTAGTTCTTAGTTATATCCTAGTGACTCTAAGCTTAGTAAACTATGAAAGAGTTGAAACCATTAGTTGGTTAGAAGATGTTGAGATTAAAGTCCCAGAACTAAGCCTATGAGGTAACTTTGAAGTCATCAATATGAGGATATTAGAAACTCATTATCCTATGCTGATTGGCAAGAATTGGGCATATGATGGTCAGATGACTATTAATACTATGAAAAATCAATTAGAGGTATATCAGGGAGATAAGATTTTAGTCATTCCTTTAAATAAGGCACAAAAACCCTACATCAATCTAGCTAAACTAGAGTCTCCTTACGTTGCATAAGAAACTAGTTAGATGAAGGTAAACTCTGAGGAGAACCTGAAAGCTCTGTGCATAGTTAAGTGTAAGCTTTTGTATGGGTATAATAAACCTTAGGTGTAGTTTTTACTCACTGAATAGTTGAAGACATCTAAAAAATGGAAGCCTAAATTAGTAATTACTTATCCATTAGCAACTTAATTTGTCATAAAAGATTGTACGTCTATGTTTATTAAATTGCCTACTCACTCATAAATTGATTTTCTCTATCAAGTAGATGATCATATGCATTATTATATAGATATGACCAAATAAGGCACTTTGACTTTGGAAATAGATTCATCTATAAATGGAGACTCAGATATGCACCTACTCAACTATGATTAAGGTGATCATAAACTTTGACCTATGAGAATGGTCTTCACCAATGAAAGACAACTTCCTCCATACTTTGAAACTGAGGATATCCATCAATTCATTATGCGCTTACAATTTCATGTGATAATGATCACTCAGTGGGTTAGTGCATTGAATTACACCTTGAAGGGAGTTGTAATGACATGGTGGATAATTCATATAAATGATCAACTCGATTAGAATGATGCATGCAAACATATGATTAACATATTTTAACTACCATAGGTAATCAAAAGTAATTGGCATTTCTTTTAGGAAGGTGAGTGCCCTAAAATCCATATCCACAAATGTGTTAAGGTTTGGAATGAAGAACATGTGGCACCTAAGTACTAGTTTCATATCTTTTATTACACACTTTCCCCTTTACCATCAGTTTGGTATATGCATCAAAAATTTAGGAGGGAGACAAAGCACTGGGTGCAAGTGCAAAGTGACTTCATACAAACTTTTATGTTTGAAGATGAGAATCCTATGGTTCATAATGCACTGCTCAAAATCAAAATTTTCCTATGCCATGGGTACACAAAGGATTTAAGCACCATGATGGAGTCTAATGTGTAGAAAAACACAACCCATGATCTAAATACAACACTACAAAGATATAAAGCTACCAAGATGGAAGAACAATCTCGTATACATTTGTGCTACTAAATAGAGGATGAAGAGGAAAAAACTAAATATTTAGATACTGATGGTAATATCGATCTAATTGATTTATTTGATGAACAACTAGTAGAACCATTAAAGGATCTAGTCATAAGACCCACTAAAGAAGAAAAGTTGTGCAACATATAGATTTTGGAGTAGGAAGGGCAAAAAATGCTGTGAGAATTTGTTGCTGAGGAAAAGTACAAGATTCATCAACAACCTATTAAAAATCATGTGGAAAATATCTAAAGCAAGGAGATTCCTAAATTAGCACATATGGGTGACTATTGGATCGAATCCAAAGTTTCAAAAGCTATGTAACTCTTGTGGGATTATCAAGATGTGTTTCCCAAAAATCAGAGGACTAGATCCTTCCCTATGTGAAATGTATATTGAGCTCAAAGAGTGTACACGACCCATAAAGAAAAGGCCATATAAGTTTAATCCAAATATTTAGTTGAAATTTAAGGTTGAATTAAATAGAATATAGGAAGTAGGTATAATCTATCCTATAGAGAAGATAGATTGGATCAGTCCCATTGTAGTACAACTTAAGAAAAAAGGGGAGATCAAAGTATACAATGACTATCAAAATTTGAATGATGCATGTCTGAATGATCCATTTTTTATTCCCTTCATAGATGAAGTTTTAGAATATGTTGTAGGTCATGAAATTTACTCTTTCATAGATGGGTTCAATGGGTGTCATCAAATACCCATCATAAAATAATCTAAAATAAATTTTACCATGGAATGGGGATCCTTTGCATATAAGGTAATGCCTTTTGTCCTCAATAATGCACCTAATTTTTTTTCTAAAGTAGTGGTGATTGCCTTTAAGGATTTTATTCACAACTTCCTATAAGTATATCTAGATGATTGGGCAGTCTTCTCTATGTTAAAAGATCACTTGTCCAATCTACACCTCATGATATAATGTTGTCAAGTTCTGTGTATTGCCCTGAATTTGAAAATGTACTTATTTTTTACACTTTTTGGTGTCCTTCTAGGTCATGTGGTGTGTAGTGAAGGGATTTTGGTAGAGAAAGACAAAATTCCATTCATTATTAGTATGCCCCAACCAATCATCTCAATAAAAGTGGAATCCTTTCTTGGCCATATAGGTTATTATTAGAAGTTCATCAAGGGATACGCAACCATTTATTCTTCATTGGAGTATTTATTTTTCAAAGGTACAAAGTCTATTTGCACCTTTAACTGTCAATAAAATTTCATAGAATTGAAGTAGATATTGGTCACTATGCCTATTCTAGTCTTTCCATATTTGAATAAGCCATTTCATGTGCATTTTGATGATTTTGGTATCACAGTCAGTGTTGTGCTTATGAAGCTATAAAATGGTGGATTGGACCACCCCATACATTTTACAAGCTGAAATTTGTCTGATGTAGAAAAGAATTACATGACAAATAAAAGGAAAGCACTAGTTATAGTGTTCACACTATATAAATTAAACATTATCTTATTACAACACCATTTAACGTTTTCATAGATCATCAATCTCTGTACTACCTAGTCAATAAGCCTATGCTCAGAGGATGAATTTTAAGATGGATGATACTCTTTTAATAATTCTAATTTCACATCAATGTCAAGCTAGGAATATAAAATGTTAGGTTGGATCATCTTAATCTCATCATGACTGGGAAGAGCCAAAATAACTATAGGAAGATTCTCTTGATTCCCATCTATTTCAAGTTTCTATGATACCTAAGAATTTTGAAGAAATTGCTAATTTCCTAAAACAAGGTGTATTCCCTATGCACTACCAAGAAAGAGAAAAAAATTAGTTTATCACTAGAGATTTACTATATACTATTATAAATGGGCACTTGTATCATTTAGAAAAGGGCGAAGTACTATGCAAGGTAGTTTTAGAACATGAACATCCATAGCTCTTATAGGAATTACACCAAAGAATAGCAAGAGGTCATTTTTTTGGAGAAGTTACTACATAGAAAATATTATAAAGTGGATTATGGTGGTTGAATCTTTTTTAGGATGCACATAGAGTAACATAGTATTGTGATGTATGTCAACGAATGGGTAAAACACATCGTAAGAATAGAATTCCCTTGCAACCTTTGTTAGTCAAACAACCTTTTAAATAGTGGAGCATAGATTTTGTAGGTTCTATCAATCCCCCTAGTAAATTTAGTAAAGCTCGATATATTATCACTATGATACATTATTTTACCAAATGGGTTGAAGCTATTGAATACCCAGCTATGGGGTAAAGGTTGTAGTAAAGTTCCTTTATAATAATATTATCACATAATTTATATGCCCCATCAAGATCATCAGTGATCAAGGGGCACACTTCCTAAACACTATTATCAAAGATATGACTAAATAATTCATGATTTCCCATCATAAAATTAATGCATACCATTCACAAGCTAATAGACAAGCTGAGGCTTCTAATAAATTATTGGGTAAGATGTTCACAAATATCTGTGATGTCAAGAGGGATGATTGGAAATATTGCATTCTTGCAATTATTTGGGCTTATTAAACACACTATAAGAGGGCTATAGGATTTATTCAATTTCAATTGATCTATGGGCTTGAAGAAGTAATGCCTATGGAATATTTGGTATCGAGTCTATGCATTGCAATGGTTATGAGATTAGGTGATCATAAGTCTCTCATAAATAGGCTTCTTGAATTGAATTGGATGGATGAGTATTGATGCATGGCATCTTGGATGCAGGAAGTTCATTATCAATTAGAAAGCATGACACAACAATAACCTATTACATAAGGAATTCCATAAAGATCAACTAGTTTTGTTATATGATAGTCACTTTAGATCATTTTTGGGTAAAGTATAGATCAGGTGGAAAGGGCCTTACATTATACACAAAATATCATAGCAAGGAACTATTATTTTGAGATATCAATAGGGAACCATTTTGCCAGGGTGGGTAAATGGTTGTAGGCTTAAACCCTACCATCAATAGTCTTAGTTTATGTCTTTCTACCAAAATAATGGGTAATGAGTGGAACCGAGTAGATTAGGATTTCTCATTTTTATTTGTTTTCGTATGTGTTCATTTTTTTTTTGTGTGTGTTTATATGTTAGATGATCTCTTCATCAGATTTGGAACCATGATAAGAAGTATAGCATGTGACACCCATGCATAGAATAATTTAGGTGCATCATTATTGATGTTAGTATAAGTGAAAGAAAGCAATTAAGTCCCAAAAATGTATGGTCAAGTCACATCAGCCAAGATCTCAACAATATAATGGTCATCTCAAGTAGTTAATGCTAGAGCCTAGGTTTGATTGATCTAATATTCACCAAATTGGTGAGTGATCAACATCATCAGTATATACCCCAGTATGGATAAAAAAATAATATAATGGTGTATCTCAATGTATGTGCCAACAACTATCTTTATTGCTAGATCAGATAAGATTTGCCACATCATCATTCAAATTGATATCAAAGGGATAGCTCAACAGGGCATTTATGTGGAAACTAACCAGTGTGAAATTTATAAAGGCTCAAGGTTGAGAACCAATTCTACATTTCATTCTTGCAAACATTTTTCAAGCTGAATTTTAGAGTTGAGCCAACTTATCCAATGTAAAAAGTAAAAAAGTTTCTAATTCTTAGTACTTAGATACCATGGATCATTCGTAGCTCATCAAATAATTAATAAATGCCTAGAAGGATGCAATGGGCATCAATCTTGCACTTCATCAAACTAAATATAATCATCTATAACCAAGTGATTACCTTCAAGCTATAGAACAAAATCTTTTTTGACAAGATCTAGTATATGCTACAAAACCACTTACTCTTGTAGCCCCACATCATTTTCATAACACAAACATTGAGCACTTATTTTAGATTCCTATCTTCAGTGATTTTGGGGAGATTGTGAAAATCCTTATGGATACTATAATGAGGGTAACATTCACATCAATCTATATATCACTATCATCATCAAGACTAAAGCAATGGCTAAATCATTGGGCATGTTTATACAGGGTGATTTTCTTGCTCCCTACAAGTCAAGAACATCTCTTATCCTTCAGGAAATTAGAGACACATATGCCCAAGATTATATGGGAATCCCAATTGAATATAATCTAAGATGAACTAGTGTACATCTTGGTTGGGTGTATTACACATAGATTTTGGTAGACCACCAAGTTTGCAAAGCAAATCCCCAAAGGAGTGGTTGACATTGCATGTTACATGATCTACCACAATGAAAATTTCAAATATCATGAGTACTTTTTACAAGAACTACTTATCAATATCGACAAGTGCTACACAAATTCTAAGCAGACCTTCCAGTACTAGTTTTTTATCTTTCTGCTATGTTTCACTTAATGGAAGTCCCCTGAAGGAGAAGTTCATCCAAATACCAACTACTAGCAAGTGTAGTAATTTTTTAATTTGAAGTGGACACTTGAGTGTGGTACCCTAGCTCATGAGTGAAATTGTAATAAATGGTGGCAGGAGTGTTTAGATCGTATTGTTACACACCCATAGGTGTCATCAGACATCATGTAGTACTTGGGACAACATGTTATTATCAATTTACTTCCATAAGGTATCCAGATTCATATACATGAGTTACCTAGATAGCCATTTGGACCCTTAATATATTTTTTTACCATGGCCATGATTTAGGTTAATTTCACTAAGTAAAAATCATATGCATCTAGGTGTGTAACGCCTCTTCAAACCATACCACCTGGCATAGTAGTACCTTCAATGCAACACAACCAGAAGCCACAACATCACTATAGTAGAAAGGAAAGAACAAGATCTCCATAAAACAACAATAATCACCTCCACCAAAGCACAAGATGAGGAGTCAAATAACTTGGCTATATGACCCCAAGGTACCATAGATTTCAAGCACATGGAACTTATCTCAGATGTGGAATGATGAGTAGGATGTCTACCAGGTAATGCTTGAAGATATAGTAGGAAACCTATATGAGAAAGAGGAGGAGAAGGATTTCTTCTTCTATAAGATAGTGTGCATAATAAGGTCACTCCAAGTCTTTGGGTTGAAATACTATGATGCTTGGTATCCATATTTTTGACACTATGCACAAAGAGGCTGAACAAATGTAGAAAATGAACAAACTCTTAGAGGAGCAACCTTCCACCAATTTCACAATTATCCATGTATTTTTTCCACTTCCTAATATTCCATAAGAGACTATAGTTCATGGACCCAAAACTTGATGAGATGTTAGGGTTTCTCCTACTCTCAAATAATGGACATTTGTCAAAGCATCCATTATATAAGAAGTGCAACATTCTCCTTCCTCAACTTCACCATCAAACAAACATAGGTTGGTTACTTTAGGGTGGAAGAAAGCATCTATTTCCAAATATATTATCTAGATAATTTATTTACCACCTAAATAAGACATTGATATCAAAGATATGATACCATATCAGCCTACAGTTGAAGAGCAAAAGGCTTCATAGGATGAAGCAGCTCACACAATAAAATGATGAGTATATCAAGAAGAAAAGAAGTGCTAGAAGGAGAAGCACCAAAAAAAATTTAAGCAAGCACACCACCAAGTTGAGTAAGTCAATGCCAAGTAAAAATCCCATGATTTAGAAACTCAATGCCAATAGGATATCGAGGAAGCAAAGAAGGCACAATAAGTTATCGATATAGAAAATCAAGCATAAGAGGCACACCAAAAAATGATGGATGAAGAGAAAAAGAATTAAGAGGTTGTTCTTGTAATCAAGGACAAGATATAATAAGAAAATCAATGATAAGATGTAGATGCATAGACAAAAAAGGATCTAGAGGATGCCACTCTCACCCAGCAACAAGTTGATGAAGCTACAAGGAATAAGAAAGAAGAAGATGATGAAACCTTACATAAATAACAAACTCAAGAATAAGAAGAAAAAGTATGTGTAATGAAGGGGAAAGATGATATAGAGGCATAGGTCTAGGTCAAGATCAAAAATGATAAGGCTATTGAGCTTGAAGAGTATAAAAAGTAATAAAAGTATGCACATAAATAGTAGGTGGAGGAATAAGAAAATAAGAAAGATGAGGAACAAGAATATAAAAATAAATTTTATGAAGAGGAGTTAAACCAAAAATTAGTAGAGAGAAAAAGAGAAAATATGATGAAGACACTACATAGCATTTTAATATTGAAGAAGATGACAAGGCATAGCATCAATAAGTTCTTGAACAATAACAAGATGGGTAGGATTAGGCAGTGCAAGAAGAAGACAAATATACAATTACAACAAGTGAGTAGCAACTACCCTTGCCTTTGGGAGGAGTCTAGATTTGGGATATTCCAACTGTGGGTGCTCAACATACCAACTTTTCCCTTTCAATTATGACCATGCCACAACCTAATCTTTTAGCTATAATAATAAATTTGGTAGCCTTCCCACTTTAGCAAGAAGCATCATTAAATGTTTCTAGGTTACCATTGACAAAGTAGTTGAAGCAGCATTCCAAGAGTCCATCACATAGAAGCTCACCTCACTAGATCATGAGGTCAATCAAACTAAGGCCAAGAATATCAAGTTATAGACCCAATTGTAGGAAGCTATAAAACTCATCTAAGATACTTGTCCATATTTGTTTACTCAAGTAATCAAGGACCAAGTAATGTTCAACTAGTGTAGACTCAAGACACTTGTCTCTGAGTTAACAAAATATTGGTACACAGTGCATAAACTATGTGCATTAGGAACATTAGGCCATGATTTCAAGGTTGAGGCTAACACACTAATCACTTTTTTGGAGGAGTACCAAGGTATGCTTGGCACTACTATAGCTCAATACCAATAGGTCACATGCAAGTTACTTGATTAGAAGCAGCATTTGGATACTACATTATCCAATTCAAGCATGGAGTTTGAAAAGGTTGCCACAACTTAAAAACCATGGCAAGCCACACTAAAACTATGAAAGAGATAGATAAAGCACTCCAAGAATCATTAAATGCTAGGGATAATGTGTGTGATAACATTCTAGAATGGTAGACCAACTATTATGTAGTTCTTTTGCCAACTTTCAAGCTCAAAGACATGTAGACAAGATGGAGTAGTTGAGTAGAGAGATTTAAATGAGGTTTGTGAACACCAAGGCCGTATTAAGCGTCACTGATGATGTAAAACTCAAGAAGATCATTAGCTACTAAATTCCATTATGTACCCTACTAGGTTTGATACAAAAAGTGATGTTGGATTAGAATGTATATAAAATAGATCTTACTCTTTTAACCAGCTCAATCGCACAAATTGTGAATACACCTACCTATAGGCTACCTTCAGAGCTCCAATAGATCATAACACAATGTAGGGCTACTCAATCCTAGTCCAAAAGCTCTTCCATTCAACCTTCATTTGTGTCCATGCCACCACCTTTGAGTTAATTACTGTGCAAAGTACAAATTTTGAAAATTTTGTATAAAATTTTGTATTGAGAAAGACTTAGTAAGATAAGTAGAGCTAGTTTGGTTTAAAACCCAAAAAGGGTAGCCACCTAGTTATGCCAACCTATTGAAAACCTACAAAAGGTGTTAAGTTGGTATGATACTTAGTTGAAAACTTGAAAGGGAGGCTAAGAAGTGTAAAAGAGGTGAAAACCAGAAATGGCACCTTGAGTGATTACTGTGACTCTTACTAGTTCAACCATTTCTTTATCTCCCTTTAACTTGTGCATTATAAAATATCACGTGATGTTGTCTCAAGAGGAGACACAATTTTATGTCCAAGAAAGTGTTGGTAGAAAAATGTGGATTGTAAATCTATGTAGGATATTTGTGCATTATGCACTCATTTTGGCATTATATAGACTATTTTGTCTCATCTTCATGAGTTGTAATAAGCTATAATATGAAGAGACTCTATTTTTGGCACCAAGTAAAGAATAAGATGAACACTCATAGATTATAAATGTCTATATATAGTTTTTTTTGTAATAAGAAGAGGGTTCCACTTTTAGAAGAGATTAATAGAGATTATATGGTTATGGTTACCTGTATGATTCCTTGTTATTTTCCTTTCATGCACTCTCGTGTGTAATGTCTTGGTTACTTTCTATATAAACTATTCTAAATGCATTATTTTATTTTATATAATATTGGTTATTCTTAAATTACTCAATAACATATAATAATTAATGCATCTTATGCTTCTATCATCCAATTTCCTATATTTTATGATAAACTATTCTATGCACATGAAATATCTCACAACTATCATTGTCCTTAACATGTTTTGATGCTTTAGGAACCTCTACTAACAAATTTTATTTGGTAATAATTTATTTTACCCATATTTTAGGATTGAATTTCCTTGTATTCATGCTTGTGCTAACCCAATTGTTAAATATTATAGCTATTTATGTGACATGGCTTATACCATACCCAACACTATCTTATTTCCCTTATGATCAGATACAAAACATATTCATCATTGTACCATATATTACATAAATGGATCTCTTATGATTCTCATTTATTGCCCATAACCTCTCCTTTAAAACACATGTAGGGTTAGTCTTGAGATTGCACACTTGTGGGCAAGTTTAAGAATATTTTGGATGGCATAGTCTTTAAGTACTTATATCTTATAATTAAAGTGTAAGGTTTCTTATGTTTGTTACTTATATCACTCATTATTGGTTTTCCAAATCCATATGAAGGAGGAACAAAAAAAGCCAAAAAAAATTAAAAGCCAAATCATAAAAGAGACAAAAGGAAATGATCAAAAGGAGATTACACATTCAAAAGTCAAAATCATACCAAAATAATTTATTTTTCTTTACAACATCTCATATTCTAGTTGAATATCAAACTCCACAGTTGGCCTCATAATAGAGTTGAGATCCATTGGGGTGTGGTAGACCAATAGACTAGGATAGGAGGTCTCGTTATATTATTTAGTGCCACCTAATTTATTGCATAATTAATTAATACTCATAGTAGATAGATCGATCTATAAGGAGTCCTGAGGAATGGGTAACATGTTTTGGGAAAGTAGGATAGAATTTTCATGGGATGATCTATGTGCTTCACTTGTTAGCTCAAGCATTGCATCTGCTAGTTAAAGTATCTCAATTCTTTGTTGTTTAATAGTTCTTAACACCGACACATTTACTTAGTACATGTCTCATTTTTACTCATCATATATCCTCAATATTCCCCCTTGATCAATATAATTTAATAGATTATCACACCTCATTGGTTTTCCTTTTGTGAGTTACAGTGTGAGACATTGGATATGATCGGGCCTTCCTCACAAAATACCCCTATCTACTATAAACACCCTCCATTTTTACACTTCATTTGTTTGTCTTTTTTTATTTTAATTAGAAAACCGCCAATAGGACCAGGCCTCCTCACAAAGTTCCATGAAACTCCTATAAAAACTATGTGCCATTATTTGCTATAAATAGTCATCCTTTTATACATTGCAAACTAACACAAGACCTAATTTTGGTTTGTCATTTCTATTTTTCACATCTATTATTCTTATTTCATTTTATTTATCTTTGTTTTTGTTCTTATCTTACATTTATATTTCTTTTGTATACATATCTTTGTTTATGTTCTTACCTTACATTGATATTTCTTTCATTTACATATCTTTGTTTGTGTTCTTACCTTACATTGATATTTATTTCATTTGCATATCTTTGTTTGTATTCTTATCTTACATTGATATTTACATATATTTGTTGTGTTATTATCTTACATTAATATTTATTTCATTTACATATCTTTGTTTGTATTATTAGCATATATTGATATTTCTCTCATTGTCATTTACGTTTTTATCGTTCACATTTTGTTCAATTTTTACATCTTTTACAAATGTTATCTATTAGTAATTTTCATTTCGTATTTTTATTTTATTCACTTCTAATTTCTTTGATTATCATTATTCCTGACCATTCATTTTTTCACATTTGCTAGAAAATAATAACCAATCCATCATACATTTTCTCATAACATATATAACAATAGACACATGTGTTAGAAATAAAATGAATACATCTATAACATCCATGAGTCAATACACATGCACACACTCACACACAGAGATGTGTGTGTGCGTGTGTGTGTGTGTGTGTGTGTGTGTGTGTGTGTGTGTGTGTGTGTGTGTGTGTGTGTGTGTGTGTGTGTGTGTGTGTGTGTGTGTGTGTGTGTGTGTGTGTGTGTGTGTGTGTGTTTTCAATGTCTTATATTCTTAAGTTAAATGTTCATAGAAGAAGAGTAACCAATATATAGTCCTATGTTTCATAACTATCTCAAGTATAGAACATTATTTATTCCATGATATAATTGGAAGCTAAATATGAATGATTTGATAGTTAGCCCACACATCAATGCTTACATCATACACTATAATTAAATATTTAGGAAAGGAAACATATATGCTATACATGCCCAAAATTACTGAAGTCATATTTAAGTGAAATATCAAAATTCATATGTATAATCATTTATGCATTCATTATGTTAAATACATTTTATAAAATCAAGGATTATACATTTATTTTTTTATTACCTATCATGTTACTATGACTAGCTTTATTATCTCTTTACACAAGATGTGGCAATGCCACAAGTTAAGCAATATCAATTATTTATTACCCCAACTCAGTGATGATAAATATTTAATAGATGTTACACCATCTATTTTATTACCCAGGTCAGCGCCTATGTATTTTTTTTACACTAAGTTTACTGCAAATCAAAATCAGTGATGCCACTAAGGAATAGTCTGACTACATCCACTACAGTGATTCCCTAAGGCTTGGAAAAAATGTACATGATAACTTAATCACTCATTCAATTTACTAAGTATAGACCCTAGTGACCCTATATAACTATGAAGCTATGTAAAAAGGATTTACAATGATTCATACTAATCTGGAAGTTAAATATATATAATATTCAAACTATTATTAATATTTATTGATTTATAAATCACTATATAGAGAGTCAATATAAGTACAACGATGCATTTTTTTAACTGGTAGTTACATACTAAGTTTGTATTGTTTTAATTTAAGCCACTCCATACACAAAGGCTAGAATAAACAAGAGTACAATGACTTGTAGTATATATAAATCAAACTAAGAATATAATACTAGATGCCTTTACCTAAAATCTCCTAATGCCATTTTCCAATGATTCAACTATTTACTTAGTCAATTGGTTGAAATATATACATACAACAACCATTTTAAACAAGACTCAGGCAGGGAGTATGACGATGCCAACAAATTGGGTTTCCTCTATAAAATTCAATGACTCCCATTTAAGCATAATAAAAAAAGTTGAGGATAATATAAGGTGACACTTCAATATACTGAGCATGTTTTTAAATAAGGTGGAATAGAATAAAACTGATGCAAAACAAATATGTAACTATTTAAAGAAGATTACATGACACCAAAAAAGCATGCAACAGCATAAAGAGAGATTCCAATGACTTATAAACAAAAATGAAAAATTAAATACATATATTCACAAGCTGTAAAACTTCAATGACATGGTCTATATAGCGATGACATCCAAATAAGCATTGTTGAGTAAAACTCTAGTGACTTAAGCATAAATAGATAACTAAGTGAATATAATACAGAAATTTCCATTCCTTCTACATTTTATTCTTCCTTAACCAATTTAACATTCAACATGAATGTGGTAAATTGAAAACAACACCTACTTGGAAATTAGTAATTTCCTTTTGTTCATCTATCCTTGTTGCCTCACTTCTCTCCCAATGCCTCTTTTCTCCTCTTAATTCTTCTTTTTTACACTTTAGACACTTATCATAATTTCTTTCTTGTTTTCCTCCATATATGAAATAGGCATAGGCCTTTTCCTTTATTTTTGATTTCTAATTTGTTTTTTTCCTTTTTTTTGTTATTTTATTTTTATATTTATTTCTTTGTTTTATTTTCTTAAATTTAGACTTTACATTTATTTTTATTCTTTATTTTATTTTTCTATTTTTTCTTTTTTTTAATATAATTTCTAATTTTCATATATTTTAACACAAAATACATAAAATCCATAATTTTATTAAATTAATTAACATCCACAAATGTTATAGCAATTTAAATAACAATCTCATAAATTACTATTAATCCAGATTTTTAAATTTAATTTTTCTAATAACATTTCTACAAGCATTAATGGCAAATATACCAAATAAACAAAATAAATTCATTATTATATTCAAACTATACTAACAAACTCATAGAAATTAACTTTCCAATGCAAGTAGAAAATAAACACACCATGCGTAAACCATTTTTAATGCATTCTAATATGTGCTAATTAATGTGGTGTGTGCAGAGTTCTTGCCAGTTCTCTATCATCCTTCAACGTCTCCATCTACATCACCCTATCTAATGATAGTCTCCCTCTGGCATAATTTGAGGGATGAGTTCTCCTACGTTAACCTCACAACATGCAGGTAGTTAGATCATATCAACATGATAAACATATAGCACAAAATATAACTAAAATAACACATCCATATGTTCATAATGTAAATGCATACACTATAGCTAACTCACAGTAAATCAAACATGTACCATCATGTATCTAAACAATATCCTACTATCCCATAATAGCATATATCTCAAGCTTAGTCATAAATATAACCAATATCAAATGTGTCAACTATAAATATCCATGAATAATCAAATTGTTTCCTTAGAGAGAAATCAAGATGCAATATTCTCTAAGGTAATACCCACCTCTATGGTATCCCCATCCATGCATTGAAAGGTGTTAATTAGTCTCTTCCATGTTCCTAGGAACATGGAAACTAACTCAACACTCAATGGGATATGTCCCATCTCCATCAACCCACCAAAACCAATTGTAGTCAATTGCATCTGATCTATAGCCGATATTTTATCCAATAGATATGGTAACCAAAGTGTATCCACTAGTCTCCAAAGTATCTAGCATCTTGGTAAAATACCAAACAATAGATCACTTATTAATTATCTAAAATTACCATAACACATACATTAAAAACTAAAACCAATAACCAATAAAATTAATTTCTTCATCTACCATGTAAAGCACTATATCAACCATGTATTACATTTAACACTATCGGCCATGTACCTAAAATACATTAGCACTATAAAAATATATATTATATTTGCCTTTATATATCATACCATCCTTATCATCAAGCTACATCAGCCACCGGGTATGTGCACAAAATTGGGGGATAAAAAAGGGCCTACCTGTGGAAATGATTTTTCTAAAATTTCAAAAATTTGAACTTTTATAGATAATTTTAGATGGCTACGCTCAAAATTTGAAGATGGTATAAAAATATGAATTGTATAATTTTGAATCTAGTTTCTAAAAAACTAAATTTTTTTTAAATAGTTAAGTATAAATAGGTCAAACATCTAAAATTTGAAGAGGACCTCCTATTTTTTCAAGAAAACATAGTAGATAGATGGCCATGCGGCCCACCATTTTTTAAGCGTCATTAAATATTGTTTGAAACCCTTTGGTTAATATTTAGATAAGATCTTCTAGTGTGTTACAAATTATTTATTTTTTAATGAATTTTTTTATTAATTTTAAAATTAAGTAGATCTTGAAAATTAACAAAAAAATGGATAGTCGGCCGTGCGACCCCCCTAACTACCTCAAAAAAATTGTTTTTTTTTAATGTATGTATAATTAGGCATAGTTTGTTACCATATAATTTGTTTTGCACTTGAATGAACAAAAAATAAATTACATAAACATGAATAGGCATGTATATGTGCAGCATGTAGTGGCTTATAAAAAGTGCAGTTAAAAATAAATATAATTTAAACCCTTAAAATAGCCCAAAAATTATAAAAATCATATATTTGGAAAGAGGAAAGTGTGTTTGTCATGATGTTAATAATTTTTTAGATTTTTTTGTTGAAATCCATAGTGTATTTGGTGATTTAAGTTGAAATTTGTTGGTTTCTATCAAAACTCTCAGTCTCGGCTATAGATGCACAATCACAATCCTTTGGCTTAGAAATCTAAGTGATTTTTGAGCCTAAAGGCTCAGTTTTGAACTCAAATTCAAATAGTGTGTACACGTTATATAATGCATATATATTATATAATGCATACACATTATATAACATATTATATAACGTGTGTATGTTATATAATGCGTACACATTATTTTGTAATAAGACCAAAAATCCAAATTTGGTCTTTGGGTATGAATTTTTGTAATATTTAATCTTTGGGTGCACATTTTGTTTTATATAAGATGTGGTTTTAAGCTCAATAAACTTGAAATGGTCACATTTATCTTTGATGGTGTGCCTGTAGTGATGAATGTATAGCTTAGAAAATATCTAAATACACTAGGAACTTTGTTCAAAACCATTAAGGGATGGCTATATTTTAGAAATATAAGGTAGCATAAACCTAGCATTGACCAAGTATGACATAGGTATAAGTTACCCCAGCTCAAACTCTTTTGATATTATTCAATATACATTAAAGGTGATAAGGTCCCCTAAATCTGATACTTCCTTCTCCTCAATGATGATGATGAGTAGAGGGACCCAGTAATTGTTCATGTGGATGATGTTGCTCACCTCATATAAATGGTTGATCAGAATTAAATACCAATGTTCCCCCCTCGCTAAAGGTTTCAAGATTATATATTTTATATATCTTCAATCGTCTTGTTCATATTTCATTATAATGAGCTTAAACTTTATGATGTGGACTGTAAGAAAGTAGTTTCTTAGAATTCTTGCTCCAGCTTGGGATTTGAGGTTGAGGAGCTGATTGTTGAATTGTGTTCTCTTTTATGTGTAGGACTTAATATGAATGTACTTTGGGATCTAGAGGTAATTCAAGGTAGAGGTATCTAAATAATTTGAATACATACATAGAAAACTGATAACATTCAGTGCTCATTCAATTCGTATGGGACCTTAAAGGACTCTACATGACATTTTCTATATAGTAATGGCAAGTTGGAGGTTTGCATCATGTGAATTATTTACTAAAAATGAGTTGATGGGATCAACGTTAATCTTTAAACAATTTCGGTTTATATATATGTAAGATATTTGTGAATAGGCCTTAATTGGATTGGTTGGAGGTAATGGGACCTATCTAGGTATCAAAGATCATGAGTTCTACTCATGTGAGTTAGTAAATGTAGAGAGTGTATCATGCACATGCCTAGATTTGTCCCTCATGGCATCTAAGATGTGTTTATATTTTTCTAAGTGTTTCTTATTTTTTATGGGATCATTTCTTTTGATGACTTGACATAGTAGGGCTAGGCCCAGCCTATCAGTCTTATCTATTTGAATTGACTACTTGGTGTATAGATGTACACATGGCCATCTCTTATTAGATTAGGAATCTAAGGGTTCTAACATCTCTAATCCTTTTGGGATCTATAATGTATGTATATCTGACAACTCTAATGGGATCTATAATGTATGTATATCTGACAACTCTAACACTTCTCCAAGTGTACTACCTACATGTGGAAATATTTCATTAGATTAGGCATCTTAAGGATCTAAAAAATTTAATGCTTCTAAGACTTGACAGTTAGATTTATAACACTTATATGTGTGTATGAGATACACGTGGTGACATTTACTTAGATCGAGTCTCATAGGGATCCAATATCTCTTTAATACTTCTATGACTTGACACCTCTAACAATGCTGACACTTCCAAGTATACAAGGTACACTTGGTGATATGTAATTGGATTTGGCCTCCTAGGGCATTATCATCTCTAAAAATTCTAGGCCCTGATGTATCTTTGATAGATTTAACACTTTAAGGTGTACAAAGTACACATATGGCACAACAAGGTTCAATTATAGGGGAAATTAGGGTTAAAATAAGACATGTATGAGCCTATTTTAAATTATATACATGATGTGATTTGGAGTGAAATTAACCCTAGAATGTCATCATGTATATATAATGAACCAAAGAGTTGATTCATTCAATTGAGGAGGCATGGGAGGCCAATTTTAACCCCTTCTTGATGTAACTATAAGAGCATGATATATGATTTAGGACAAAATTAAGTATGATTCTATCATGAGTTAAACCAATCAGTCAATTGGTGCAATTAGGGATGTGATTTAGGCAAAATTAATCCCCTAAACCAAATTTATGGCCCAATTGATTGTATAATCTATGCAATATGTATGACTTAACTGGCCCTAATTTTATCATAAATGCAAATGTGGCTAATTTGAACCCATTGAACCTAAATTGGAGTCTATGATGTGATTCAAGGGACTAAATTAGCTCACATTTCATGACATGTTGACTGTAAACCCTAATTTTATCACTTGAACATGTATAATTCCCCTAAACCCTAATTTCATGACATATACACATGTACAAACCCTTTACACTAAACCCCTAACACTAAATCCTAATTTTTCACAACCCCTAAGTTCTTTGATTTTATCACAAATGCATAAATCCATGAATGTGATTATTGCCAATTTGTGAACCCATTGTTCACCTAGTTTTACAAGGACCTATGATCATATTTGGGGTAAAATTATCTCATTTCACCTTACATATTGAGCCTTATTGCATCACATGATAGTATTATTACTTCATAGTATTATCAAGAGTCTTATTACATCATATTGGAGATTTATGCATCATATTTGGGATTTATGTATCATATTGAGCCTTATTGCATCATATGATAGCCTTATTACATCATATGATAGTCTTATTTCATCATATTTAGGATTTATTATATTATATGATAATATTATTGCATCATATGATAATATTATTACATCATATGATAGTCTTACTACATCATATGATAGTTGTATTGCATCATATTGAGTCATATTATATCATATTATTCCTTATTACATCACATGATAGCCTTATTGCATCATATGATAGCCTTATTACATCATATGATAGTATTATTGCATCATATTAGGTATTATGCATCATATTATAGTTTTATTGAGTCTTATTGCATCATATTGGGGATTTATGCATTGAATATGAGTATTATTACTTATTTTTATAGGATATGCCTATACTTCAAGGAATGTGTATATATTAAAGTAATGAATATGCATTATTATAATACATACGCATTCCTTGAAGTATAGATAAAACTTACTTGTCAACATCTATTTTTGTCCCCACACACATTCCCTGCATGCACTCTGCATATTCTCTACATACATTTTGAAGTACTTTTTTGGGTGATTTTGTCAAAATGGGATCCATTTCACGTTCAAGGAAGAGGAATAAGTTAAATAACAAATCACTAAAGCAATTAGAAGAGTTGAGAGGAAAAAACAAAGTATGAATGCAAGCATTTCATTCTAGACAAGGTATAAACACTAAACTTGATGAGCCAAATGCCTTAGATAATGAGGCAATTGACAACAATGAATTGAATAATGATGAAAGTGATAATAATGAATTAAATTATGATGAAATTGATAATAATGAATTATATAATGTTATAATTTCACATTCAAAGTTTAAATTTTTTGATTTTGTTGATGAAGAGCCTATGCATGATACTTTACCCACCAACAATGAAGAAAATTTAATTGAAACAAATAATGATGAAATTAACAATGAAGAAAATTTCATGGAAACCTATAATGAAGAAACAAATGATGAAAAAAAATTCATGGAAACATATAATGATTTTGAAACACACTTTCAATGGATTCCACCATTAACAACACCTCCAAGAATTGTGCATAGAAAAGACAAGTACTTAATTGAAGTTGATTAAAATATTTTATACATAACAAAATGTCTGACTACCATTCAATACTACTAGCTCAAGAAATTTGGGATAGTTTATTTCATAGATTGGATTATGATAGTCAAAGATGTCAAATATTTATTTTGTTGATGAAATTAGTTAAGATGAGACCTACAATGTACACATTGGGTCTAAAAACATTTAACATGGATGATGAAAATGATGAAATTTTTGAAAATCTACATGATGCATATCATATTATAGGCCCACTATCACACAACAAAGATTGTAATGTTTCCCATCTTATAATGACAACTTATGCAGTAAGTGCTAAAATAGGGGAAAATGATTTATTTCAAAATCAGCCGAACACTTGATATAAGTAAAAAAACATCAATGAAAGTAATTACAAGACGTGAAAGACTTAATGAACCCAATACCAAAGATCTTTGGGCATTCTCTGGTATAATTCCATGAAAGGATAAGGTTATATTTGATGCTTTACAAGACTTACACAATTTTGGAAAGATAATACAAGAGTTTCACCCAATACAAGAGATGTAGTGAAAACAAGAGTTGGTTTTCATAATTGTGAACCGCATCCAAAACATTTCATGGATATGAATCAAACATAATTGTACTCTAATTTTATGTATAAACATCTAAAAAAATATATTAGTCAAATATTTTTTGAGATGGCCAAACCTTTTTATGTAAAAATAAATCATACACGCACCACTTGCTATAGGCAACATGTTGAATTTTTAATGCACTATGATGTTTTTTACCATATTCATTTTACTTTTCATAATAAAAACATTTTTTAGGAGTGTGGTTTAGAATTTCCACTCAAATTAGCTATGGAATTTATTCTAAATATTTTTTTGTGAAAGACCACATGGACAGTTCTTTTATAAGAAGGCATGTTGGGATGGAAATTGTAACATTTGCAGTGGATTGCCAAAATTAAAAAATTGTATCCATGAGGAGTGTACAAGTGAAATTGGACAGTAATTAGTTGGTTTGAGCAAATAAAAATTTGTGACTTATCAACTAAAAGATGGTAAAGAATCTAAAAGGTGTAAGCTTGTTACGAAAGGGATACATGTTTCAAAATTTATGGTCAAATTCATCGAGATTTGTTTATGAGTATGCAAGGCACACACATAGGGATAAATGGTTGGATCAACATTTAAAGATAAGAAAGGACACATTTCCATTTGATTATGTTGTTTTAGTAGTTGACTTTGCTAAAAATTAGATATTCAAACCACAAATGGAAGTTCAATCACAGTATTACACCTCAACACAAGTTGTCATATTTGTGCATATAACATTCATGCATGCACCTAATAGTATATAAGAAGATTTAAAAATATTAAGGGAGTACCATTTCTATATTAGTGATGACCAATAACATTTTACAGAGTATGTGAAAGGTTATTTTGAGAAGTTCTATAGAAAATTTATTTAGAGGAACATTACTTTCAATTAGTATTATATCTGGTCAGACAATTGCACATCACAATTTAAGAATGCATAAATTTTTTATTGGTTGAGAAAGATGCATGTTACCACTAGTTTATAACATATTTGGAGTTTTATAGAGGCTAGCCATAGATTAGGGGAGCATGATGGTGTTGGATCATGTGTAAAAAGAGTCATTGCAAGAAAGGAGTTAAAATTTGAACGTGTTGCTAATTTGACTAATGCAAAAACTATGGTTGAATGGTGTAATGAGAACATATGTCATAGTGCTCAAGTAAATTCTATTTTCTTAGACATTGTTGGTTAATGGAGGAAAAAGACTAAGAAAACTATGAGGATTATATTACTCTAATGGGCTCAAGTGAGCTCCACTCATTTTTTAGCTCAAATGTAGAATCTTGGACTATTCATACACAATACTTGGCATGATTTTGTTCTTTATGCATGGAATCTAATTAGAATGAGTGTGAGTCACAAGAGTGGGTGGATGACTA
This sequence comes from Torreya grandis, assembly GCA_037957365.1. NCBI lineage: Eukaryota > Viridiplantae > Streptophyta > Pinopsida > Cupressales > Taxaceae > Torreya > Torreya grandis. The sequence goes on from JARHVA010002208.1 coordinate 495,891, forward strand.
AATTATCAAACCTCTCATTCCAATCAACACATATCAAGTTCCACTAGCATTGTGACTTATAGATATAACATCATCACATGAATTTAACCATATATCTGATCTATTACAACCTAGTAGAAGATTGATCTTTAAGTACTATTTATTCTCATCATCTATCTTCATAATGTCATTAAAATTTGTTTTTGGTGATGTAGGCCATGTTTTTATAGTTATTGTAGATGAGGACAATGAAGAGGGAACATATTACTACTCATGTCAGTGTGTACATGAAAAGAAAAAATTGACTTACCCGGTTGTAGATAGAGAAAATATTAACTATCCCATTGGCTCTATGGTAGACACTGGAACTTGGCTAAAATTATATCCTATAAAAAATTCAAATGTATGATTGTTTGACGACTTTAAAATGCAAAAGAAGATGTTACACTATTCAAATTTAGCTCTTACAACAAATATTCAATTGTAAAAATATCATGGGAGGCTAAGAAATTGGAATCTATGGAAATTTAGAGAGTCAAACCATGAAGTTATTCCTGATATGATCAATATTAGAGCAAATCCTAGTGGTTCATTAGATTGAAATGCACAGGTATGTTGATTTGTAAAATGTAGATGTAATCAATTTTACCAAATGTTTTTGATTTTGTAGGTAATACATGCATAAATTTCATCTTTAATTACTTACTAACATTTTTTTGTAGGTTATTTGTTCCAAATAAGCTTCCACCTTCATGTGGTTGGCACAATTAGTAAAGAATTTCATATTCTTGAAGCTGAGAGAAGCTTACTAAAAGTACTTCGTGTTTCCATGCTCTTGACAAAATGCTCATGATAAGTCTCTTTCTCCTTGTAGCCTTCCAAAAACATAAATGTCCTTGTTTAGAACAATATACATGGAATATAGCTAAACCAAATGCATTAAAATTACCTCAAATGGTATTACATACCAATGTTACACATAAAACAAACACACTTTTCATTGATTTACATATTTTCATTGGTATGGTATTCCTAAACAATAGTAAAAATGCACTTGTGTGTGGAATTTGATGTCACAGTCATTATAGCACATGTAATTTTCCTATATAGACATGCTTGAAGTGATGGATTTACACATGCAGGTCTCAGAGGTAAAAATGCTAGTTGGAGGTCAATAAGTTGTATCTTCACTACCAACAAGTTGTATTTACCTGTTACTACAACTTATACCATGAATTTCTCTCAAAAGTGATATATACTAGATCTAGGGTGAAATTATAGGGATTTCACATGCATAGGAAGGATCTTACGGTTCATCCATATGACTTACAATTTTTGTTTTATGCGTGTCTAAAGTTAGGCTAAAAATTAGCATCTTTCTTGTATTAGGAAGGGCGTTCTTGAACCCAACATGGGTGGTGGGTTTATTGATCGAGCCAAATGAGAGGCTAAAAACCTGGTCCTAAACATTATCCACCCTATGAATGTGTTATTAGCAATAGTTTTCAGCCAAAAAGCACTAGAAATGGATTTCTCATAATGTAGCTTTAACTTTGATAATATTTATTGTTAGTGTTTTTGGCCTCCTAAACCATAGTGAAAATGCACTTGTGGGTGGAATTAGATGTCACAATAAATTGATTATGTGTAATTTGCCTATATATGTGTGCTTGAAGTGATGTATTTTCACTTGTAGGTCCCAAAGGCAAAAAACTAATTGGAGGTCAACAAGTTGTCTCTTCACTACCAAAAAGTTACATTTTAGGACCCATTACTGCAACTTCTACCATGAATTGATCTCAAAGGTGATATAGACTAGATTAGGGGTATAATTAGATGTATTTCATATACATAGGAGGGATTTTATGATTCATATATACAACTTATATTTTTGGTTTTATGCATGCCTGAAATTAGGCTAAAAATCAACATCTTTCTTGTATTGAGAAGGGTGTTCTTGAGCCTAGAATGGGTAGTGGGTTTGTCAACCAGGCCAGATGGGAGGCCAAGAACCTAGTCCTATAAATTTTCCACCCCTCAAAATGTGTTGGTAGTGCCATTTTTCATCTGACAAGCATCAAAAATGGAGTTCTCGAAATGTAGCTTCAACTTTGACAATATTTGTTGTCAGTGTTTATGTGCTCTTGAATATTAGTGAAAGTGCACTTCCAAGTGGAATTAGATGTCATGTTCATTAGATCATGTGTAATTTACCTATATATACATGATTTAAGTAATGTATTTTCACCTATGAGTCTTAGAGGTAAAAATACTAGTTGGAGGTCAACAAGTTGTCTCTTCACTACCAAAAAGTTGCATTTTAGGACCTGTTACTGTAACTTCCACCAGATATTGCTCTCAGAGATGATATAGACTATATCTAAAGTGAAATTAGAGTGATTTCACATACATAATATGGATCTTATGATTCATCAATATGACTTACATTTTTTGGTTTAATGCATGCCTGAAGTTAGGCTAATAATCAACATCTTTCTTGTATTGGGAAGGGCATTCTTGAGCCCAAATAGGTGGTGGGTTTGTTGACTAGGCCAGATGGGAGGCCAAAAACCTGGTCCTAGAAATTATCCACCCCTATGGATGTGTTAGTAGTGCCAATTTTTATCCAACAAGCACCATAAATGGATTTCTCACAATATAGCTTCAACTTTGACAACATTTATTGTCAATGTTTTTGTGCTTCTGAACAATAGTGAAAATGCACTTTTAGGTGGAATTGGATGTCATGTTCATTGGATCACATGTAATTTGTGTTTGTGTGTGTGTGTGTGTGTGTGTGTGTGTGTGTGTGTGTGTGTGTGTGTGTGTGTGTGTTCAAAGTGATGCAATTGCACTTGCGGGTCCCAGAGGTAAAAACACTAGTTGGAGGTCAACAAGTTATCTCTTCACTACTAGAAAGTTACACTTTAGGACCTGTTACTACAACTTCTATGATGGATTACTCTTAGATTTGATACAAAGTAGATCTAGGGTAAAATTAGATGGATTTCACATTCATAGGATGGATCTTATAGTTTATCCATATGACTTACATTTTTTTTATGCATGCCTAAAGTTACAATAAAAATTAACATCTTTCTTGTAGTAGGAAGGGCATTCTTGAGCCTAGAATGGGTGGTGGATTTGTCAATCGAGCCATATGGGAGGACAATAACCTAGTCTTGGACATTATCCACCCCTCCAAATGTGTTTAAAGTGCCATTTTTTAGCCAAAAATCACCATAAATGGAGTTTTCATACTATAGCTTCAACTTTGACAACATTTCTTGTCAGTGTTTATGTGCTCCTGAATAATAGTGAAAATGCACTTATGGGTGGAATTAAATGTCATAGTCATTAGATCACATGTAATTTTCCTATATATACATGATAAAAGTTATGGATTTTCACTTGTGGGTCTTGAAGGCAAAAACACTAGTTAGAGGTCAACAAGTTGTCTCTTCACTGCCAAAAAGTTACATTTTAGGATCCATTACTACAAATTCTTCCACAAATTGCTCTCAGAGTTGATATAGACTATATCTAGGGTGAAACTATATGGATTTCACATGCACATAAATGATCTTATAGTTCATCTATATGACTTACAATTTTTGGTTTATGCATGCCTGAAGTTAGGCTAAACATCAACATCTCTCTTGTATTGGGAAGGGCATTCTTGAGCCCAAAATAGGTAATGGGTTTGCCTACCAAACAGATCAGAGGCTAAAAACTTGGTCTTATACATTATCCACCCATAAAAACATGTTGGTAGTACTAGTTTTCAGCCAAAAAGCATCATAAATAGAGTTCTTGATTGTAGCTTCAACTTTGACAACATTTGTTATCATTGTTTTTGTGCTCCTGAACAGTAGTGAAAATGCACTTGCGAGTGGAATTAGATGTCATGGTAATTGTAACACATGTAATTTGACTATACATACATGATTAAATTGATGTATTTGTACTTATAAATCTTGAAGGAAAAAATGCTAGTTGGAGGTCATTAAGAAGCCTAAAAGGCCTAATAGGCCTAATAGTCTAAGTGAACCATATACACATGGCTAGAAGCTAATGGCATTGGAATTGGGTTTCAATACCTTTGAAAGGTTTTTTTTAATATTATTGAAGTGTTCTGAGGATCAAAAATCCTTCATGAGGCTACTAATCAGTCAAGGAGCCTATTAGGCCTTCTAGACCTAATTTAGGCTAAATTGCATGCCTATAGGTAATGGAAGGATCTTGACATTAGCAAGGGAGAAGTTTATGGTTCATGAGAGATGATAAATTTTGGAAGTTTCAAAAATTTCCAATAGACATAGATGGCCATTTAGGCCTTATTAGGCCTAAATGGCCACCTACAGCTAGCCAAAGTGGCTTCAAAGCTTAGCCAAGGGGTATCATGGACCAAATAAAGCCAAGTGTTTAAAACTATTGATGTAGGAGCATCTTTTGTATAAACTATTATGGTGTCCATGTGATAATTTTAGTCTTTATTAGTCCTTTGAGTCTTCTTACATTTTAGAAAGGTCCTGCTTATCTTATATGCTTAAAATAATTGTCTATTATATGATTTGCTAAAATGATATAGGTCTTGAGAGAGAGCTTTGGAGCCACAAATGGACACTTCTTTCTTAGAGGAATGAACCAAAAGGATAATAACAAGTATCAAGATGAAAGGATATTATTCAGGAACAAACATCAAGCAAGAATATTTGAATCATACCTACAAGGAGTGTAAATGTGTGTGTTTTCTATAGTGTGACAGTTTGTGTGTGTGAAAGACTGTAATTAAACAAGATTAGTAAGAAATATTAAGAATTTTGTGATTATAATTAGTATATGGTGATTTAAAATACTTTATTGAAATGTAATTAAACTCTAACAATCAAAACATAGTGAATTCAAGACTTTTAAAGTCCTTTTATGTTAGCATAGATTAATTTTGGTTGAAAATCACTATTTGTAGAGCTTGTTTGTACAATGAAACTTATGTATGGTTTGAAATTGAGGATTGGATGAGTTACACAAGTGATTTATGAGTCTTATAAAAATATTATATTTCAATTAACCTATTTTACCTTTATGAAACAAGGTTAATTAGCTCTTGGTTCTTAAAGTGTAGGAAAACCCTAGTTACAAGGTTTTGATTGAAAAATGGTCATAAATCCATTTTAACCCATATAATTTGATGAAAATATATGGAGACCTATTTAATAATGTTATTAAACTATTTAAATCATTTTAAAGTTAAAATAAGGTGTACATATGACATACTAAGAAATTATCCACGGTAATACTCAGAATTTTGAGTTCCTCTAGACAATGAATAGGAAAATTGACCCATCTAGCTCAATTTTGAGCCAAAATATGCCAATTAAAATTTTATTCTCATATAAAAACATCATTAATACCTGAATTAGGTGTTTTTTTATTAAAATAATCCATCATCTAAGGTTTGACCTACTAGTGGAATAATTAGGTCTCTCGACAAAAATAGGTCTGAGTCATTGTTCGATAAAAAGGAACTCGAAACCAATAATAAATTGGTTTATATACAGTATAAAACCTTTGAGACATGTGAAATACCTACTTAAAATTCATAAAATTGGTCTTTATCCCAAATACAACACTAAAAAGGTCTTTTGTATCCATTCAATCAAGAAGGTCTTGAAAGGGAAAAGAGAGTGAATAGGTCCTAAAGGGATTAAAGTAAGAGTTTGAAGTTTGAAGAGATTGAAATGATAAATTCAAGTGTATCAAATTTTAGGAGCCCTTAAGACCAATCAAAGACTTCTTTCTCTCTCCCAAGGTCTATTTTCCTACTCTCCTAGTTTTAGAGATGGAGTTTGGGGATGTTTCAGAGGGAATGGAGATAGGATAGGGTTTTCCCCATGGCATGAAGAAGTCTTGGGAACATTAAAAGATAATTAAAGGCCTAAATAGAATATTCAAGAGCTTCTTGAATATCTTATAGATGGTGATAGCTTGCATTGACGACTATGAGCTTCTTCACTAGTGTAAGACCCTTCCCATTGGAAGGAGAGAATTCATCACCTATTAATAGGTCTCCTCTTTTCAATGTATTGAATCTTCATAATATATTTACACTCTCATCAAGGTTCTTAAACCATCCTGGTGATTTAAATTGATTCAAAGCAATCATAACAACTAAACCCTTTTCAAATTCTTGTACTTATTTCTCATGGCCTATAAATGGTATTCTTGATTATAGAATGCAAAAGTTGGTTATAATAGTCATTTTACCTCTAATTCCTTCATCACAATTCAAAACACTCTATGATAATCCCTCTCCTACAACTTAATCACCCATTTCCTTATTCCTCACAAGATCAGTCCTTTACTTGTTATAGGCTCCTATAGGTTACAATGGCCTAATTGGTCTTTTAGGGTATGGAATGCTACTGTAATACTTAAAAATGATACCAATTCCCTCTATACCTTTCTTATACTCTATTTAAAACACTCTTTATAATTTCATCTACTAATTCTCTTCCTTTCTTCTACAAGTCTCTTTCTTGGTTCACTCTCCTAGTAGTCTTATTACACTACAAAGCTCCTTGTATTGGGTTATCTAAAGACATTAAAGACAATATAAAATCATATTTGACAACCCATTATCATCTTCCTACTTCACTAACTTATTCTTGGACCAACTCTCCCTCTAAACCCATGTTCTCACACTCTTAAAATCTCATTAGGCCTTTATTAGTCCTATGACAAAGCTCAATATTGTAATTTGTACTTGTCCTATCCATACCATTATAAATCTTCTTGATTATTTTATACCTTGTGAAAACACATCAGATTACAACTTTTTAATAAATTTCAATGGTTAGGTTTTAAGATATGCACAATTCTAGGTCAAAACCCTAGGTCTAATTTTACCAGTTTGTGTATAAGTCGAGAGGGTTTTAAAATGTGTAGTTGAGTTTTTAGACACCTTCTTGAGTTTATTCCTCCTTTATATAATCTATCCACAATAAATTCACATGTTTAAAGCAATATTCTACCTTGATTCTACCTTATAAGGCTTATCCTACTAAGAACTCAAAGTTTTAGACCTACAAGAAATTGTAGATGACCATGAGCATAAAAACATAATTCAAATGAAATAATTGATATTATTTATTTCTTATAAGGGTTTTTTTACCTTAATCTCACTCCATACACAAGACTTATAATCAAGATAAGTGACTAGGTGTCTAATAACTACCAATCTATGACTGATTCAATCACTAGTATAAGATTTAATTAATGAGAAGATAGGTTCAATAACCCTTATTGTTTTATTTGAATGCTTATAGAAATAAATATTTTTAAGAACAAGAAATGTCATATTTTTAATAATAGGCTCTATCATACCAATCTGATTTGTAACATTATCCTAACAATTTATTATCAATATCATAACATTTGTAATCCTTAAGAATACTTCAAAACTAATCATTCATAATACTATAAAAAAAATACAATGTTTGCAACTTTCATGAACTTGTTTTTAGGTTAAAATCACCAGTATAGGATTCAATTAATGAAAATATAGGTTCAACACCCCTTACTTCTTATTTCATTTGCATTTTATAGAAACAAAACTTCTTAAGAATAAGAAATGTCAATCTTTCTAACTATAGGCTCTGTCATACCAATCCGATTTACAATATTATCCTAACAAGTTATTCTCAATCTCATAACATTTTTAATCCTTAAGAATATTTCAAAACCAACCATTCATAATACTCTAAACACAAGTGATTCAAACAAGACTTACTTCATTGGTTTTCTTAAATATTCATGTTCATAATAAGAATTCCATATATAGGCATACAATGTCAATAATACATACATTGCCATATAGGCATACAAAAAATTACATCATGTCTAACAACATAGTATCTAGTGTTAGGTGAATACATCATATACGCATGTGCAATGCCAAAAATGTGCACATTGCCATATAGGCATAAAAAAAGGTACATCATCTACAACATCCTAATCATCAAAAAGTCTCCCTCTCTTTGCCTTCTTCAAAGAAGACTCTCCTTGGGATGCCTTGCTTGTAGATGGAGATATCTTGAATGCCTTAGATTACTCTAAGGATCAATTATGGTTACTATGTTCATAGCTCACTTTTAATTGAACCTATTCAAATAAAAAAATTATTATAAAATTAATAAGTATACATGAAACCAAGTTAAGAAACTCATTTTAAACTATAATTAAAAAAAACATTTAAACATACACTTACTGTAAGCTCATGATCCTCCTCAATTTGATATTGTTGCTCAACTAGGTCAGTGCCAAGTTCAGCTGCACAAATAGGCATGTCAAATGATGAAGAAACATGAAGAGCTACCATAATAGTCATCTAAATTGGACTATAAAATGTCATATGGCAGCCCTATATACACAATATATTCATTTATATAAGTTATATTTTCCCAAGTATGTAGTAAGATTATCAAAACAAAAGTATTAAATTATAATTCAAAATTACAAGTGAATATGTACCTCAATGAGTGCCTATGTAGATGACATTACAGTAGTAATGCCTGCATCTATCTCGACTTGCAATGATGGAGGAGTGTCCACCCTAGTCATCAAATGAATAAACAACCTAATAATTAATAACTTGGGCAATTCATTGATTAAATAAGTTGATAATAAACTTATTCTTGCATAAGATATGAAAAGATCTAATTATATCACAAGAAGCATGAATGTGACAAGTGGATATGTGCAATGTGACTTGTAACACCACACTAAAGGCAAGAAATGTCAGTTTTATGAGGGAGAATGATAAGACATCCAAGGCAATGATGCATATCCTACACCTCTTGATGCAAGAGCATCCTATAAAATTATATATATGGTCCTATACTTAGTCTTAGAAGGGTTGATAGGTGTCAATAAGCCTTAAATGAGGCATTTAGTGTGTGTCTTAGGTCATTTATAGGTCTTGGAGTGTTTTCCCTCCAATACTTGTTATTTTAATTTTCAAATGTATTTGACTAAATATTTGCTTAAATTGTAATGATTCATGTGTCTAATAAGTTTTAGAAGGTTTGATACATGGATTGGAATCTCTTAAGTTTAGTTAAGGTCATATCTATCTTTCTTACTCATTTAAAGGTCTTAAATGACTTGATAAGTCTTCAAATATTAGTTTTTTTAATATGAGATAGGTCTGTTAGAGTAATAAGGACCTAAATTAACACATACTAAACTTGGAGAAGTCTTCAACAACATGATCAATTTAAATCTATCATTTTAGGGATACATAAGATGAAGGAAAAAGTATAAAAGACCAAATTTGCATCATTGGAGGACTATAACTTCTGTTTGAATCCTTTAAATTTCAAAAAAACTTGGGAATGGTTAGACAAACAAACCTAAAAGATGATTCCAAAGTTTTTGGATCTAATAAATCTTTACAATCACATTTATAGAAATTTGAGTTTCATGTAAACATGTAACCTTGTATTTCTAAGATAGCAAGGGAGGATTTATGAGTGAATTTTTTGAAATTGAGTCATTGAATACAAGTTATGTTTTGAAACATTCTTGATACACCTATATACACTAGTTTGGATGCTTATATAGCTTTGCTGAGGTGTATTTCAGATTTTGACTTGATTAAGGTCATTAGGCCTAATTTTCTTAAGGCAGTGACTTGGTATAGTTGAGGATAGTCCTATGAGATATGGTGTCTAAGTTGATTTGTTTTGAAATTTTGATCATGTTAAAAATTTGAATACTTTTATTATAGACATTTATTACTTTTTATCCCAACTAAGTATTGGTGTGATCAAAAATCCCTTAGAAACAGTCATTGTGATGAGACAAGTAACCTGTATAGGTGTTTGTTGAGAATTTTGTAAACTAAGTTTTATATATAAGACACCTGGAGTGATAGGTTGATTTTATGAGGGACATCTATACAAGCCTTTTAAGAGTGTTTAGAACCTAATAAAATAGGTCTCATCAAAATCTAAAGAAACATATAGAAAATAGACCTAAATATTTTAGAGATAAGAGTGAGTGGACAGTCTTCATTATAAGTGCGTGATTTTGGTTATTGAAAACATAGGTTAAAATTTAAAAAAAAAAGAAAAAAATTTGAGATAAAGGATGAGTTTCTAACACTACGCCAATCCATGTTAATACATCAAAAAATAAAAAGTCCAACAAAATTATATTATGTATTTTATATTTTCTTACATAAAATATACCAATGATGCAATTAAGGTGTATGAATGTACATATAGAGTATATAAGATTCACTCGAAATTTTGCCTCTATAAATGTATATGGTGTCTTACTATAAATGTATATGGTGTCTTACTAACACAAATAGATGTAGTAGTGGTTATCCCACTATCTAGCTTAGTAGATTGAAATTGTGATGTCGAAGGCAACATCTCTTCCTAGAACACAAAACAATACATATAAATATTATTCAATTTAAATGTGTAAATTAATTTTTACCTTTTTAATTTGCAAATATAACTTAAAATTTTAACATGAAATTTATATAAAATATACCTGCATGCGTGTAGAGACCAATGTATCCAAACACAACATGTGTGTCGATAACTCATCAGTCAAGACCATATCTTCCAAGCCTCCTGCAGTGCCATCATCATCATCCAAAGTTCCATTGTATATAGCACCACAATATCTACATGGGTGGGGTTGGGTATAGCTAATAGATGGAGTATCTTGAGTATCTATCTTTGAAAGCCTACTTGTATGATGAAAGACTGTATCAATAAGTGAACTACGTGCATGCAAAGTTTCTATTTCCATAACCTCCTTCATCATAGAGGTAATCTTCAGATGAAGTGGATTTTGGGTAGGAATCCTTGTAGGCTGATTAGTTACATGACGTGCACCTAGTCGATCCTATGTAGAGCCTTTCTCTCAGCCTTAAAACTCACCATAGTTAAAATAGTTTAGAATCTCATTGAGGATAAACTCACAGTAGAGTTTTTTTTTTTTTAAATACAAAGGGACCTCATGGTTATTACACAGTAGATAATCAAACACTATCCACTATCACTCTAAAAAATTAGCTTTAATCAAATTATGTTGGCATCAATGGATTGGGAAATGTTTAATCAGTATGGGAAATGGTGCATTGGTGGTTGTGTTGATGAATAAGGCACAAAATTATTATTTTTTATTTCTTCTTTCTTCACCTCATATGCTAATAATTTTTCAACATAGTAAGCCCTATAGTTATCCCTATATGAGATTCATCTATTAATTTGATTAATTATTGATTCAACTTGACCTAATACTAACCTCTAGGTTATTGGTGGAAGAGGGCACCCTCATTCTCCTAATTATTTGTTCAATTTCAATTTTGTTCTCCACTATGTGTGTAACTATATCATCCTAACTACCTAAGGGATATAGTGGAACTATAGGAGGGATAAATAGAGGGTTAAGAGGGTTAGGTAGAGGGTTAGGAGGGTTAACTAGAAGGTTAAGAGGGTTGAGTGGAGGTTTAGTTAGAGGATTAGGTAGAGGGTTAGCATGCTGACCTGTTGGAGAAAAATTACAAATTAAACTATGCACAAAACAAAAATTTTCAAAAAAATGATTTAATTTACTGTTACTTACCTCTTCTTTGCAATAACATCATTGATTTCATGAATGCGGGATTAAAACCAACAATTTCCATGTCAAGGGAGGAAAACATGAATGGAAGCAAAATGTGAATGATAGAGGAGGAAAAAGTAAATAGGAGAGGAAGAAATAAATTGGGGTTTTCAATTTTTTTATTTTTATGTTTTAAGGAATGCATACACATTCTTTATAATTATATAAATGTGTATGCATTCCTATAATGCATACGTGTTTCTATTGGTAAAGGAATACGTATCAAAAATGCGTACGCATTATGGCCTGGGTGTCCCGAGCCATAATGCATACATTTTATTTGATAACATGTACATATTTTTGGAAATATCCATGGAATTATCCCCCAACTCTATGAATATACCCCATCATGTATGAAGTCGGTCATTTTATTAGTTAGGTTTAGAACTATATCGACTATATCCATTTTACACTATGTCAAACAAATATTACTACATCAGCAATTAGACATGTTTCTACACTATTGGCCCAACCTTAGGTTATTGGCCACCCTAAATAAAATTATATCGACCATCGTGCACATTATCATCTAGTCACAAAAAATCTTACCTTTTTAGCTACATCATCTTGGCCGATATCATATTATATCTATAATGATTTTTCACAAGGTTGTCATAAATACCCTTGACTTAATTTTTGACATTTTATCCCCTACTTATTTCCCATTTTAATTTTTACTCTATTACTGTGCTTTTTGGTACAAATTATTTTAAACTAATTTTCCCCACACCTAATTTTCTTAATCTAGTTCATCTTTCATTCAAAAATTCCATAAATTCACAATAAATACACCTCATATCTAGACTATGCTAGTTGTTGTTGTAATTAATCCTACAACATGTCCACCTCCTCAAGATCGAGCCATTAACTCTCTCTATGTTAAACTCAGATACCCAAGCCTTGTTATTCAATAATAGAAAATGAACAAATGAATTGTAATTTCTCCCTTCTATAGTAAAATTTTGAAATTTTTAAACCTTCAATTATTTATTGTGAGATTCCATATTTTGTTCATAACTTTGTTTATATGTGTCCTTTTCGCAAACTTAAATAATTTTTGGATTTATGATAAAGTAGAAAAATATTTAGTGCTAACACCATATTTTTGGAAAAAAAGTTCAAATTTTATCTTATTTTTTAGTTTCATCTCTTATTCTACATGTTAGATACCTTCCCTCATCTGCTTCACATGCATCTTCTTTTCCATAGCAACAAGGTAAATGAAGGTTTGTATTTACAAAATTATTTACTTTCATTTATTTTCCACTTTCTACTACAATTTGATAGTTTATTTAGTGTGTTTTTATGTTCTTTCTCGAAGCACGATCTCATGTTACACTCACATGACACATGATGAGCTTCAAGTGGGACATATGTATACAAAAAAAAAATAAACATTTATCATTTATTGATTTTTTCTCTCTTTAAATGCATGCCTTAAAGTGTGTATCGGGAAATGGGTGGGCAGACCATTGCTACTTCACAAGATTTTTGTCTAAATCTATCATGCCTATATGAAATCCACTATAAAATCTCATTTACTTGATCTATTAAGAAATCTTCCTCCTAAATAGCCCCTAACTAAGCTAAGACCTAAATTTTATGACTCTATTAGCTCGGATCAATGTATTATTTCCACTTCCCACCAAAATTCAAACTAGGTTGGCCTAGGTTGATGTTGTTTTAAAAATCATGGTGCATACTTTATAAATAGATTTGCCCAAGCCAACCTAGTTTGAGGGTAAACAGTTACTTTCTAACTACATCAAGGTGGTTTGATATTGTTGGATAGAATTTTGGAAGGGTTTAGGGTCAACTCACCTCTATAAATACAAGGCTCATTTCAATCCAATAAGGAGGAACATTTATTTTTTATGTTATTATTACTCACAATTATGCTTTTAGTCTACATTTGGGAAAAGCCATTGCTTATATTTTGTCTTAAAGGGAAATAGCTTATCTTGTGGAGTCTTTGATGCAAATATAATCAGTCTTGTAACCTATAGCTAATTTTAACCATTTTGATGCTTACAACCACAACAATCTCTTTCAAAGCACCATTAGAAAAGGGAGAAATTGAGGCTCAACATGTTATATTCAAGGTACATATTTCTAAACTTAGCTCTTTCATTTAGTAGATAGATATTTCATAGTCAATATTTTGGATTGTATAACTCATTATTTAGATATATTATATACTTAAACTTAGTGTGGTTATAGGGTTATCCAAACTTGCCATTTTCCACCTTAGGTAACCTAGGCCTCCATTTGCTTGCCATGGTTCCTTCCTTATTTTAGTTGTGTTTTAACCATCCCCCTTATTTATGTTGTAAGCTTTGGTAACACTAGATTAGATTAATTCCATTATTTTCAATATACCTAGTTAGGGTTTACATTATATTGATTGCCTTGAGACTTTAAAACCCATTTCATTGATATTGTTTGATAAGTGTTCCTCTAGTTAAGTTTAGTGGATCCAAATTGGTTATTCCCCACTATAAATAAGTATTCAATGGGTTTTAGTTAATTTACATTCTTTGAGTCCATATCTATTAGGCAAGATAAGTTACAGGTCTATCTTAATTTGTTAAATACACATACATCACATGATTGTGAAAAGTGCCTTCTTAAATTGGTAATTAGAAGAAGATGTCTATATACAATAGAAATAATGTTTTTTGGTATATGGTAAAGAATACCAAGTATACAAGTTGAATAATGTTTTGTATGGCCTCAAACAAGCATCAAGAGCATGGTATACCCAAATTAATGGATGTTTTTAGTAGAATTATTTCAAGAGAAGCAATATTGAGCCTACTCTTTACTACAAGTAAGAATGTAATGATATTATTATTGTAAGTTTGTATGTTGATGATTTTTTATGTATGGAAAGAAGTTTTAAGATGAAAGAATCTGAAATAAAATATTTAGGTCTTATGTAATACTTTCTGAGGATGGAGACTTGTCAAAGTAAGGATGAAAGATTCATTTATCAAATAAAGTATGCAAAGGATATACTAAATAAATTTTGTATGGTTGATTGTAAGCCATTATCCACTCTGAATTCTCATGGAGTTATATTATGTAGACAATATGGTGTTAAAATAGTTAATGAGACACCTTATAGAAGTATTATTGAAAGTTTAATGGTTTAAACTCACAAAGATCAAATATTTCTTATTTAATTTATCTTATTTCAAGGAATATGAATGGGCCATCCAAGAGGATATTGAGGTATATGAAAGGTAATATCAATTTCGGTATTCATTATTATGCCATTAAAAATTTTGAGCTTCCTAGTTTTAGTAATTCTGATTGCGGGGGTAGTTTATATGATTGGAAAAAAAAAATCTCTTGATTTAGGTTGGTTACATAAAGCTCAAAGAAGAAAAGTTTAATTTTCTTTTCATCTACAAAAATAAAATGTGTTATTGTCACTTTAATAGGTACATAGGTATTATGGCTATGAAATGTTCTAAAAGAAATTGGGGAGGAACAAAATTAACCTACATTTATTTATTATGTAATATAAGCACTATCAAATTGGCCAAGAATCTAGTCCATCATAGTAGGTCAAAGTATTTTGATTTGAACCCTTTAATCGAGATTTGGTTATAGAGGAAAGAGATAGAATTGAAGTATATAAAAACTCAAAAACAACTTAAAAATATCTTAACTAAAATTATTGTTAAAGTTTGATTTTTAAAACTCCAAAATCAAATTGTTAATTCACTCAACATCAAAAGAAAGAATGTTAGATAAATATTACTAATTGAACATAATCTTAAACATAATATTTTATCTATTTTCATAGTAAAATAAAGCCATGCAAAGCTATAGATTAAATTAGTTTAATTTAAAGGTATTAGTTTTATTTTTATTTACTTTTTAGATGCATTTAAAATAGTCTATTATTTTTGAATATGTATATTCAGATGCAAGTTTATGATGTGGCAGTGACCCATAAATTATTATTAAAAAGACATTGTACTAGAACAATGTTGTTAGAAGAATAATGTCAACTAAAAATATTAAGGTAGTCTACAATTTCAGTGAATTAATACATAATTATATTCGTACAGTTATGGTTGTGTATGGCATTTTATTTTCAGTTGTAAATTATTTGTTATACTAAATAATATATATTATAAATAATTGTTTCAATATTGTTGAGTGTGAGTTTATCTTTATTAAACAATGAAAAGTGATTTTTATTAAAATCTTCAATTACTCAAAGAGACCAATATCCTGAACTAGCCCATAACTCTTTTGTTGCATGAATGCACAAGTAAAAATCTTTACTTGTGCATTCATGCAACAAAAGAGAGCATTGTATATGCTACACTGCCATTAAATCATCAAGTCACCATCATCTTATCTTTCCAGGTTTATCATGTTAGAACTACAGTTAATTTCTCCAGTCCGCTTGTTTAGTCTCCATCATGCAAGTAGTTTGCATGAACAATTGTTTCAGTCACAGCATAGTTTGCATGGACAACTATTTTAGTTACAGCAATTAAACATTAGTTTATTTTTAGTTTAGTTTTTTTCTTTAATTTTATGTATGTGAACCTGATCGTAGATTTTGTGACAGAGAATTAATTAGATTCAATAAGAAAATTTTCATTATTGTAGCAATCAATTGGTGTACATTATTTTTTTATTTTTATTTCTCTCTATCCTCTAATAGAATTGGTATCAGAGCCAAGGCGTTGAATCTGGGAAGCAGCAAAAGCTAGGTCGCAAAGAAGAAAGTGGTGAATCCCGGGAGAGTAGTCCAACACCTGTGCAAAGTGTAATTAGAGTGGCGACATACAGCAGAAGAGCATATGGAGACTCTACAATGTGGGAAAAGCAAGATCTATAGTTAAAAGTAGTCAACAGTAAAAGAAAGAAGAAACAGATGCATCCAAGCTAAAGAGCACGTGAAAGTTATCTCTATTTGCTTCATTCTGGTCATGATAGTTAGAAAAGAATGCTATGGAAGCATGAAAAGTGGAGAGAGGCAATAAGAGTGCCAAATAAGATAATAGCACACCCAGATAAAGAGCAGACCCAAAGTGTTGGAGACAAGATCCAGGGAGGAGAAAGGCTATAGCAGCAGCAAAATCCTGCAAGTGTAGATCTCTGAGGAGAGATTGAATGTTGTAGCATTTACTATCTTTTTTTGGTGTGGTATTTCAGCTTGAGACATGGCAACAAATAATAGCATTTCTTAGCCCCATATTCCCATTTTTAATTGTAAGAATTATGATTTTTGGGCAATTAAAATGAGAACATTGTTTTGCTCACAAGATGTTTGGAATTTGGTAGAAAATGGCTTTGTAGAACCATAGGATGAGGCTGCCCATCAGACATTAACTCGATCACAAAAGGAAGAGCTTAAAGAAAACAAGAAAAAGAATGCAAAAGCTCTACTCCTAATCCAACAAGCAATGGATGAATCCATTTTTTCTAGAGTTACAGCAGCAACGAGATCCAAGTCAGCATGGAAAATCTTAGAGACTACCTATAAAGGTAATACAAAGGTGAAAGTAGCTAAATTGCAATCTCTTAGGAGAAATTTAAAAAATTTGCAAATGAATGATTCAAAGTCTATAGACCAGTTTATGGGTCAAGTATTGAATATTGTGAATCAAACTAGATCTAATGGAGAAACAATAACAGATCAGAAGATCATAGAAAAAATCCTTAGGAGTTTACCTAGAAAATTTGATGCAATAGTTGTAGTTATTGAAGAAACCAAGGATTTATAATAGTTATCAGTAGATGAATTAATGGGATCTTTGTTAACACATGAATCCAGAATGAATAGGAATAACAATACTTCTTTTGAAAATGCTTTCAAGTCTCAGGTATCATTTGGCAGAAGAAGAGGAAGAGGAAGGTCAAACTTCAGAGGACGAGGCAGAGGCAGAAATGGAAGGAACAATCCAGATCAAGGTGAAAATAATAATCAAAACTACAACAATAGAGGATGTGGCAACAATCACTTCCAACAAAATTCACAGAGGTTTGATAAATCTAACATTCAATGTTATTATTGCAAAAAAGATGGACATTATGCAAGTGAATGCAGAAAGAAACAAGGAGATGTGGACAAGTAGAATGCTAATTACACAAATGAATCTAATTCTAATTCTGGAAGCTTATTCCTCACTTGTCATGTTGCTCAAGAAAATGCTAGAGATATTTGGTTTTTAGATAGTGGATGCAGTAACCATATGACAGGGAATAAAGAATTGTTTGCTAGTCTTGATGATTCCTTAAAATCTGAAGTGAAATTAGGAAATGATAATAAAGTGGATGTAATGGGTAAAGGAGTAATAAATGTTTTGGCAAAAAATGGTGAAAGAAGATTTATTCCTGATGTTTATTTTGTACCTGGACTAAAGCATAATCTTATGAGTGTTGGACAGTTAGTACAAAAAGGTTACAGAGTATCTTTTATGGATAATGTTTGCACAATACTAGACAAATTTCCAAATGGCAGGTTGATAAAACAAAGTGGAGATGACCAAGAATTGGATGTTCCCTCTTTAAATTTAGTGCATCCAAGGAGAAGAGGAAGCCCACTTCAAAACCATGCATCTAGACCAATCATGGCTATGGCATTTAAGGTATGGACATTTACATTTTAGAGGTTTGAATTTGTTACAAAAAAAAAATATGGTGAAGGGATTACCATCAATAGAGCAGCCAGGAAGTTCATGTGAGAGTTGCATCCTGGCAAAATAGCATAAAGAGAACTTTCCAATAGGACCTTCATATAGAGCAAGGGTAATATTGGAGCTAGTCCATAGTGATTTATGTGGACCAATGAAAACTCCATCATTTGGAGGTAGTTCTTATTTTCTAACCTTCATTGATGATTTTAGCAGAAAGACTTGGACATATTTTCTCAAAGAAAAGTCTAAAGCCTTTGGAAAATTTAAAGAATTCAAGGCTATGGTTGAAAAGCAGAGTGGCCTTTACATCAAGGTACTTAGATTAGATAGAGGAGGTGAATATATGTCTAATAAATTTCAAGATTTTTGCAGATATCATGGCATTAAAAGGCAACTGACTACAAGGTACACACCACAGTAGAATGGTGTAGCAGAAAGGAAGAATAGAACAATCATGGAGATGGCTAGAAGCATGTTGAAGGCCAAACATTTGTCAGATGAATATTGGGCAAAAGTAGTAGCATGTGCAGTATATATTCTGAATAGAAGCCCAACAAAGAGTGTCAAGGATCGAATTCCACAAGAAGCTTGAAGTGGTAAGAAGCATAGTGTACATCATTTCAAAAATTTTGGTTGTATTACATATTCTCTTATACCGTCTAAATTGAGAAGAAAACTTGATGATAGACATGAGAAATACATTTTTATTGGCTATAGTGAAGAATCAAAGGCTTATAAGTTGTATAACCCCATTTCAAAGAAAGTGATTATTAGCAGAGATGTGGAATTTAAGGAAGAAGAAGCATGGGATGGAAGCATTGATAAAACCATCACAATTAGAGCACCAATACCCCAAAATGAAGAAGAATCTGAAGAACAAAATTTGCAAGCTGGTCAATTCTCTCCATAAGCAAGAACAAGCACTCCAATAAGAACACCTAGGAGCTTAGCACAAGGTGAATCATCTGGTCATGCATGTCATCCTACTCCTAATTCACAAGTAAGTGATGAATCAGATCTAACTCTTACCACTTTAAGATCAAAATTTAAAGGTAAAAAAATGAGAAACTTGAATGAGATTTATGATCAAGAAGAAGAGAAGTTAAATTTGTGTTCAAATTTTGCTTTTTTCTCTCATGATCATGTGTATTATGAAGAAGCAATTAATGAGGAACATTGGATAAAAGCAATGGATGAAGAGATGAATGCCATTGAGAGAAATCAAACATGGGATCTAATTAATCTACCTAAAGGTAAGGATTACATAGGAGTCAAATGGGCTTATAAGACCAAATTTAATGCAGAAAGTAAGATCGAAAAGCATAAGGCAAGGTTAGTAGCAAAAGGTTTTGCACAAGAACATGGAATTGATTATAATAAAATATTTGCTCTAGTTACTAGACTTGATACTATTAGAATAGTTTTAGCAATAACTACACAAAATAATTAGAAAGTTTATCAAATGAATGTCAAATCAGCCTTCTTGAATGGTTTTCTAGATGAGGAAGTGTATGTGAAACAACCACCAGGTTATGAAGTGCATGGACATGAAGAAAAAATCTACAGATTGAAAAAATCCCTCTATGGTCTCAAGCAAGCACCAAGAACATGGTATAGCAGGATTGATTCATACATGACAAACAATGGATTCAGCAGAAGCAATAGTGAGCCTACATTGTACATAAAAATCAACAAAGAAGGTCAAATTTTAATTGTGTGTTTGTATGTTGATTTGATTTTCACTGAAAATTTGTCTGTAGACACATTTAAATCAGCAATGAAGAAAGAATTTGAGATGACAGATTTGGGATTAATGAAGTATTTTTTGGGCATTGAAGTTGTACAATCAGATAAGGGAATTTTTATTTGTCAAACTAAATATGAAAAGGATGTGTTAAGAAGGTTTAAGATGTTGAATTGTAAATCAGCTCCTACACTAGTTGCTACAGGGACCAAAATTAGCAAAGAAGACAAATGTCCTAATGTTGATTCTACAACATTCAAAAGACTGATTGGTAGTTTGATGTATCTTACAGCGACAAGACTAGATATCATGTATGGGGTCAACTTAATCTCTAGATTCATGGAGTCACCAAAAGACTCACATTAGCAAGTTGGAAAGAGGATATTGAGATATGTGGCAGGAACAACAAAATATGGAATTTTATATTCCACAACTAATGATTTTGGTTTGATTGGTTATACTGATATGTGATTTTGCAGGTAGCATTGATGACATGGAAGAGTACTTCTAGACATGCCTTTCTTTTTAGAACACGTGTGGTCACATGGGCATCCAAAAAGCAACCTATAGTGACACTTTCATTAGTTGAAGCAGAGTATGTAGCAGCCATATCAGTAGCATGTCAAGCAACTTGGATGAGGAGAGTATTGATAGATTTATTACAAGCACAGAAGGAGTCAAAACCAATCTTTTGTGACAACAAATCAGCAATTGCATTGTCAAAAAATCATGTTTTTCACAAGAGGAGCAAGCACATTGATACAAGATTTCATTTTATCAGAGAGTTATTGAACAATGGATAAATCCATTTAGAGTTTTGCAGATTTGAAGACCAATTGGCAGATATATTCACAAAGGCATTAGCAAAAGAGAGTTTTGATTATCTAAGACAAAATTTAGGCATTGTAAATGTTGAAGTAGTTAGTGGTAGAAATTAAGGGGGAGTGTTAGAACTGCAGTTAATTTCTCCACTCTACTTGTTTAGTCTCCATCATGCAAGCAGTTTGCATGAACAATTATTTCAGTCACAGCACAGTTTGCATGGACAACTATTTCAGTTACAGCGGTTAAACATTAGTTTATTTCTAGTTTAGTTTTTTTTCTTTAATTCTATTATGTGAACTTGATCGTAGATTTTGTGACAGAGAATTAATTAAATTCAATAAGAAAAAAATTCATTGCTGTAGCAATCAGTTGCCGTACATTATTTTTGTTATTTTTATTTCTCTCTGTCCTCCAACATATCATGCTTCCATAGAATGACATTTTAAGAGGCTCTGCATTATTTGCTACAAGATTTGAAAGCTATAAAAGCTTTGTTATGCAGTGAAATATCACTGTTATTATGAAAACCATACTATTTATATATTATTACTAGTGACTAAGAAAGTTCTTGAACCAGTAAGCAGATGCTTTCGGATATCTCGTCAAGTTGTGATTACGATCAATAAAGTAAAACCCAAATCTGACTGAGTATCCTCCGTCCCATTCAAAATCATCCATAAAAGTCCATCCATAATACCCCACCACGTTACATCCATCCCTGCTCATTCACACGAATAAGTTTCAGTTATTTTACAGAACAACATATTAAATAGGGATGGGGTGTTATATTACCTTATTGCTAGGAGAAGATTTAATAGATGCTTGGAAGCGTAGTCAATACGCCATGTATCCTTCAATGACTCCTTCAAAGGCTTGCTTGCATTGTTTATTTCATCGATACCTGCTCATTAAATTTAACATATATCATTCATCTCGCACTTCATTTATAAAATAAGAGAGCCCTAGGCTTATCTGGATATACCATTTTCTGTGATGTAGACAGGGGGATTGTTGTATCGAGTTTTTATAAAGTTGAGCAATGCCCTGATCCCACGTGGATACTGGTGAAGCCAACTCGATCCCCCCTGAAATCCACTCTTAGGAATTAACAAAACATTAGTATTAACTAATTCTAATAATAAATGTAATGGCGTCAAAAGTTTACCTCGGGTCCAATCAGAACGCCGTTCTTAACACCTGCAAAATATAAGTTGTAATGTCATCAAAGTTTCGAAGTGTATAAGAAACCAATTGTTGAATTCAATTAAGACCAACAAAACAAAAACCAAAAAGAATCTCCTCTTACTAGTTAAATTGGCTCGCGAATCATAGTTTAAATCGATGGGCATGGCATTTGGCGGAGGGATGTTATTTATGGCATACATGGTAGTATAGTAATTGATGCCCAGGAAATCAAAAGAACCCTGAACCAGTTTCGACTCTTGTTTAGTGAAGCGTGGCAGGCGAGCGCCCACTAGAGCTCTCATTGAAGTCGGATATTCCCCGTATGTGAGAGGATCCATAAACCTGTGAAACAGCATTTCACTTATTATTATTATTATAAATATTATGCACAAATTACCTAAAAGTCGATTATGTTTACAGACCAGCCAAAGTAGAAATCAAGAATCCGTCGAGTCGCTTTTTGGTCTGTCAAAGCATTTGTGTAAGGAATAAACCAGTGGGTGACCAGCGTGACGCCTATGGAGCCCTTCTGCGTTTTCTGCAATTGTATATCCACGTTATGCATTCAAATTTTATGGAGAGTTCATAATTAATATCTCAAATCACACATCATTAAAATTAAGTTTTTGACTTAATTTATCATCTTGATAGTCGCGTTAGGATTGAGTTTTTTACTTTCATTGTTATCCATCGATCAAAAACTCTGCAGTTAACCATGATGTGAATCATATTTTAATCAATGTCACTAAGATTTTAACCATGATGGGATATAACTAAAGCTTTTAATACATGACGGGGGACTCAGACTCTTTTTGTTTTGGTTTTTAGCCTTGATCTCCCGGATCTCTGAATTTGACAATTTGTTATCCGGTACTTATGTTGGATTCACATGTTTCAAGCTTAATTTAATATTTTCTTTAGTCAACTTGTTTTTTTTTTTTTTTTTTAAACGTATTCCCTTTATATTCCCATTGACCTATTTTGAACCACACATGAATACAATTTAATTTCATTTGAGATAATACACTAATGATATTAAGAAAAAACAATAAATAAAATCTAATGGTATACCTGATATTTGTCCCTGTAAAGTTTAACAATAGCAGCATGTGACAGAAGCAAATGGTGAGCTACAATATAGGGTTCCCTGGCCGAATCACCAAAGGTACAATTTCCTACTGATTTGGAACAGCGGCCAGGCGCATGATTTCCATTGTTGTATCCAGCCATAGCTATACTTAACAGCTCGTTTATGGTTACCCATTTCTTTACTCGATCGCCAAAGGCTTCAAAGCATGTATTAGCATACGCTACCAAATCTTTGCTGCACATTTAAAATAAAAATTACCCTAATATAAATGAATTTAAACAAAACTATAAAGCATAATACACGTGTACTCAAATATCTTACACAATTTTGTCACTTAAGAACCCTCCATACTCATCTTGAAGAGTTTGTGGAAGATCCCAATGAAATATTGTCACGAACGGCTCTATACCTGAAATGAAATTTCACCATTGCGATTTTAGAACCATGGCATTGAGCATTGAGCATTTAATAACAAATATAGCATTTCCCAATATACATACCATTTTTTAGAAGCTCGTCGATGAGATTGTTGTAATAAGCTATTCCCTTTTTATTTACAATCCCTCTGCCCTCTGCCGCAACCAAAATGGTGACCATTATTCACAAATTCACTAAAAAGAGGAGAGCATTTAGTGGCATAGAAAAATTACATACTTGGGAAGATGCGAGGCCAGGCAATGGAAAATCTGTAGGAGTCCACTCCCGAATCAACCAAAAGTTTGACGTCCTCCTGAAATGTTTTCTACTCTGTGAGGATTAATGCGTACATAATGCATAGCAGCTTAGTCTCATCTAGGCTAATGATCTGATCTGCTCCTCAATATTCATCCACAAATCGTTACTTATTACTGAGATGTGAAATTTAAAATTGCTATAATTCTCAAACTTTATGAAAAAAGAAATATGCAATGCTATCAATATCCTGTAATAACAATGTTATCAATAAATATATACTATGTAGAGCTATTTTTTGGGTAGTATAACACAGACTTCTATATAACGCAACTCTCTATTGCAAACCTTATAACGGTGGTACTGATCATTGGCAATGTCACCATTGCTGCCATCAACAACTTTGCCTGCAAAAGCATGGTCAGATTAGACTAACCAAAACTAGTGATAATCAAAACAACGATGATGTCTAACATAGACATATACGGTAACCTGAAGTGTATGAGAAAGTATCCCAAATACTTATCCCCCTTCCATCCTCTTTAGCTGCGCCTTCATACTGTAAAGCAAATGAAACCTTTAAACACAGGCCTCATAGCAGTATAGCTTAACAGGAACACTAAAAAACCCATCAAATCCATGCAAAACATCGTAGAAATAAAATGCATCGAGAAACCTGGTAAGCAGCAGATCCGTGTCCAAAAACAAAGCGCGAAGGAAATGATTTTCTACCAAATTGAGTTAGGTTATGACTATCTCCTCTCACTGAAACACTGCAAATGCATACACAGCAAAACACAAAAAGCAGGGCATAGAGTCTGCTACGACTCTCCATTTTGTTTTGTGTAAGATTTTGCTTACATTAACGAAATTTATAGAAGCTTGTCCATCTCTACAGCATTCATCATCATTCACGTGGTTCGCATGGCTGTCCAATCGTTTACATTATTGATAATCATTGAAACCTGCCATTATTGTTGTCGACATGGACAAATGAACAAATTATATTTATTCGCAAAAGTGAGATCATCGACACACACTTTATTTTTTTAAATTCAAGAAATTTCAATTGGATTTTTCCTTATTAGTTTATAAATATTTTATCTTCCTCCAAAAACCAATCAAAGGGCGGAGGAGACGCCACGCTTCCCTATATAAATTTCATGTCGGCCATCAATACATGGAATACGTGGCCTAATTATTAATAATGTAGCTTTTGGATAAGTTTTTGACATCTTTTAAATAACACTATACGATAGAATATTTATATCGTTCTGATATAACATACAAGATTCGACAAGATTACGATACAGTAAGTAATATTTGTTTTTGTGTATCATAAAAATATATATTATGGTCGAGCAAAAGGTCTTCGAAGATCTTTTTTGAATATTTGTTTAAATGTATCCCTCAATTCACTCTACAAAAATGTTCAAATTAAAATTATATACCTGATAGATATAGCTAACCAAATTTTATGCATATAAACAAAATATTATCTTATCATAGTGTAATATGGTGTAATATTAGTAAATGGATTAAACTAAATTGGATATAAATATCTAATTATTAAATAAAATGTGCAATATATTAAAAAAATAAAAGTAAATTATTTATTTTAATTTTAGAAGTAAGGTAAATATATAGGATTTAAAAGTAAGTATTAAATAATGAGAGATTTGGAAGCACTCATTACAATCAAGATACAGAGAAGTGCATTTAACAATGAGCGACCTCGTTTATAAGATTGATAGAAATTAGAGAAGGCTCCCACAAGTGTGATTTACTCTACAAAAAGAGTGAGTGACATTCCTCTCGAATGATAGATAAACTAAGATTGATTTGATGGCTATGCTCGTCTAGCCTAGACCATTAATAACATCTCTTCATTTACCGCATTGAAACACATGTAACCTACAAATTATATTTCTTTTACATACCTTAGATTGAAAATAATATCTAAAAGTTAAGGAAAATAATATTTTTTTTGGAGCATGTGTTTAGTGTTGGTTAAGTTTTAAAGCATCATTTACTTATTAGGCCCCTAGAAAAAAAACAATATCAAAAGCAACAAATTCCATAATTACAAATAATTTTACTAACTTACAAAACCCTAATCGTGTGTGGTTTGTGTCCTTCTTTCTACTAATAATTTCTCTAAGATATGAACTTGTGTAACACAATGATAAATTCTCTAATAATTTCTTTATCTCTTTAAAATGCCTATGATTGCTTAATAAATTCTATATAAAAATGTTTAATATGCTTCTTGATAAAAGAATCATAATATACATGTATTTATAGACAAATCAAATTAAAATTATCTCAATTAGATATCCAATGATGGAAAAAAAAAAAAAAAAGATAGATAAATGGGATTGGTGCACTCTAACCAAAAAGGGCCATGCAAGGGGACCAAAAGTGTGAATGAGGCTCCAAGTGGAAGTAATATGCCATTCACACTCCTGAAATAGAGTTTGAGGTTAGGGGATACAAAATAAATAAAATGGGATAATTAGAGGGGTTCAAGTAAAGAATAATACCATCAAAAGTTGAAAAATACATAAATAACAAAACTTAATTTGGACCAATAATTGAAAAGTATACAAACATCTTAAAATCATGTAATTTAACCACTAATAAATACCTACAAGCCAAATTTAAGTGTTTACATTTTGTCTCACTTAAAAGGGTGTGTGCATACATATTAAACTAGAAAAGAAGATATGGTATCAATATAAAATTTTGTAATCCTATATATGTAGATAAAAACTAATGAACTTGGGAATATACAAAAATATTCTTTCTTTTTATACACACCCATAGGTGAATACCAAATAAAAATAATCCACTGAAATCTAAAAAAATAAAAATAAAAGTGTAAACAACTAAAAATGGTTGCTAGGGTTTACTAGCTATAGATTTACATTATTCTAGGGTACCAATGTGTTTTTTAATTATTATTTTAGATTTGTCATTATTGGTGCATTTTAAAATGAATTTTATTATGCCCCCTCTATTTTCTCTCTCATCCCTTCTCTCTCCTCTCTTTATTTCCCTCTATT
This sequence comes from Torreya grandis, assembly GCA_037957365.1. Lineage (NCBI taxonomy): Eukaryota > Viridiplantae > Streptophyta > Pinopsida > Cupressales > Taxaceae > Torreya > Torreya grandis. The sequence continues at coordinate 522,807 of JARHVA010002208.1, forward strand.
TCTCTTGGTTTTTCTAAAAAAATACAATCTACATTTTTGGTGATATCATGCCTTTTATGACTAACCCTTTATTTTCATTTTGTTTACATCTAATTTTGGTTTGTGTGACATTAAAGTCCTAATTTAAATTTAAGTGGTCTATAAATATATAGGTATATTAGAGCATTTAGGACATGCAACCATATAGAGTCCAGGTATCAAAAATTTTAAAGAAGAGGTGAAAGAGCATTTGGCATTTATTATTACACCATTCTATTGAGCATTTACAATCATTCTATAAAAATCAAGAATTTATAAATAATTCATTGTAATAGTGAAGATCATAATAAAAACACGTTCCATCACATTGGACTGCTTGGCTGAATAAGTATTATATTTATTTGGTGTATTATCTTCAGTATTATACTATTGAAGGGTTGGATAAGTAGTTAGTGCTTAAAACCCTAAGTAAACCTTAGAAAAATTACCAAAACAAATCATTTACCTTATCATTTGTAAGTTTAATCATCATATTAGGGTTTGAAGAAGAATAACTATTTCTAATTGATTGGTCTAAATTTTCTTAATACGAAGAGAGGTTTGTAGAGCCTCGGACCCAAGGTATGTAATCATTAAAATAGTTTATGTTTGTATGTCATTTACCATAAGCGTGTTGCCTATAGTTATAAGGCCTATAAACATGGAGTGTACATTTTAGGGAGGTACTCAATTCACAACAATTTTTAAGGGTTCTCATTGTCTTACCATGAAACCCTATTTTATGTTAGATTTTGATGATTATTTATAGATTGACCAAAAAACAAGATATTTTTCTAAACCCTCTCATACTCATTATTTTATTGGGTTCAAAATATTAATTTTATATATTTTTTATGTTTTGCATCTGATTAGGCTTAATTATATTTGTATGTATTGCAATTTTATGTAAAACCCATTTTCCATACAATAGTTTGGTGAACCTACATTTTATTACATGCTTTATATCCTTGTAGAGTTAAATACTTCTTATATATTAATACATATTATTTTACTATGGATAACTTAATTTTTCTAGGGTTTTTTTTGCATTGCATTCTCTTGAACTATTAGTCATAGCTTCTTTGTGTGTTATTATATACCTTAAGTTAATTTATCCTAACTATTTTTTAAATCTTAAGACATTTTTATGGTGTATGTGCTAAAATGTTTGATTTCCTCTTATGCTATCAAAAATTGATTAGATCTCAGATTCCAAGTGAGAAGAGTTATAAGATTAATTATAATACTATTTATTTTTTTGAAATTCATTTGGTCAATTATAGATATTGCTTAAAAGATAAAATGGAATTTGGGACAATAGTTAGTGTTGCTTCCACAATTGTGTTTTGTGTTGAAAATGTTAATGACATTCCTTTGAATAAAAATGGTGTGGATGGATCTCAAGTTGACAATACATATGAAATATATCATGATAAACAAGCTCACTTAAATGAATAAGGGTTTAAAATATTTTATGTTATAGGAATCATATTATGGAAAACCTAATGAGATAGTTGACTTGATGCATATGTTGAAAGATGTTGCAATAGAAACTTAGATCAAGAGGTTTAAAATGGGATTAAGGTGCAAAACATAACCTATAAGTTAGACAATGGATATAAAGTGTTCATAAAGTATATCAAGTACTCATCTCATGTAAAATATTTCTTTCTATTCGTAGAAATACGGTTATTTCTTGAGCTTCTTGTGAACCGACTTCCCCTCATATTTTTATTACTTATAATTTTATAATACTTCACTTTGTAGATGCTTAAATCTAGATTTATATGTTAAAATAGTAGTGTATACTTGACAAATATCACTCAAGGCTCTACCCTTTAGTTATTGACCTTCCTTACAGCTAATAGGCACCATCTCACTAGGTTGAAATGTTTAACTTATAGTTTGACCCTATTATTCTAATTATTCAAATTACTTGTAGCCCAAGTATACTTAAAATATGATGTATCTCCTTCACTTTTAGTTAGAAAACTCAAAAAAAATTATATGTTCTTGGGCAATTGTATTCAAACTTGGGTAGTAGCGTTGATGCTACTATCCATTCTCCAATACAAGTTTATATGCCTTCAAAACACTTAAAATTTTAAATATTTTGATATGTATGGCTCGGCCAATTATGTTTCATTAACCGCTCCATGGGGAAATTTTCAAAAGGGATGGTATAAATAGAAGTTAAATCCAACTCATTATTCATTTAGAAAATACTAAGCAAGCAACTATTTAAGCTCATTCAATCAATTGCACAACTGAATTCTACTACCTTATTATTCCATTTTTTATATCAGTCATAGGAATAGTCATATTATAGGTCTAAAGCATTCAAATAATATCCCATGAGCATTATTTGTCAAGTTACAAGCTAGATCACCACTTGTATTTACATATCTAATTATAAACCATTGTACACATAAAAGCCAACACATAAGGGAGAACCACATATGTCTAAGGCTCTATTCAAAGTATTGGCTATGTAGATAGTATTCATTTACAGAGGGGACCTTTAAACACATAATTTGAAAAATGACATAATATCCAAAAAGACCCAAATGGAAGTTTAAATCAATAGTCAATAATTCATACAGGAAAAATGCATTGATGCATAGATAATAGCATCAACACAAGTATCTGAAGGGCAACACAAGTGTCCATACTGACAAAAAGTTAATTTTTTTAATCCAACGATTGGATAAGAATCTTCATATAGTTTATTTCTATAGGTCTACATTACTCAAATTTTATTAAATGCATTAGTATATAAGATAAGTATAATTTCTCTTTCGTATTACTATTATCATATTATTGAATGTTGTACTTTCTATAATTGGCATATGCTTAGATTTAGTATTTCTTATCATAATATAATTAGAATCTAAAGTCATTAATTGGATTTATTTTTAGAGTAGCTTACTCCTTTTTTTAATTAGGCTACTCTTCTATTATTAATCCTTATTTCCAAAAAGGGATAAACATTTAGTGAACCTAACCTTTGAGTCTCTCTAATTTTAATCCTAGTATGCCCTAGGGTTTTTTACTTTTCAAATTCTTGAATTGTTAAATTCTAATTAAAAAAATTGTATTTATTTTAAAGTTCAAAGGAATCAATCATGTTTTAAAAAATGAATACATATAGTAATTTTTAATTTGTCAAATACATCATGATAGTCCCTATTTATTATATTTAATACATTGTTACATTAATCCAAACCATACTTAAATGGGGTCCAAAACATGCATGTGTAAGGAATCAACCAACAAACTTGATTACTTTTATGTAAGCAACTAAACACGGAATTAAACCAGAATAATAAGTAACTAGAATCAAAAATAGCAAAGAATAAGAGATACAAGAAACCACCCTGAAAATTTGTATTAAACTCTTCCAGAAAGAAATACAATGAAGAAAATCACACTTTCTGTTGGGGATCAACCAACAATGATTACACTTGTGAAAGCAATAAACGCGGAAATAAATCAGATAGATAAGTAACTAGAATGATAAATAGCACAGAACAAGAGATACAAGAAACCACCCTGAAAACTTGTATTAAAACTCTTTACAAAAGGAATACAATTGAATAAACTTTTTTCTTCCACACCTCTCTCAGATGCACAAGATCTCTCACTAGATCTCTATTCCTCAAGAGCTCTCTCTCTCAAGTACAATCAATTCCAACAACCTGGATTGATACAACTCTGTACTGTCCTTCAAATTCACAATGTTCTACTCATACAATTCAACTCACTAAGCTAAGAAGATCTTTCCTACATATAGAATTAGGAAACTTGAGCATGCACTTACAACAAATAGTTAAGCCTCTTGAACAAGGGCTCTAAAAACAATCTTGTTATTAATAGAAACGCGAACTTAAGACTAAGACTTAAACTCATCATGCAAACACTCGCTTCTGTCCTCAGAAATAACATTCTAGACGTGCAGGTAACCGACGCCGGTTCCTGCCTGTTTGCCTGTGACCGTCATCGGCTGATCCTCTGTCGACGCTGGCATTTCTCCAACTGCTCTTGACCGACGTCGGTCACTCCTGACCGACGTCGGTGACTGTGTAAACCTGCAACTATGTAATGCGCTCATATGTGAAGCTTTTAGGCTCCACACCTTAACAATCTCCCACTTGGAGATAAACAGCTGCACCAGTACCTGTACAGCAACATCTTCTAGCTCCTCCATCTTCAACTCAATCATGAAGACCAACAGAAGTTGAATGAAGATTCAACTTCTCCTTTGTAATTGGCTTGGTTAACATATCAGCAGGATTCCTATCTGTATGAATTTTCTCCAGCTTCAACTCACCATCTTCCAATACCTGTCGTATGAAGTGGTACCTTAGCTGTATGTGCTTGGTTCTTGAATGAAAGGCTGAATTCTTAGCCAAATAGATTGCACTCTGACTGTCACTATACAATCTGCAACTCCCATGCTCCCTTCCAAGCTCTTCCATGAACCGTGTCATCCATATCATCTCCTTGCTAGCTTCTGTGGCTGCAATAAACTCTGCTTCTGTAGTTGACAAGGCTACAACCTTCTGTAACTTTGATATCCAGCTAACCGTCGTTCCACCTACAGTGAAAACATAACCTGTGGTGCTCCTCCTGCCATCCAAATCACCTGCCATATCTGAATCTACATAACCATGTAGAGAAGTATCTGAACCTCCATAGCACAAGTGTCTACTGCTGGTTCCTCTCAGATATCTAAGGATCCACTGAACTGCTTTCCAGTGTTCCTTCCCTGGATTGGTCATATACTTACTTACAACTCACACTGCTTGGGCAATATCCGGTCTAGTACACACCATTGCATACATCAAACTTCCTACTGTGGAAGAATATGGAACCTTACTCATGTACTCTACCTCATCATGTGAATTAGGACATTGTTCTTTACTTAACTTAAAATGTCCAGCCAAAGGTGTGCTTACCGGTTTAGCATCCTGCATATTGAACCGTTTCAACACCTTGTCCACATAATCCTCTTGAGACAATATCAACCTGTGATTTTTCCTGTCTCTCTTAATGCTCATGCCAAGGATTTTCTTTGCTGCTCCCAAATTCTTCATAGCAAACGTTTGAGCTAATTTCACCTTAAGCTCAGAGATATCCTGCATGTGTGATCCTACAACCAGCATATCATCTACGTACAACAATAGAATAATATATCTACCATTATCAAATCTCTTAAAATATACACAATGGTCAGATTGACACCTACTATAGCCATGCTCAGTCATAAACCTATCAAATTTTAAATACCATTGCCTAGGAGCTTGTTTGAGGCCATACAAGCTTTTCTTCAACCTGCACACCAACTTCTCCTTACCCTTGACCTCAAATCCTTCTGGCTGTTCCATGTATATTTCCTCATCCAAATCTCCATGAAAAAACGTTGTCTTAACATCTAGCTGCTCAAGATGCAAATCCTCAAAAGCAACCAAAGATAATACAACCCGTATAGAAGTCATCTTAACAACAGGAGAAAAAATCTCACCAAAGTCAATACCTGGCTTTTGTGCAAATCCTTTCACTACCAATCTGGCCTTATATCTCATCTGTCCATCCTCACCTTCCTTCAACCTGTAGGTCCATCTGTTCTTCAGTGTTCTCTTACTAGCTGGCAACTCAACCAAATCCCATGTTTGGTTCTCTCTCAAGGACTCCATCTCCTCAACCATGCCACGCTCCCACTGACTCTTGGACTCCACCTGTAAAGCTTCTTCAAAACTCTCCGATTCTCCACCATCGGTTAGCAATAAATAGTATAAAGAAGGAGAATATCTAATTGGAGGCTTACTTACCCTTTCTGACCTCCTGATGGGTGTCTTAGACTCGTTCTCAACACGCTGTCCACCCAAATTCTCTGACAGTGACCGACCTCGGCCACCTGTAGACCTGTTACTGGCTGACGCCAGTTCTTCCTGGCTGACGTCGGTGCCTGTCCTGCCGACGTCGGTCTCTGTATGACCGACATTGGTTTCTGTTCTGTCGACGTCGGTTCCTACCCTGCCGACGTTGGTCTTTGTGTTTTAATGCAAGTGATTATTTCTTTTTCCCGCGAGCTCATTTTGGACCATCACTTCATCCAATTCTCCATTGCTCTGCCCAGATTGATTTAGCTTCCTTATCTGATCACTATACATCACTTTTTCATTGAAAACAACATCACGGCTCCTAATTACCTTGTTAGTTCCTAGATTCCAAAATCTGAAATCAAAATCATCTGAGCCATAGCCAATAAACGTGCACCTCATAGACTTAGCATCAAGCTTCTTTCTATTTTCCTTATCTACGTGCACAAAGGCTTCACAACCAAAAACTTTGAGATATGAGAGATCTACCTTTTTACCTGTCCAAGCCTCTTCTGGAATTCCACCATCCAGAGCTGTAGAGGGTCCTCTGTTAATCAGGTATACTGTGGTGTCAACAACTTTTGCCCAAAACTCTAAGGGCAACCCAGCATGCAATCTCATACATCTTGCACGCTCCATGATTATTCTATTCATCCTTTTAGCAATACCATTCTGCTGAGGTGTCCTTGAAACCATCCTTTGCCTATGGATTCCATGTGTGTAACAATACCAGTTAAACTTAAGACTGCAGAACTCACCGCCATTGTCAGATCTCAAGCACTTCAATCTTCTGCATGTTTCATTCTCAACCATAGCTTTCCAAATCTTAAAAGTCTCAAATACATCAGATTTCTTTTTAATACAGTAGATCCATACCTTTCTTGTAGCATCATCTATGAACGTAACATAGTACTGTGATCCTCCAATAGAGGCTACCTGAGCCGGTCCCCACACGTCTGTGTGAACAAGCTGCAACTTATGCCTTTTCTTAGTAGACCCAGTCTTGAGAAAACTAACCCTTTTTTGTCTTCCAAATACACAATGCTCACAAAATTCTAGATCCATACTTTTCAAATCTGAAAGCTTACCTTTAGACTTAAGAATTGACATCCCCTTCTCACTCATGTGGCCAAGCCTTGAGTGCCACAATTTAGCATCCACATCTGAAGTAGATAATATAGAAGGAGAAATGTCAGTAACACAATTACATAAATAGAGAGTACCTACTCTCTTACCTCTTGCCATAACAAGTGCACCCTTGGTCACCTTCCAAGATTCTGATGTGAGAGTTATTGTACAACCCTCATCCCCTAACTTTCCTATAGAAATCAAATTTCTCTTCAGGCTAGGAACATGCATCACATCTCTCAACACCCATGTGTTGCCATTCTGCATCTTCAGCTACACTTTACCTTTGCCAATAATCTTGCAAGGCTCATCATCCCCTAAGTACACTATTCCAAAATCTCCATGGATATAGTCACTGAAATATTCTCTGTTAGGGGTAGCATGGAAAGATGCACCAGAATCTAATACCCAAGATTCTATATTATTATGCAAAGAGAAAATTAGAGCATCTTGTGTAATACATGCAACCTTTACCTCTTCCTTTCCTTCGTTCTGATTGTCCTCCTTAGGCTTTGACCAGCAATCTCTGCTTATGTGCCCCAACTTTCCATAGTTCCAGCATTATGGCCTTCTGCCATTTCTGGATTTGGATCTACCTCTCCCCTTAGACTTAGATCTTGATCTCCTCTTGCTCCTCTCTTTTTGCCTTCCCCTGCTCTCGAGATTTAAAGCATTCCCTGATGTTTTCTCTATGCTTTTCCTGCGAATTTCCTCATTCAAGATAACACTAACAACATCCTCTACTTTTAAAATATTCGAAGCAGATGCAGTATTAGAAACTGCCATTACCAAGCCATGCCAGCTTTCAGGCAAAGAACATAATATTAAAAGAGATTTTATTTCATCATCAAATACAATATTGACTGAACTTAATTGATTAACAATTCCATGGAAATCATTCAGGTGATTAGATACAGATCCACCTTCTTGCATATGCAAATTAAATAACTACTTCATAAGATATACCTTATTAGAAGCTGAGGGTTTTTCATACAAATTTGCTAATGTAGTCATTAACTCTACCGTTGTTTTTGCCTGTGATAAATTAGATATCACAGTGGATGCTAGACTCAGTCTTATAGACCCCAGAGCCTTTCTGTCAAGAACTTCCCATTCTTCATCCTCCATGTCCTTGGGCTTCTTTGCAATCCCACCTAATGGTAAGTAAAGATCTTTCTGATACAGATAGTCCTCTATCTGCATTCTCCAATGTTGATAGTTCTTGCCATTAAACTTTTCCATTCTCAACTTACTTTCTTCTGCCATTGCTTCTCCCACTCAAACAGAAATCCCTGCAGAAACCCCTGTGAGCAACCTGTAATCCAAACACACTACACAGATCTGAACCACTTGTTAGTGACCCTGAGCTCTGATACCACTTGTTGGGGATCAACCAACAATGATTACACTTGTGAAAGCAATAAACGCGGAAATAAATCAGATAGATAAGTAACTAGAATGATAAATAGCACAGAACAAGAGATACAAGAAACCACCCTGAAAACTTGTATTAAAACTCTTTACAAAAGGAATACAATTGAAGAAACTTCTTTCTTCCACACCTCTCTCAGATGCACAAGATCTCTCACTAGATCTCTATTCCTCAAGAGCTCTCTCTCTCAAGTACAATCAATTCCAACAACCTGGATTGATACAACTCTGTACTGTCCTTCAAACATTCACAATGTTCTACTCATACAATTCAACTCACTAAGCTAAGAAGATCTTTCCTACATATAGAATTAGGAAACTTGAGCATGCACTTACAACAAATAGTTAAGCCTCTGGAACAAGGGCTCTAAAAACAATCTTGTTATTAATAGAAACGCGAACTTAAGACTAAGACTTAAACTCATCATGCAAACACTCGCTTCTGTCCTCGGAAATAGCATTCTGGACGCGCAAGTAACCGACGCCGGTTCCTGCCTGTTTGCCTGTGACCGTTGTCAGCCGATCCTCTGTCGATGCCGGCATTTCTCCAACTGCTCCTGACCGACGCCGGTGACTGTGTAAACCTGCAACTATGTAATGCACTCATATGTGAAGCTTTTAGGCTCCACACCTTAACACTTTCTTCTCACACCTCTCAAATGTACAGATCTCTTTCCCTCAAGAGTTTTCTCTCTCAATTAAAATCAATTCCAACAACTTGGATTGATACACATATACAATAAATGTCTTGTATTGTTCTTTCTTACAATAAGCTATGAAGATCTAATCCTATTATATAATATTAGGAAATATGAGCATGCATTCTCCATCGTTAGATATACCTCTTAATCAAGGGTTCAAATCAGTCCTACCAAAAATAGAAATGTGGACTCAATACCAACAGTTAATCTAATCATGCAAACAATCTGTTCATCCATGAAAATAGACTTTCTAGACGCATAGGTAACCGATGTCGGTCCCTGCCTGTCTGCACATGACCGATGTCAGCCGATCCATAACTGATGTCGGCATCTCCCAGTCGACCCCTCACCGACGTCAGTCGCTCTTGACCGACGTCGGTGACTGTGTAACTCCAACAACCTACAATTTACTCATTTGGTGAAGCTTTTAACTCCGCAACTCAACAATCTCCCACTTGGAGATAAACAGCTGCACCAGTACCTGTACAACAACATCTTCTAGCTTCTCCATCTTCAAACTCAATCTTGAAGACCAACAAAAGTTGAATGAAGATTCAGCTTCTCCTTTGTTACCAGCTTTGTTAACATATCCACAGGGTTCTCATCTATATGGATCTTTTCCAGCTTCAACTCACCATCCTCCAATACCTGTCTAATGAAGTGGTACCTAAGCTATATATGTTTGGTTCTTGAATGAAAGGCTAAATTCTTAGCCAAATGAATTATACTTTGACTATCACTGTATAATCTGCAACTCTCTTGCTCCTTTCCTAGCTCTTCCATGAACCGTGTCATCCATATCATCTCTTTGCTATCCTTTGTGACTGCAATGTATTCTGCCTCTATAGTAGACAAGGAAACAACCTTCTGCAACTTTGAAATCTAGCTAATCGTCGTTCCACCAACAGTAAACACATATCTTGTGGTGCTTCTCCTGCCATCCAAGTCACCTGCCATATCCGAATTTACATAACCATGTAGAGAAGTGTTTGACCTTCCATAGCACAAATGCCTACTGTTGGTCCCTCTCAGATATCTGAGAATCCACTGGACTGCTTTCTAGTGCTCCTTCCCTAGATTGGCCATATACTTACTGACAACTCCCACTGCTTGGGCAATATCCGGTCTAGTACATACCATTGCATACATTAAGCTCCCAATTGTGGAAGCATATGGAACTCTACTCATGTACTCTACCTCATCATGTGAATTAGGACACTATTCTTTACTCAACTTAAAGTGTCCAGCCATAGGCGTACTCACTAGTTTTGCATCTTGCATATTGAACCTCTCCAACACCTTGTTCACATAATCCTCTTGAGACAAAATCAGCCTGTGATTTTTCCTGTCTCTCTTAATACTCATGCCAAAGATTTTCTTTGCTGCTCCCAAATCCTTCATGGCAAATGTGTGAGCTAATATCACCTTAAACTCAGAGATATCCTGCATGTGTAAACCTGCAACAAGCATATCATCTACATACAACAATAGAATAATATATCTACCATTATCCAATCTCTTAAAATAAACACAATGGTCAAATTGACATCTACTGAAGCCATGCTCAGTCATAAACCTGTCAAATTTCAAATACCATTGTCTAGGAGCTTGCTTGAGACCATATAAGCTTTTCTTCAATTTGCACACAAGTTTCTCCTTACCTTTGACCTCACATCCTTTCAGCTGATCCATATATATTTCTTCATCCAAATCTCCATGAAGAAACGTTGTCTTCACATCAAGCTGCTCAAGATGCAAATCCTCAATAGCAACTAAAGATAATACAGTCTGAATAGAAGTCATTTTTACTACAGATGAAAAAATTTCACCAAAATCAATACCTAGTTTCTGTGCAAATCCTTTCACTACCAACTTGGCCTTATATCTCATCTGTCCATTCTCACCTTCCTTTAACCTGTAGATCCATCTATTTTTCAGTGTTCTCTTTCCCGGTGGCAACTCAACCAAATCCCATGTTTGGTTCTCTTTCAAGGAATCAGTTTCCTCATTCATGCCAAGATCCCACTGATTCCTAGATTCCACCTGTATTGCTTCATCAAAACTCTCTAGTTCTCCACCATCAGTGAAAAATAAATAGAATAATGAAGGGGAATATCAAATTGGAGGTTTACTTACCCTTTCTGACCTCCTGATGGGTGTCTGAGACTCATTCTCAACACGTTGTTCGCCCAAATTCTCTAACAGTGACCGACCTTAGTCACCTCTAGGCCTGTAACTGACTGACGTCAGTTCCACATGACCGATGTTGGTTCCTTCCTGATCGACATTGATCACTGTCTGACCGACGTTAGTTCCTATATTGCCGACGTCAGTTCCTTCCTGACCGACGTCGGTCTCTGTGTTTTTCTGTCTATGATTATTCTTTCTTACGAGCTCATTTTGGATCGTCACCTCGTCCAAATCTCCATGGCCCTGCTCAAAATTCTTCAGCTTCTTGAGTTGATCACTATACATCACTTTTTCATTGAAAACAACATCACGGCTCCTAATTATGTTGTTAGTTCCTAGATTCCAAAATTGGAATCCGAAATCTCTAGAGCCATAACCAATAAATGTGCACCTCATAGACTTAACATCTAGCTTCTTTCTATTTTCCTTATCAATGTGCACAAAAGCTTCAGAACCAAAAACTCTGAGAAATGAAAAGTCTACCTTTTTACCTATCCACGCCTCTTCTAGAATTCCACCATCCAAAGTTGTAGAGGGTCCTCTGTTAATCAAGTAAACTACAGTATCTACAGCTTCTGCCCAAAACTGTAAGGGCAAACTAGCATGTAATCTCATACTCTATGCACACTCTAATATTGTTCTGTTCATCCTTTCAGCAACACCATTTTGCTGAGGTGTCCTTGGAACCATCCTTTGCCTATGTATTCCATTCATATAACAATACCAGTTGAACTTATAGCTTCAAAACTCACCACCATTGTCAGATCTAAGACACTTCAATCTCATACCTATTTCATTCTCAACCAAAGCTTTCCAAATCTTAAAAGTGTCAAAAACATCAGATTTCTTCCTTATGCAATAAACCCATACCTTTCTTGTAACATCATCAATGAGAGAAATATAATACTATGATCCTCCAATAGAAGTAACCTGAGCTGGTCCCCACACGTCTGTGTGAACAAGCTCCAACTTGTGCTTCTTCTTTATTGACCCAGTCTTGAGAAAACTCACTCTCTTCTGTTTCCCAAAAATATAGTGCTCACAGAAATCTAGATCTATGCTTTTCAAATCTAAAAGCTTACCTTTTGACTTAAGAATAGTCATTCCCTTCTCACTCATGTGGCCAAGCCTCTGGTGCCACAATTTTGCATCTATATCTGAAGTAGATAATACAGAAAGAGAATTATCAGTAATACAATTACATAAATAGAGAGTACCTACTCTCTTACCTCTGGCCAATACAAGTGCACCCTTGGAAACCTTCCAAGATTTAGCTATGAGAGTTATTGTGCAACCCTCATCCCCCAACTTTCCTGCAGAAATCAGATTCCTCTTCAGGATGGGAACATGCATGACATCTCTCAACACCCATGTGTTGCCATTCTACATTTTCAGCTACACTTTTCCTTTGCCAATAATTTTACAAGGCTCATCATCCCCTAAATAAACTATTCCAAAATCTCTATGGACATAGTCACTGTAATATTCTCTATTTGAGGTTGCATGGAAAGAGGCACCAAAATCTAAAACCCAAGATTCTATATTATTATGCAAAGAGAATATAAGAGCATCTTGTGCAACAATACCTAAAACTTTTGCTTCTTCTTTACCTTCATGCTGATTTTCTTCTTTAGGTTTTGACCGGCAATCTTTCCTTGCATGCCCTATCTTTCCACAATTCCAGCAGGTTATCTTCCTTCCATTTTTGGATTTGGATCTACCTCTCATCTTTGACTTAGACCTTGATCTCCCTTTCTTGCTCTTCTCTTTTTGCCTTCCCCTTCTTTCAAAACTTAAAGCATTCCCTGATGTTTCCTCTGTGCTTTTCCTATGAATTTCTTCATTCAAGATTACACTAACATCATCTACTTTTAAAATATTTAAAGCAAATGCAGTATTATTAACTGCCATTACCAAGCTATGTCAGCTTTCAGGTAAAGAGCATAAGATTAATAGAGCTTTACTTTCATCATCAAAAACTATTTTAACTGAATTTAATTGATTTACAATTCCATGGAAATCATTTAGATGATTAGATACAGATCCACCTTCCTGCATTTGCAAATTAAATAACTGATTCATAAGATATACCTTATTTGAAGCTGAGGGTTTTTCATATAAATTTGCTAAAATAGTCATTAACTCTACCATTGACTTTGCCTGTGATAAATTAGATATCACAGTAGATGCCAGACTCAATCTTATAGATCCAAGAGCCTTTCTATCAAGAACTTCCCATTCTTCATCTTCCATGTCTATGGGCTTCTTTGAAACCCCACCTAACGATAAGTATAGATCTTTCTGATACAGATAATCTTCTATCTGCATTCTCCATAATTGGTAATTCTTGCCATTAAACTTCTCCATTCTCAGTTTACTTTCTTCTGCCATTGCTTCTCCCACTCAAACAAAAACCCCTATGAGTGACCTATAATCAACAAACACTAACCAGATCTGAAACACCTGTTAGTCAACCTGAGCTCTGATACCACTTGTTGGGGATCAACCAACAAACTTGATTACTTTTATGTAAGCAACTAAACATGAAATTAAACCAGAATAATAAGTAACTAGAATCCGAAACAGCAAAGAATAAGAGATACAAATAACCACCCTGAAAACTTGTATTAAACTCTTCCAGAAGGAAATACAATGAAGAAAATCACACTTTCTTCTCACACCTCTCAGATGTACAGATCTCTTTCCCTCAAGATTTTTCTCTCTCAATTACAATCAATTTCAACAACCTAGATTAATACATATATACAATAAATGTCTTATACTGTTCTTTCTTACAATAAGCTATGAAGATCTAATCCTATTATATAATATTAAGAAACATGAGCATGCATTCTCCACCGTTAGATATACCTCTTAATCAAGGGTTCAAATTAGTCCTGCCAAAAATAGAAACACAGACTCAATACCAACAGTTAATCTAATCATGCAAACAATCTATTCATCCATAAAAATAGACTTTCTGGACACACAAGTAACCAATGTCAGTCCCTACCTGTCTACACATGATCGACATCGGCCGATCCATAATCGATGCTGACATCTCGCAGTCGACCCCTAACCAACGTCGATCACTCCTGACCGATGCTGGCGACTGTGTAACTCTAGCAACCTGCAATTTACTCATTTGGTGAAGCTTTTAGCTCCACAACTCAATAGCATGGACAAGATTATGCTCCTTGGACAATAACACAAGTTGCTTGAATCTATTGACCATAGACTTGTATGTGTTGATTATGACTAAAATCTAACTATTACACCTTATGTGCATGTGTTTGATGAGTAGGGTGAGATTACATTATGTTTGTGCCATGTGGAACTCATTATTTACTTATTTTGTCTTTGAAACCTTAAGGTCATCTTGAAACCTATTAAAAAGAGAGGGGGAATGCAATGCATTGATCTGACCCAGTCACCTCCTTGATGATTAATTATTGCCTATATCTAATACTCCAAAGAGGGAAATCAAGACACATGTAGTTCTCACACCTAGAGTGATTATGTAATTATACTCCTTGACTATATGTATGTAACTATAAAATTAGTTTTGATACTTGGTAATGATATATCTTGACTTGCTTTGGGATGATTTAGACATGGCTCATGGTTTATCCTTATGAATAATCTTGAATTTCATAAAAATAGCAAAAAAAAAAATCAATGTGAAATAGTGTTAAAGCTAGATACCAAGTGGGGATAATGAATGACCTTTGATGTGTATTTTTATGAAAACCTTTTGAAATTTTCATTTATCTAACCTTATGAAATATGTGGGAAGATCCAAAATAAAAATTCAAAATTTTGAAATTAGTCATTATTTGGCACAAGACATGGTCATTCTAGGTAGATAAGCCTATGTCAACTACCATATCTATCTAGCATAGACTTGTCCTAAAAAATCAAGGACAACTATCCTTCACTAGAGATAATATGAGGGAGTATAAATCAATTTAAACATTTGATTTAGAATTTTTTGTGTAACAATAATGACAAAAAAAAGGTCAATACCACATATAGATAAATGGCTTGGAGAAATGTTAAATAAGAGTCATGTATTTAGGTACAATTAATGTTATTTAGGATGTGTCAAGAATTAGCATTATCAAGTATTTATTTGTAGATTTAAAAATCTACAACAGGAGCTTTATTGGTAGAAGAGGAATTTCAATCATAAATGGTGTCTTTATAAAGGCCTTAAGGTGGTGTTTAAGGCATGATTTTTTATTTCATTGGAGTATATTCCAAAATTAAATATGAGAATTTTTTATTTGCTAAGATAACTAGGATATGCCCTAGATCAAAATTGAAATATAAATCAACCTGAGATTTAAATCCTGCTGGAAAAAAGAACTCAATTCAGACCCACCCAGATAGTTAATAAGATGTTATCCATTGGGTGGGGATCAAAAAATAAACACATCACAACTACCTTCCATATCGACCAAAAATCAAAAGTTTTTATGTATAATACACTATTTTATTACATCACTAGTTGTACAAAAAACAACATAAGGTTACCAAAAAACTATAAATCAGGGCCACAACTTCTACCCATTACGCCACTAATCCTATTATCATTCAAGGATAATAAATTCCACTCTTGGAGATAGCACATCCTCTTTGCCATGTGATTCTATCACATTTCTTATACCATAATTCCCACCACGTTCAACACCCACATTTCTTGGCTCTTTCTCTTCACTATTGCATCATATAGGTGGCTTGAAGATACAATCAGACAAAAACTAATTTCCAAGCCTAACTGCTATAAATTCTAGGCTACTCTAAATATTAACCATCCCATCTAAAATGGAATGATTATGGTCTACATATTCTATCATAACCAAATTTATGAGGGTCTCCAAGTCCATGTGATCCTGATGAAGAGCGAAAGACCTAGCCACATTTGAAAGTAGATTAGCTTTGTTTATTACCTGAGTTACATCAAAGACATTCCTATTACCTATGGATTGGTTGAGGTCCACCATGAAGTATTTAAGGACATTTTCAATTTCCTACCCTTCCAAATCATCCACTCTTGTATGTATATGCCACATCTTGAAAATCCATATCCTTATCAGTAGGTTGCATATTTCCTTATCAATATGGTCATCAAAATGGTTTGTCACCATCTCACCTATCATCCAATCTAAGAATGCATCCCTATGCCCTAATCTTATCTTCAGATCCACCTTGGGCTCCAATTTAACTCTTTTTCCCTTCTCCATATCACCTCTAATAGTGGCTCTACCAAACCTTCCCCACCCCACTCCACTTCCTAGAACCATTGCAACATAAAGAGAAAACCATCTTCAGGACAAAGCCAACCCACCTATTTTAAAATTATCCCTTGGCACATGTAGACTCCTCCCACATCCTAATCCACTCATTAAAATTATATCCTAGCATAAATTCCTTTCCCTTCAATCATATCCCTTATGTTAACCTCTGCCTCATGGCAATTCCACACATTATGTTTATGACACCTTGGTCACATCATCCAATCATTACTGGTACACAATTCTTGAAAAGAAAAGAATTAAAAAGTTAGAGGGCTCCAAATTCTTCATCCATATTTCATAGTATCACAATCCTAACCATTTTTTCTTCCCTATCTAGGTTTCATGTCTTAGGTTAGCAATTTCAAACCTTGTCTGAAAATGAGAAGGCCCATTCCACATAATTTTCCTTATGTTATCTCTTAGATTCACTATTACATTAGTATCCTAGTCAACCAGTTAGTTACCTTCCCTTTTTATATGCCAAAATTCCACTAAGTTAAGTAGCTTCCTCATATCCTTTAATTCTTCTAAGATTATTCAAGTCTTCCATGTCTTGGCTCTACCAGAGATTGTCACATTGATGATAATCTAGGAGTCACCTTAAACAATCAAATCCTTCCAAACATGATCAAATACAATATGTATGCCTCTTAAAACTACTAAATATTCAGCAACATTATTTGTCTCCACCCCTAGCTCTTGAGAAAATATTAACATAAGTTGGCCATCATTGTCACAGAAAAATCCACCAGTCACTACTTATTAGAATAATTAGTGGTTAGGTGGTGTTTTTTATGTACCCTTAGTACGTAAATTACATTCATTAAATTACATTGGCTCAGTGTTTAATGTAATGAAGGTCAGAACATGGCTTTAAACATGTGTTCAATGTGATGAGACAAGTCCACATCCCATGGCTAGGGATAATATTCACTAATGATTTGATGACATTTTGGTTATAAAAATGTCTTAATCCAAATTTGACAATAAGATTTCATGTTGAGCTACAACTCATATGGACTAGCAAAGACTCAAACTTAGGACCTTTCATTTGCTACTAGAGTGCTCTACCAACTAAACTACTAGCCCCTCTATGGCTAGCCCATCATTAGTCCAAGTGTGGCTTATTTCTAAGACCCCCCCCTAAAAACACACTACACGTACTTGGGGATCCTAGCCTAGCTCTGATACCACATGTTGAGCTATAGCTCATATGGACCAGCTAGGACTCAAACGTAGGACCTTTCATTTTTTGTTGGAGTGCTCTACCAATTGAGCTACTGGCCCCTCTCTATGGCCAACCCATCATTAGTCTAGGTGTGGCTTACTTCCAACACTACCTTACTAGGATTGCCTTTAGAAGCTCCATAAAAACTAAGCTTTATCTTTCTTTTCTTTGGGGCCTCCAATGTTGATTTGGTCTCTCTTGCTTCTCTCTACTAGTACTAGGCCCCTTATCAGGCACAAATATGGGAAATTTTTTAAATTTTGACTTATTAAATAATAAATAAATCATATTTTTTTGTAAACTAAATTAAAAATTTTAAAAAAATCTTCAAAATAAAATAAATGTTAAAAAATAAAACATATTACAAAAATCATAGTGGTGATAATGGTGCATATGTTTTATGTTTACGAGTAATGTTATCACACTCATACTATTGCATCAATCACCTAATATAGCTACAAAAATAGTTTTTGACGCATTTTCATTATAAATAATAATGGATAAATAAGGATAAAATGTCATTTTTCCTTCGTTATACATTTATATATATCGCTAGATATAAAGCCTAAAAGTAAGAAATTTTGAGAATATAGAGTTATTACACCCATGTACAAGGAATTTTTACTAAGTGTCATAGATAGAATAAATAATTTTCACATACTACCCAAGTACCACATATTATTTTTCTATCATTTGCTTTAACATCTCTTTCACATATTATCAAGTATATAGAAAGGATGAGCTTCTTCCATGTACATCCAATTATATAAAAAGGGTAAGCATATCAATATGTTTTTTATATCGATCTAATAGTATATAAAAAATTAAACCTTTTTTGAATGTTAAGGAACTAATCCATCTCCCTAAATAGAAAAACTACACTCAATCAAAATAATTGTTGGCACAACACTAACTAGAAAGGACACTTTATTATAATGGCTAAGGTAGGTGGAGAAAACTCTCATCTTCAATGACTTATGGTCTGACATCTGTGATAGGGATGCATAATTATTTGAACTAAATAAAATAAATGAATTTCAATTTTATAAGAATAAGAATTTAAAATCATTTCCCTTGATGAGGAGCTCAGTTGATGGTGAATTTTTTCTTCACAAACATGGATGCAATGCTCCTTGGGAATCAATCCATAAATTGAATGACTACTCAAAATTGGAGTTCAAACAATTGCATTTGAAAGTGTTCATCCTTGAGTTGAAGAATAGTAATGTCATGAGTTTGGATTTATAAATTTAAGCTATCAAACTTGATTTGTATGTTGCTAGTGTAAATATTGATATATACAAGAACACCTTCATAAAAACTCTTCTCCTTACATATTCAACATACTTAGATTCTTTGCAAGTAAGCAATCTGTTGAAGACTCTCACTTCTCATCAACTTGTTAAGAAGATGGTTGAGAGATAAACATCCTTTAGAAGAAATATTGAATCCACAAGATAAATCATTTTTTATGATAATAAAAATAAAAAATATTCCAAGAATGCCATAAATGATAAATGCAAATGGAACAATAAATTGTGAGGCGGTAAAGCTATAAAAAATAATGGTCAACATCAAGAGAAGTAAAATGATATAAAACACTTATTTTTCAAACATTTTGAAATAAAAGGGAGTCATGAAACACATGAATGAAAAACATCATGGAACAATATTAAATCTTGTAGAAAACAAAAAAAATAAAAGGAAAGAATAAAAGCTTAGAATCAAATTCACCTCAATTTTCAAGTGAATGTGTGTTTTTCATCTTAGATGAAGCAAGTAATGCCTCGATGATTTCAACCTGAGATAATTATTAGGTCCTAAAAATTCATGCCACCTAACATATGACTTTTTGAAGGAACAATTTTTAGGAGTTTCACGAATAAATTTGTGGTCTGGTATATTTGGTAGATAAAACACGTTTGCAATCTCAAGGCAAAGGTTCAATTTGACTCAAGTCATAAGGGATTCCAAATTTCATTCTTAGAAATGTCATATACCTTCCTTAATTGAGAATAAACTTGTTGTATTTAGTGCTCATTCAAAAACAATGCCACTCCATTTTGATAGATGATAGTGGTCAATATCACAAGAAAATGTGATAATGCAATTATTTTGACTAGATTTTAGGAAGGAAAATTGCTAAAACTTAACAGTGATCATTTAGTTTTAAGATTTAGGCACACTCACTATGGAAACATTCATACAATGCAAAATAATGGTGTTGTAGGTTTTTCAAAATTGCCCAAAATTATTGAAAAGTGTGAAGCTTGCATATTGGTTAAACATAGAAGGGAATCATTTCAAAGGTCAAAATGAAAAGCTGACAGAAAATTACAACTAATTCAATATGATTTGTGTTTATTTCCAATTATTTTCATTGGTGGTCATAATTACTTCACATTTTAATTGATCACTACAATAGAATGACTTGGATATACTTTATGAAACAAAAATTAGAAGCCTTTTAAATGTTTCAAAAGTTTCAAATAATCATTAAAAATGAAGCACAATGCCATATTGGGACACTTAGGATTGACAATGGTGGTGAATTCACATCAAAGGTGTTTTAAGACTATCTCAATAAAAATGGAATCGAGCATCATCTCACAGTCCCTTACACTCCTAAAAAAAAGGATTAGTTGAGAGGATGCACATATTCATGATGAACATGGTTTGAGAAATTTTGTACTCTAAAGGGGTAAAATTTCATTTTTATGTATAAGTAGCTAAAACAATAATATATATCCACAATGGGTCACCATCAACAGTCCTTCAAATGAAGGTTCTATATGAAGTTTGGCATGGTCATCTCCCTTCAGTGCAACATCTTCAAGTTTTTGGATCCACTTCCTACACATTGATCCCCAAGGATAAAATTAGTAAATTGGATTGTATAATTCAAAAATGCATCATTTTTGGATATTCAAAATCCTCAAAGGTATACAAAATATATAATGAGAATAAAAAGAAATATCTTGTCACAAGATATTTTATATTTTGTGAAATAACAAAATACACAACATTCATTAGTTGATAATTGAATCCACTTTAAAAATATGATGAATTTGATGTTTTCAAGGAGATTGATTTGGAGATTCCAAATAGTGAATAAAGACCTATAATTAGAAAACAATTGAATCTCTATTGATCTTATAATTTAAAATGACACTCCCCTTGTGGAATAAAATTTAACTTCATCATAAGGTAGTCATATGTTGGAAAATTAAGGAGATCCAAAACAATAAAATAAGTCACCATCCATCCAATAAGTAACTCATAAAAATGGGCCAAAATGGGCCATACATGCATTGAAAGATGTCAGACCTAATGGGTTTGTTAAAATAGGTACTTTAAGTGTAAAATAACCAATTAAGAATCAAAAAAAGTCCTAGATTAAATTTAACATAATATAAATAAATATTAGCTTGCATGACCCTCTAGAAGAAGAAGTCAATGTTGCTTTTGATATAGAACCAACTTCTTTTAAACAAGCTAAAAAAGCTTGAAATATGGACAAAATCAAGGGAAAGTGAATGTGATGATTTGGTCATGAATGAAACTTGAGAGCTAGTTGATCTTCCAATCATTTTTAAATGCATTGGTTGTAATTGGGTCTTTTTAAACAAATACAAAGCAACGATTGTTGTAAATGAATTTGTCTAGAAAGAAGGGATTAACTACAATGAGACCTTTACACCAATAGAGAAATAAAATATTGTTCAAGATTTAATGGATCTATCATCACAAAAAGGATATAAATTTCATTAGAAGGATGTGAAAACTAATTTTCTAAATGATGATCACAAAGAAATACTCTACATGCATCAGCTAGAAGGTTTTGTAATTGACAACCAAGAACACAAAGTGTGCAGGTTGGTAAGATCATTATGTGGATTGAATAAATCCCCAAGATCATGGTATTAAAACATCACTAATCACCTCTTGAGTATGAAATTTAAGAAATTTTAATTTAAATATGCAACACCTTTTTTTCAAAAAAATTAACAAAATGGTTGTATTTATAGTTGTATATATGGATGGTCTGATTATCACATGAAATAATGAAAGGTATGCTATAAAAATCAAATCATAATTGATGAAACATCTTTAAATGACATATTTAGGTTATTTTTATTACTACTTGGGTATTGAAGTGATTGAAAAACCTAAATACATTGTCATCACGCAACAAAAGTACATTGGTAAAATCCTAACCAAATTTGGAATGATAAGTTGTAAAACAATCAATATGCCCATGGAACAAATTTAAATTTGACATAAAAAGATCCTAAAAATGTTGAATATGTAACTCAGTATAGAAAACTCATTGGAAGTTTTTTCTATGTAACCACAACTATATCAAACATTCATTTTTGTGTCGTGTTCTTTATAGATTCATGCAACAACCTAAATAAATTCATTGGGTAGCAACAAATAGAGTTCTTTGGTATCTCTAGGTAACACATAATTTTGGGCTCAAATACTCAATGTAAATTGACTTTAATTTAGTTGGATATTAAAATTTTGATAATGCAAGTGATTTTGAAGATGGAAAGTATAGTTTAAGTTTCTTAATGAATTTAAGAACAGCCATCTCTTGGAAGTTAAAGAAGTAGTTAATGATAGTCATTTCTTTAGTAGATACAAAATATAAGGTAGATTTAGAGATAAAAAGGGAAATAGCATGGTTCAATATGATTCTTCCATATTTTCAAGTAATATAAGTATCTTCAACACCACTCATGGTTGACAAAACTTCTACAATTCAAATGGCAAAGAATCCAATTTTTTATGACTGAACCAAACACATCAACACAAAATTTCTTTTAATTTGACATAGTGTGAAATATGGTAGTGTGAAATTGCTACATTATCCAAATGTAAAATACCCAACAAATATCCTAACAAAAATGATTGGAATAAAGAAATTTGAAAAATCCAGAGGCATAATTTGTCTCACCATAGCCCATATGGATTAATGGGTGTGTATGTAATATTATTGTGCATAATATGTAATAATATGATAGTATTAACTTTTACCTTTTTGTAGAAGGTGAACGGTCAATGTAGGAAATAAAGTGAATAGTCATCTTGACATGACTATATATGCAATATTTCTCTTCTTCATTTGTTAAAGCAATACAAGTTTGGTTTGCACCAATCTCATTCTTTTTCAATCCAGATACTTGGCATGATGTCTAAATTTTTTTCAATACATCCCCAACACTTTTTGCCACTAAGAGAGGATAAGACACCCAGGGAGGCTTATTTTTTTGGCACCAAATCTTTATGTCAGAAGTCTTTTCACTTATGTGCATGCATTTTCATTGTCAAATGTTGATTACTGTCCCAAAATCATGCAAAAAAATTAGATAAGCATAAACCATATGTGTTTACCATACTTATGGAGTTAGAATGAATTAACTATGCTTGATTACTACTTTTCACATGTTATTTAGCTTTATTGATTTTAAGAGGATATTTTTTTCATAATTTAGTTGTAATCCATTTATCCATATTACATTTTTTTTTAACCCACATTTTATTTCATGCAACCTTAGTGTTAGATATTAATTCACCTTAGGTAAAATTTATTTTTTATATATTTTATAGGTTTTATTCCATTGCATTCTCTTAGATCTAAAAGACCTAAATTACTTGTGTCTAATTTAAAAACTTAGTCTAAATTTTATATAAAAAAATTCAAACCCTAGGTCATTTGTATGGTGTGTATGTTCAATGTTTGATCTTAATTTATGCCACCAAAATTTATTAGACCTAAGGATGCAACTAAGAAGAGTGATAATATTAATTGACAACATGTTTGTTTTATTGAAATTTATTTAATTAATTATAGATCTAGTTTTAAACAAAAAAAATGGAATCTGAAAAGAGAGCTATTGTTTCTTCAAAAAAAATACATTTTGTTACAAATGATGGTAATGATGTGTCTCAAGATGCTCATGATAAATTTATAATTGAATAAATACCCTATTAGGTAGATAATGGATATATGAGTGTTCATAATTATTGTTATGCTCCTAGGATTTGAAACCTCCTTTCAAAACATCCTAATCAACTTCTTATTATATGTAATGTCATTCAAGAGTTGCAACATATTCCTTATCATGTAGTAATTTCTCAAGTTTCTTCTAGACCTACCAATGCTCAAGTTTATATTTTTTCTCAAGTTTAACTTACTCACATGTTTTTATTACTAAAAATTTTCTTTTTTTCAACCATATTTTTCTTATAATGCTTCTCAAATCGATTCACGTGTTACTAATCCTCCTATATTGTAAAACACATTAATCCAACTTCTCCACTTATACTCAGATTCAAAATTCTAAAATGATTACTATGATGCATACATTTTTTATCTTGTAAAATAAAATCAAAATTATTTCTCAAAGTTCTCAAATTAAAATAATAGGGTCACTTATAGTGGCATTCTCCTAAACCCCTAAGGTTGTGAAGTGCTTACATATCCATTTCTAATAGGATTTGTTGTTCCAAATTTTTAATTTTTCAATAGATAATATCCTTCTCACCACGTTATGGCCTTTTATGCTTATTTTCTAGACTTTTATCATGATTATATATTATTTACATAATTATTCCCAATAATCTTGAATAATTATGTCTTGATTGGTTCTATGCTTTACCATGTCGATCTATACATTATTTTACAACCTTAGTTGATGACATTTTTTACCATTTTCAAATCAATCTTGGTATGAAAGTCACATTTATAAAATTAACTTAAATCAAAAAAAGACCAAAATGAACCATTATTGAATATGTGATTTTATTTAATACTATGATTACTAACCACCTGACAATGAACTTCAAATTTTTTTTCTAATATTTTACTTTCAATGATTAAGAATAAAGTGGTATTCAACACTTATCATTATTTTTATGAAATATTTTATAACATTAAATGATTTAAATTTAAAATTTTAGATTATAGTTGTTATATCAAACACAACCCCCTCCTTCAAAAAAGCTAGGGACCCCTCTAAAATTTCTCAGCATGTTGGGCTTCCTAGAGTTTCAATCCCTTTTGCATCAACCTTGATCCTTAATGAATCCTTAAAATCTTATTTTGCCTTGGTCTGTTAAACATTTAAAAATGTTTGTAATGATGATTTGGTATCTATTAAGTATCCATGTGATCTTTGAGTTTAAACACATTTGAGTACTTGTTATGCTCTAAAAAGAACTAAGAGTTTTTCATACTTAGAATATTTTATTACACTATGTTTTCCGTAGATTTGGACTCATGTTGGTTTTATTAGAGTGAGTCTCTCAAAATCCTACTCAACATTTCATAAATATTTAGGTGTAAATGGGTGAGCTTTCAATTAATTATGTATATTTCTTTTAACTTATTCACTTTTTGTGAAATCTTACAAGAGAGCCCAACTGAATGAGGAAGTACCATATGGCCCAGTTGTTAGAAGTGTCAATCTCTCAGTCCTATCAGAGATGTTAGAGACTAGGAGAGCATGAATTAATGGAGAAGAACCACATAGATCTTGTCAAAAGTGTTAGTATCTTGATCCTATCAGAGATGTCACATCCTAAGAGAGCCTAATTAAATAAGGAAGTGCCATGTGGTCTAGCTATCAAAAATGTCAATCTCTCAGTCTTGTCAGAGATGTC
This sequence comes from Torreya grandis, assembly GCA_037957365.1. Taxonomy (NCBI): domain Eukaryota; kingdom Viridiplantae; phylum Streptophyta; class Pinopsida; order Cupressales; family Taxaceae; genus Torreya; species Torreya grandis. Next base: position 548,356 of record JARHVA010002208.1, read on the forward strand.
AAAGATTAGGAGAGCCTAATTGAATGAGGAAGTTCCACATGGCCTAGTTGTCATAAGTGTCTGTATCATATTCCTTTCAAACATCTCAAATTTTGGGAGAGCCTAATCAAATGTAGAAACACCATATGGATCTTTTCAAAAGTGTCAATCTCTTGATCCTGTCACATCTTAGGATAACTTGACCTATTAGACCAAGCCACATGGCACTTATATACAATTTGATATAAAATTTCCTAGGATGCTCTAATGTTGTTAATATGAGGTACAATCATAATCAATATCCAATTAGAGTGTACCATGTGTTGCCCTGTTATACTAAGTGGCTCTCACACATGTAAAAGTGTGGTACCTAGTTGTGCATAGGTGGTATCCATTATAGATAGGACCAATTATAAAATGATACATGGCATGAGTTAAATCCACATAATATTTTAGAGGGATAAGGTAGTTATTTTCCTACCTACTCCTTGCATTAATCAAATGGGAAATTGGGCCTTGATTAGACAATTTAAAAAGTATCATCCCAATCACCAAATCTAGTAAGCGGTATATATTTAAAATTCTTGAGTTAATTCCAGATTGAGAAATGAATAAGTGGATCATGTCACCAACTCAAAATTGAACTCACACTAGTGAGATAATAAATTTTATTAATAAAGGAGATATTTACATATCTTTATAAATGCACAAGGATGAACTAATTTACTATTATTTCTCCCAATTTTCTAGAGTTTGCCTCCTCAATATTAACTCATTCTTATGCCCTTCATGCTCTCTTTCTCACAATTTTTTATTATCATGATTTATCCCTTTTTTCCATGGTTTATTCATCCTCTAACCCTAGGGCTACGCCTGAATACAAAGATACCACCTTCCCAAAGAACTTAACCCATTTCAAGCACTATAATGAGATATTTAAATCAATTGAAATGGTGCCCAAGTCTCCCTCCAATGATGATGAAGATGAGGTTGAATTCCTAGATGCCCTCATGGCATATGAAAGATGTGGGTTGTACAAGGTCATGACCAAACCCAGATTTTTCCCCTATGTTGACCTCTTTAGTAATATGCTCCTTACATCCAAGTAAGTGAAATATGATGCCCATGATGTGGTGTAATCTACAAGGTCTAGGCATAATATTGTATAGATTTTGGGAGTTATGTTCAAATCATACTACAATCTCCTAGAGTACACAATCACTTATGACATGGATGTTTGGGCTAACACCTATCAGATATATGATGTTTTGAAGGATTAGGCAGAAAACCTCGATGTCAAGTGGGTAAATAAGGAATACATTGATTCTTATATTATTTTCACCTTTAAAGAAGGGGTCCATGTTGGGATGATATTTCTTGATCCCTTATCTAGGGTGAGTGAGTGTCTACATCTTGATATCCTATCTATGTGCCCCTGCTCAGCATCGTCCTCAAGGTCCAAGATATCCTAAACCTCAGGAACATTATTAACTTCTAAATGGTTCACCATGTCAAGGAGGCCTGAGATGGTGGTAAATTTTATGTGATGAGTTACCTAGTGGATGTCAATTATGAAACTATTGTGTTTAAGCCTTCTACTTTCCCATTATGATCTCTTGGGGGCATTGTGGTACATGTATTTTTATATAAACTATATGGCCATCAATACAAGAATCACATCTGATAAATCTCTGATTCATTCTACCCAACAGTATATATGACCATCAATAAGGTGGCCATGCCTCGGCTCTCCAAAAAAATTAGGCATTATCTCTCCCCTTGGTACTACAAGGATGACACCGTAATTTTATTATTTGGCATATGAAAGGCCCACCTTTACTTTCCCTATCAAATATTTAACTGGTGGTTGATCAAGAGATTGCATATCATTTAATTGAAGGTGTTTTTGGCCACTACCTTAGCCACTAGCAAAAGGCTTTCCCATCCTTCCCATTTTCATCCACAATCATGTATATAATATTTTTCATCCAATTCATAATATGGAGGCAAACATGTATTCATATGCCCTAGGTAGAGTGGAGCATAGAGAATGAGACGCTCATGGCATTATCAAAGCCAATATGGAAAATAATTAATTTCATCACAATATAAATTATAATCATGTTCCCAATGATGATGATGATATCCACCTCAACCTAGTAGATGATAAGGAGGTGTTGGCCAAGCTTGAGGCCAAAAAAAGAAGGGAGAAAGGGTTTAAACCAGAGTGGCCATGTTTCACCTATGCCAATTCAAGCTAGGGGAGATGTTCAAATAACCATGCCCCAAAATTTAAGGAGGATCATCTATGGGGTCCTAGATCCCTCTCCTTAATAAGTTTCACTTCCTTAAGTATCTACTTTATATCCACCACCTCATGCAATTCAAGAAGCATGACCTCAGGCTACATAGGTGTTATGATTTCACATCAGCATTAGCCTAGAGTCAAACTCAAATCATGACCAACAATATACATCCATGGAGATACCTTCCCTTACTTATACCATCCCTCAATAACCAAGTGGATCACCCCTTAGTTTGCCCTTTCCTATCAGGCCCACTCAAGTGGTGCCTCCCATGTTTCCCATTCCAACTCCCCCATAATTTCCTCAAGTATCTCTATCTTCATCCATGTACAATATCCTCACATCCCAATTTTCACTCACACAACCTATTATTTTAGCAAGGATTCCTATGGATTTCCTTTGGTCTTCAAAATCTATCATTGCCTATTCCTTGTCACCCCTAATGATCAATGCACATTTGGTGGCTAACACAAGACTTAAATTCTAGTTCAAATCCTAGTGAGCCTAGTAATGAGTACACCTGTGAGCATAATTCAATCAACTCTAGCCACCTCAATAACACCTATAGTCACTTTATAGTCTCCCCAATCAACCCCTACCACCACTACCACTATAGCTACTTCTACTACTATGACACAAGATAATCCAAATAAGAGTCCTAATAAGAATCAAAAGTTAACTCCCTCTCAACCCTATACTCAACCTATAGTGTCTCCTTTGATCCATTCCAGGCCTCTATCATCCTAGGTGCCCAAGGATTTGGCTTAACCATCTAATTTACTCAATCCTTTTGAATATTCCTCTCTTAGGCACCATAAACCCACAAGGCAATTTGACCCAGAGCTAAAGGTATGCTTAAATGTTCCCATGGGTTTCCCATTTTTCCTTCCCCTTTTCATCTCCACGTCTCTTCCCCCATTTTTATTTTCCTTCCTTCCCTCTAATTCATCCATTCCTCCTCCTCCCATGCCTCCACCTTCCACCTTTATCTCTACCACCCCACCTTCACTCCCTTCTACCTTGAGGATTTTCATAGTATCACATGGACCCTAGATGATCTTAAAGGGTGATTTAGAAGTTTAATGTGATTTTGACAGGGAATCCAAGAATATGAGGATTCTCACACATAGATTCATCAAGAAGGTAACCTTGTGGTGTGGCAAACCATGTAAGACCTCTTATTCCTCACTAAAGTGAGGACATTTAGTAAAAAATAAAAGGTGGATGAGGATTTGGTCTCCATGATTTGAGATACTCACATGTATAAGAAACTTATGGAGTATATAAAGGAGAAAGTTTGGATGCTTGAGGCATAGGTGAAGAGCACCTTTCCTATAGAATTGATTGGTCAAGTACAAAAGGCTCTTACAACTCTTCACAACTCTCAATGAAGTGGCCAACACACTAACCATAAGAAGGTATAACCTCTAGTGAATGCATGCATACTTAAAGAGGATCACTCACATAGAAAACAAGTACAAAAGGCTCGTTATACTCCTCCATAAGGGCACATTCGTAGAGCTTGGACTCGTGCCTACTTCATACTTGACCTTGTATAAAATATATGATGGTATCATGAGATCATAAATTGAAGAGTGGTTTTCTATGGTAAAGATAGTAATAAAACCTCTAGAAGAGAGAAAAAAATGGATGATGACTTAATTCAGGGAAGTCAACATTGTAGTGTTATTTCATTTAGATGGCACCTTTCTGGATAGAGGAGATTTCAAGGTTCACCTAGGTCATTTTGACCAAGTTATGAGAAGAAAGGTGTAAACGGCCAATAAGGCTAGAGTGAAGGTGATTTTAGAGCTTTATGCCCAATCCACTATGATTATCATCTAAGTGTTAGAAGTGAAATTTTCCCTTTAGGCCCCACTTTTAAGTGCACCAACGACTACTAGCCCAGTCTAAGGTAATCTTTTGGGAGCCCCCAAATGAACTTGGATAATTTGGATAGGTAATTTAACTTAGTGGTGGCCATGTTAGTAAATAAAGAGGCATATCCTATAAAATTTGGAGGTGATTCTTCTTCAACTCTTTATCACATCAACCATCAATGGGCCTGAGGCATCTTTTGTGGAGTGGGGAATCTTACCCTTTTTTGAATCATTACAGTTGTTACAACTTTGGGTGGTCATCATGGCCAAGGATGGGAATTTTGAGCTACTTGGGGGTGAGGCCCATCCTTATCTATATATTTTAGACTACTTTCCGTTATAATGGTTTGCATTTTCATGTAAATAAACTTTGTTAAAAATGAATGTAAATTATATGTTTTCTTCTAGACTAGTTTGTTTATCTATGAATGTGGTCCATCATTTTCATATTTTGAATGGATGTTTATGCTAAAGAATTAACCATGTTCTATGTTACTAATAATGAATGCAGTAGTTAGAATGTTTTTTGTTGTTCTAAGCCATTTATGAATTTTTCTCATTTTCTTTACAACACTTGTAATCTGTGTACTTGAAATTAAAGATTATATTTGAAGGCCCTATGTGTAATATACTATAGGCCCTTCTACATGTTTATATTTAATGGAGAATTCATGAATTAAGCATTCATTTTTATTTTCCCTTAGACTCTTGTCTTGTGTGATGATGAGTTTTATCCCCTGGTGAAATTTGACACAAAATGGTGTAACTATGGTTGGGCACACAACTCAGTTCTTAAAGCATTAAAAACCTTTCAAGTCTAGAAGCATCTTTTTATGTCATGTCCTACTCCTCCTCTTGTGTTTATTTTATGAATAAGTATAAGTCCATCTCCTTCATTTAGAAATTGGTAAGGTGAAACCTAGTAGTGCTCATGATTAAAATTGGTGGAACAAGATGAGTATTAGAATTACTATATCAAACTGGTATTGAACCTCTGGTGGTAACACTATGTCTCTCAATGATTCAATTCAATAAAGCTACATCATGGATCCCAATACCTACAGCTATGCCCTAGATTGAGCTAGTTTTAATCCTAAAATAAAGGATGAAATTACCTTATTGTCCTCAAAGTTCATCCTGGACACTTAATGTCATAAGTGTCTTAGGGGTAGGATTTTATATGAGACAACAAAAGTGTACTGAAGTATGTGTCTAATACTCTAAATTCTAATGTTACAAAGTTTCCCAATAAGATAAAAATTATGGATAATGTAATGAGAATAGAATTCAACATAAGAATGATGATGATAATGTGGTTAATGGCATTGTAAAACCATCTAGGAATATTGTATTACCTTAACAAAGGGAGCATAGGAAATTAACTATGCTTAGTGATAGTCCACAAAATGTGTTGAAGAGATTTTATGGGTTTGATTATAGTACCTCCAATCAAAGAATTCAATCATTCAATACCATTGCCTAATAAATTATTTGACCCTTTTTCAAGATGTGGGGTTAAGGGTTAAGGGGGTAGAATAGGCTATACACAAGGATTAATAAAACTATTATATAGTATGTCAATTAATTGAAAACTTGAATAAATGAATATTCTAAATTAAAATTTTGGGCTATGTTAAATATAAAAAGTACACTCAAAATAATAGTTTTATTTCTTAAACATAAAGAAAAGATAATACTTAGTTTATCTAAAAATGTGTAAGCAAATATGAGAAATATAGAGGTGGAACTAAGTAGGGACAACATCAGGATTTAGTTATAAGATTTTGTAAATATTGTTAGGTTGTGGAGCTAAAAGCTTCACCCAAATGCAAACATGGAGGTTGCTGAGTGTCACAGTCACTGGCATCGGTTAGGCTGACCGACATCGGTCAGAGGTGGATAGGAAGCAGCTGACATCGGTCAGGAGTCGACCGACATCGGTCACCTCTAGACAGACAGGGACCAACATCGGTCACCTGTGCATTCTAGAACTGTTTGTTTCACGAACAATTAGTTTGTTGAATGGCCAGTTTGCATGTAAAGACTAATTTTAGTCTTGGAGCTGCGTTTCTAATTATTGTAATTGGAAAGTCTAATTATTTTTTGCGTGAGATCTATATAATAGACTCATAGGGATGTATTGTAAAGTGTGCTAGAGAGCAAGGTTAGCTCCTTCAGAGGGAAGAGATCAAGGTTAGCTCCTCATAGTGCCACAGTGCCAAGTGTGTATGATCAGGTAGATCTGTGAGAGAGCAAGATCTGGTAGAAGATCAACAGGGGTGCTGGTGTGGAGAATCAGAAGGGTTCTTCATGTGTGTATGATCTAGGTCAGCAGGTGTGCAAGGCCAGGTTGATCTGTGGTATAGCAAGATCAGGTGAGATCTACATGTGTAAGTAAGATCGGTTTGATTTACAGGTTGTTACAAGTTCATGGGAGATCTACTTGGAGTGTGTTGTGTACTCAAACTTGAGTATGTGTGTATACTCAGTGTACTAGCAATATTGTTACTGATTGGTTGGAGGTGAACAACTCTGTGTTTGAGTTGTTTGTTGTGACCGTAATTGAGAGAGAGAACTCTTGAAGAGATTTATTGTTGATGCCCTAGAGGTGTGGGAGCCCTAGAGGTGTGGGAAGAAGAGTGTGGCATCTTCTTTATTGTATTTCCTTCTGGAAGAGTATTAATATAATTGGGTATTGTCTCTCATATTCTTTGTTATTTCTGAATTTCTTGTTACTTGTTACTTCTAATTAAATTCCATGTTTAGTTGCTTATACAAAGGTAATCAACTGTGCTCTTTATGAGCTGGGGGTCCTGACAATTGGTATCAGAGCTAGGATCAACTAACAGGTGGTCAGAGCTTGTTAAGTGTTTGTTGATTATAGGTCACTCACAGGGGTTTCTAATTGAGTGGGAGTATATCAATGGCAAAAGAAAGTATGGAGGAATTCAAAAGCAAGAATGATCAATTACGGTGTTATGGAAAGAAAGAGCAGGTAAAGAAAGATTATTGGTCAGTAGAAGATCAGCATGAAGGAAATAGAGAAGCATGTGTTGCAGGTATTATTGCACTGGTTATTCTTTTATGTTCCTTGGATAAAGTAGAATCTTGGTTTATAGATTCTGTTGCCTCTTTCCATGCAGCCCCAAATAGAGTATTTTTCCATGTTAAGGTCCATGGAGACTTTGGAAAGATTTATTTAGGGGTTGGTGAGCCTTGTCAAAGTATTGGCAAAGGGGAAGTGCGGCTGAAATTGCAGATGGCCAACACATGGGTGTTGAAGGATGTCATGCAGGTCCTAGTTCTGAAGATGAGGCTAATTTCTTCAAGAAAGTTGGGTGATGAGAGATGCAAAGTAACTCTCACAGTGGATGCACTTGAATTAGCAGGTGGTAAGAAAGTAGGTACTCTTTATCTATCTACTTATATTACTGATTCTTCTTCTGTTGCAAAGACATGGCTTTGTAGGCTTGGTCACATGAGCAAGAAGGAGATGCATGTTCTTAAGAGGAAGTCAGATGTCTTTGACAAACTTAAGAACTGGAAAGCCTTGGTGTTCATGGAGGAGATGATGGACAGAGATCAGTGGAGAAGGCTGAATAACTCTGAGTAGGGTAGTTTGGATAGGGTTTTGATCCAAAGAGAGCTCACGGGTAAAAATTCATCACTCATAGGAGAACATAGTTATTGGCGTCGGTCAGGTGGAACCGACGTCAAACAGATAGGCACCAACATTGGTCATATGTAGATAGGTAAAGTCGGTGGTGTCAGGTAGGTGGTGACTGACGTCAGTCAGAGAATCGGCATCGGTGACCAGGTGGACACTGATGTCAGTTAGGGAATCAGCGTCGGCAGGCAGGTTAGTCGCATGGAACTGACGTCAATTGGATGTAGATTGCGTGGTGACTGACATCGGTCACTGGAATGGATTTTGGGCAGACAGCAAGCTATCAAGGAGTCTCAAATGCCCATATGGAGGATTGAAAGTGTAAGTAAGCCTCAAATTCATTATTCCCCTTTTTTAGACTACTTTTTGCTCACTGATGGTCAAGAACCAGGAAGTTTTAAAGAAGTAGAGCAGGTAGGATCCAGAAAATAGTGGGAGCATGGCATGAATTCTTTGGATGAGAACCAAATGGGAGATTTGGTAGAGTTGCTAGCCGGAATGAAAGCACTGAAAGACGAATGGATTCCTTGGTTAAAGAAGAGAGAGAATGGACACGTGAGATAGAAGGCCAGGTCATATGGTCTTGAGGATGCTCCAGGACAGTGGTACAGGTTTGACAAGTTTGTAACAAAGCATGGCTTTAGTCAATGTCATTGTAATCACTGTGTTTATTTTTACCAGGTGGATAATGGTCACGACATTATCATGTTATTGTATGTGGATGATGTGCTTGTTGCAGGTTCATACATGCAGGGATTTGCTGAGCTAAGGGTAAAATTAGTTTAGTGGTATGCCATGAAGAATTTAGGAGGAGCAAAACTCTTTGGCATGAGTATTCCTAGAGACAGGGAAGATCACAGGTTGATGTTGTCTCAGGATGATTGTGTGAATAAGGTAGTGGCGAGGTTCAAGATGCAGGATGTAGAATCGGTTAACACACTTATGGATGGATAGTTCACATAACAGGGTCCCAATTCACATGATGAGGTTAAGTACATGTGTACTAGACCTATTTTTGCCCCAGTAGTGAGTGTTGTTAGCAAGTTCGTAGCCAATTCAGGAAAGAAGCACTAGAGAGAAGTTTAGTGGATTCTCATGTATCTGAGAGGGACCAGCAGTAGGGATTCATGCTATGCAGGGTCAGGGACTTCTCTACATGGGTATGTAGATTCAGATGTGGCAGGTTACTTGGATGATAGGTGTTGCACCACAGGATGTGTGGTGGTTGGTCTTCAAGATTGAGCTTGAAGAGGGATACAAGCCAAGAAAAAAATTAGATGATGTACAGGTATAGGTACAGGTGCAGCTATTTATCTCCAAGTGGGAGATTGTTAGGTTGTGGAGCTAAAAGCTTCACTTGGATGCAAACATGGAGGTTGTTGAGTGTCACAGTCACCAGCATCGGTTAGGCCGACCAACGTTGGTCAGAGGTGGATAGGAATCAGCTGACATCAGTCAGGAGTCAGCTGATGTCGATCACCTCCAGACAAACAGGGACCGATGTTGGTCACCTGTGCATTCCAGAACTATTTGTTGCACAGACCGTTAGTTTGTTGAATGGCTAGTTTGCATGTAAATACTAAGTTTAGTCTTGGAGCTGCATTTATAATTATTGTAATTGGAAAGTCTAATTATTGTTTGCATGAGATCTATATAATAGACTCATGGGGCTGTATTGCAAAGTATGCTAGATAGAGAGAGCAAGGTTAGCTCCTTCAGAGGGAAGAGAGCAAGGTTAGCTCCTCATAGTGCCACAGTGCCAAGTGTGTATGATTAGGTAGATCTATGGGAGAGCAAGATCTGGTAGAAGATCCATAGGGGTGCTGGTGTGGAGAATCAGAAGCGTTCTTCATGTGTGTATGATCTAGGTCGGTAGGTGTGCAAGGCCAGGTTGATCTGTGGTATAGCAAGATCAGGTGAGATCTACATGTGTAAGTAAGATCGGTTTGATTTGTAGGTTGTTGCAAGTTCATGGGAGATCTACTTGGAGTGCGTTGTGTACTCAGACTTGAGTATGTGTGTATACTTAGTGTACTGGTAGTATTGTTATTGATTGGTTGGAGGTGAACAACTCTGTGTTTGAGTTGTTTGTTGTGACCGTAATTGAGAGAGAGAACTCTTGAAGAGATTTATTGTTTATGCCCTAGAGGTGTGGGAGCCCTAGAGGTGTGGGAAGAAGAGTGTGGCATCTTCTTTATTTTATTTCCTTCTGGAAGAGTATAAATACAATTGGGTATTTTCTCTCATATTCTGTGTTATTTCTAAATTTCTTGTTACTTATTACTTCTGGTTAAATTCTGTGTTTAGTTGCTTATACAAAGGTAATCAACTGTGCTCTTTATGAGCTGGGGGTCCTGACAAATATTATTTCTTGAGGCCTAGACACTTATGCTAACCCTTTGACACTTACATCAATGCTTTTACCCTGATATTAATGTAATAGTCTTATGCAAAATATTCAATATATATTAAAGTAATTACCTGGAGCCTTTTGGGTTTTTTTTTAATTTTTGTTGATGTCTTTTATTCATGCACATAGGATGTCAATGAATACATATGGATTAAACCCTCACTCTTCACCTTATGTCCTTGTACCTTACCAAAAATAGATTAGTGGGCACACAGTTGTCGAATTGATCTCAAGGACCCCTATGTTAAAGAGTGTTGCCTACATAGCCAATACTCCAAATAGGCTCTCAGACTTATGTAGGTATCCTCTAGGTGTTGGCTTGTGTGTGAACAAGGGTACAATATACTATATGCAAAGGCATGCAATGATCTATCTTTTAAATTGACAAATAATACTCATGGGTTATCCATTGAGTGATTCAAACCTATAATCTAACAAATCTAAAAATAATTAATAATAGGGTAGTAGATATCAATTTTTCAATCGATTGAGTGGGATTGAATAAGTGCTTACTTGGTATTTGTTAGATGAATAATGAGTAGAATTGGATTTTTATTTATACCACACCTTTTGCAAATATCTCACAGTAGGGTTCAATAAGACAAATCTTGTGACCCATAAGATTCAAAATATTTTAAATTTATATGACTTTTAAGTACTAGACGGTTGATAAGAATCTACATAATTATGTTGGCATAAGTGTCCCTATGTGGGATGCAAGTTTCTATCATGTTAGGAAGCTATTGAAGATATGAAAGTCATGACATGAAGGATATATATCAGTTTTTAAGCTTTTTTTACATTGAAAGAGATCTAAGTCATCATAAATGATAGGGTCAGACCATAATATAAGTAGATGGGCACAATGAGATGGTGAATGTGAGCCTTTTCATAGTAAGGAGGTCTAGAATTGAAGGGTCGAGCCCTAATAGGTATTTTTCAAGTATACAAGACCGAGTGCTATATAAATTAGATTTTATTATCTATATAAATTTGATGTCAATGATTTTTTTTATTGTCATATAATTCCAAGGCATTATTAAAATAGATGCAATACTTTAAAACTTAAGATACAAATCTCATTGATAACAATCAAATTCAAGTAAATAGAAAAAACAATAATTTTAATGAATTAGTGGCTCCACCAAATCAACACTTAAATTTTTTTACCAACCTTATCTTGAATCACAACACTCAATCAAATGTTGAAGGAAATGTCCACATGATAGATAGGCACAATCATATAGAAACACTGAATCTTTATAATGTTTATTTAGTTGATGGTTGTATTGGTCTGGTTGGTTTAATTAAGAATAAGAAATCACCTCCTCAATTATGTTTGATGATAGTGATATTCGAAATGATAGTAGATACAATAGAACTTTATTCATAAGATATTTCTTAGGTATAAAATACTTACATCTCTCCCGAGATAATATGAATGCTCTTAGAATGAATTTTAAGTGAGGGAGTGAATTATTTATAGAAAAAACATAAGAAGCCTAAAAATTATCTAATTGGATAGGTGACCTCACACTAACTCTTGATTGGTTGATTGAATTCTTTGTTTACTATTGGTTTCCTACACAATAATTCCATTTTGATATCTTGTATAGATAATTATTTTCTTAGGATTTTTCACCTTATCTAGAGGATGTTTTGCATGGCTAGTCTCACTATATATTTGGTTTTAAAATATTGTTATGAATGTTATCTAAGATCAATTCAACTTGTAGTGGTAATTTTATTCAATTTTTCCTTTATCCATACCTTCATCACTCTTTTTTATTTTATTTAAATTGAGTCCTAAATATATTCTATATTTAACTAGCATTGTTAGATACTATATAGAATTTAGATTATGTGCGAGATTTCTATTGCATTTCAGTTTTCCCATGTTGTAAACTCATCTCAAAAAGGATCTGGTAGAGTATTTTTGTGAGGTTTTATTATAAGTGATAATATTTGAAAAGATTGAGTTAGATATATTCCAAAACAATATTCAAAAAGACCACCCTATAACTCATACCTTATAGTCATTAGCATAAAACCTCAAAATAAGGTGGTGATACACCTATCCATGTTGTGTGTTATAAAGCCCACATCAAGAGTAATGTTTTCAAGTTGTAATTATGTTTTAATAATAATATAATGACACACATTTTTAAATATTAAGTAAGTTATTCATGGTTTTGAATCTATTGCAAGTTCTTAGAGGTGACTTCAACCATTTAGTTAATTATCAATGTATAAAAAATTTCAAAATCAATGAAAGAGAGATTTGAGAGTCAATCTTTTTTATTTTATTCTCAAATTCATATGTAACCTTTTATTTAATTAACATGCATATATGATTATGTTAATTATCAATCGATACTAGCTATAAATTTATTTATTGATGCCTTTTTTCCCATATGGCGATCTCTTTTCCAATTGAAGTTTTTCATAAATTTGTTAACTTGAGTCATTGTTATTATGGTGAAGATACAAAGGATATAAAAGTTAATTTTTGGTTACCATAAATTTATTTATAAAGGTGGCCTATCAATTTCTAAAATCATTCTTAGGTGGTTTTATATTTTCTATAAAATTAGCAATAGAATACAATTCAAACCAGTGGTGCCTAACACTTAGTGATTTATAGGTTGTGTTTTTGTTTAATTAGTGTGTGTATAAAATTAGAGAGAATTTTTTGTATTAGTATTGATGTTTCATTTTGGGCCTAAACTAAAGGTTTGTAATTTACTGTTAATAGTGTGTTTTCCACCCACCAAGAATAGGGGATGGAAAGTTTGGGACTGATTAGTGTTTCCCAATGTGATTGACACCCCTTTTATCTCCATTGGAATCACTCTACATCTTGTATAAGGTGCCACCATTAATATAATCATCATTGATGCTCAACATGCACCACTAGTACATGTAGTGGAATCCAAATTCATTATTTTTATTGTTGTCACTTGGATTTTCACCCTTTGAGGAGATGGAAAATATCTCCTCATCTAAGTGTAACAATGGAATCATCTTTAGGCTTGTGGGTAGCCTAAATAATGAGGTGAATCTCTAGATAGGGCTAGCTCCCTTGATGTACCACTTTGGATTGCAACTACAACAAAATTTTGGGGGTGAAAAGGGGGAAGGATAACTAAAATCAAACTAATATAATGGAGGTGATACACCAAATTGACTAATGACATCCAACCATATGCATATTACACTTGAAATCAAAGGACAAACTAAACATTCACTTCTCCAATATTCATCTTCTCACATCAATGCTATATTTTGGGGTTATAGATGAATGTGTAAAGATAGGAGGAATATAAAATATGTACAAGTGACTCCAAGGAACTCTAGTTGATTTTTTAAACATTATTTAAATCTTGTTTCATGAAAAACAACCTATAGGGGTCCATTCTCAAACAAAATGCAATCACAGTGAAACTCAGTTTTGACTGAGTAAAGAAAGGGTATAAGGTGGAATATAGAGGATTGGGTGATGAAATGAATAATGATTTTATGGAATCAATGTACCATCATAAATGGAGAGATAATCAAAAGAAGGGATCTAAACTAGCATAACATAGCCCATTAAAAAGCATACCCTGCACAACCCTTTTCACACTAATAGTCTTGGTTTCTTGAAGAGTTGGAGGGTCATATGAGATGACAAAGGGATAATTTTTTAAGGATAGGATATTTTTAAATTATATAATCTTCTAAACCTACACTTGGTTTAGACAAAAAGGGGAAGTACTCCCTATTTTATCTCAGACAGGGGGTACTTTCCCTGGTGCATAGACAGGTAGGTTTGAGGTATGAGAGGTCAAGGATGATCCAAAATTTGTTAGAAACTATCAAGAATGTGGGATAATTTTAAACACATAAATATCACATGGGATATGAATCATATATGAAATAAACCAAACAGTGTGCTTAAAACCTTCAAAGTTGCAGATAGGCCCATGAAGCACGGTTATGCCTAGAGTTCAACCAAGAGGTCACCTTCACTTTTGGATCCAAATGTGTTTTATATTGAATTTTAACATGTATAATAGGTAAATATTAATTTTTTTGACTTAATATGATGCAAATAAATCCATCATAAGTCATTCTAGGCCCAAGAGTGCAAGCAAGCCTATTATGCAAGGATTAGGCCTAATGCCCAAAGAGGAGGTCATTCATACTTTTGGACTTAGACACATTTTTAAACCTATTTTAAAACATTAATTAGGCCACTATATGTGTGTTAAATATTTTACCCTATAGGAGAAGCCTTAATAAAGCCACTTTTGGCTCAAAACCCACTCAAACATGTAGGAAGAGGAAAAAGAGCTCGATAGGTCAAGTTTCAACACTCATATCTTTCATGAAGCCTTGCATGGGAATTTGAGAAGTTTAAATATGTTAATTAGTGTCTTTAAAAATTCTTTTATGGAATTGGTTAGAAACTTAGACGTCAGGTTTTTATGAAATAACCTTAAGAGGTCAAACAAACCTAAAACCCTTCCTAGTGACCACTTTGTGAAAATGGAGTTGGAAAGATGATTTAATGGAATATTTGGACCATGAAAGATTTTTAACCTTGGAAATGACTTCCTCAATCTACTCCACATGATTTGTGGATGTATAGACATGGTAAAAACAGGCTATTTTTGACCATTTTTGTGTGTTTTTTAGGTTGTAGGAGGTTTATATAGATGAAAATCACATGGATGAAAATATTAATACTTCTAAGTGTTCAAACTAGGTGTTTCAACTCAGCCAATCAAAACATGCCTATTATACAAGTTAGGGAGAAGTGTGAAAACTTTAATTGAATGGACTATTAAGGTGTTTTTGATGATTATAAATCCATATAGGGTATTTAAAAGTTTCATCCACTCCCTCCCATGTATTTTCATAAGAAATTGATGCCAATTTGGAAGCCAAGTGTGCATGGTGCATGAAGGAAGAGCTTTTTGTATTACAGATTATGATAGCTCCTTTCCAAGTGACTCTAAATGACCAAGTCTATAACCAATTCATGGATATGAATTTTTTATTTCCATAAAATTAATTAAAATCATTTTACCTACTTCTAATCATTTATAAGGCATTCAAATAGGGTTAATCATGTAGGCAAATTTTCTGAGCTAGAATGGGGAGTTTCTTGCCACTTTTCACGAGGTTTATGACTTGGATTGACAATTTTTACCTCCAAAAATTGCATTTTTAGTCCCATACCATATCTACATGCACAATTAACTCCTTATATATTCTTTATAATTGTCCTTGTGACCCTTGGACTTCTCTCTTCTTCTCTCTCTCATAAGTTCTATAAGAACTAGCCATTTTGGCATTGTATAAGATGTTCCTAAGTATGGAAAAGCCCTGATCAAATGTATACCTTTTTATCATAAATACTACTAATTTTTACCTCCTCCATGACTATTCTCAGTGTGTTCAATTGGATGATGAATCTTCCTTAGTGAAAACTATGGATTTATTAGCATGTTGTTCCATTCTTTCACCTATTTGCAATCTCTTCTTGCAGGGCATGTGAAGTGTTCCATAAGATGTCAAAGATTGAGTGAGTTATTATTATAATTAGTGACATCCAAGTCCTCTTTTCTAGTCCTCCTAGATTTTTACATTCATCCATAACCCCACAATGTAACATTGATGTGAGAAGATGAATATTGGATAAGTGTATGTTTAGTTTGTCCTTTGATTTCAAGTGTAATATATATATGGTTGGATGTCATCAATAAATTTGGTGTATCACCTCCATTATATTAGTTTTATTTCATTTATCCTTCCACCTTTTCACCCCCCAAGCTTAGTTTTAGTTTTAATCAAAAGTGGTATATCAAAGGAACTAGCCCTATCTGGAGATTCACCTCATTCCTTAGGCTACCCATAATCCTAGAGGTGATTCCATTGTGCCACTTGGATGAGAAGAGATTTTCCATATCCTCAAAGGGTGAAAATCCAAGTGACAATAGTTTTTGGCATGCCTGGTGGGACTCTTGATCCAAGAGGTTGAGAGATTTTTGGTGTTATCTCTCAATATTCAGCCTTTGGAGGCATCTATCAAAGCATAAATAGTGACTCCAAAGATACATCAACTGGTCAATCAGCCCAATATATCCTTTTAAGATTTTTATCACTGTATTTCTTTGTGTTATTTATTTCAATGAAGTTTCATGGTTGACTTTGGTGTTGAGTTTTATTCTCTACAAGTTGGTGAGACATTGCAAGCTTGTGTCATTCCCTATCAATATGAACAAGTCCTTGGTCAATATTTTCATGATAGTTACTAGCCTAAATATGAATTTTATCATCCCAAATATGATCCTTGTCATCCCATTCATGAATTATATCAGTCCTATAACTAGCCTCCTCAATGTTTTGCTCCTCCTAGTCAACCTAGCCACTTCTCAAGCTAACTCATTTCCAGTTTCAAGAAGACACTTTTGGGCTATGAGAGGTACATGTTATATCTTGACACACAAATATGATTTGGTATATGGATTCATAATCATGTCATTCATAATTTGAGAGAAGCATTAGATTTGGTTAAAAGAGAGTGGGTACCTATTGAGAGAGCTAATTGGTAAAGGCTCACAAGTGAGATGCTTCATGTGAGTGGTCTAGTTTATTTCTTAGAAGATAGGCTATGATTTCATGAAATTAAATCTCACCATACCTATTATCCTTCATATCCACTTCCCCAAGTTTCATACCAACCATACATGACCCCTACTCATGAGCCAAATCAAGCCTATCAAAGTCATCCTTTTCCCAATCAGTTGGAGGAGAGAATTTAAAAGAGAAACCTTGTGTTTGAATCTAATATTGATAGGAATATTGAATTGAAAAATATGCATATGCAGCAGTCCATGTTGGTATCAAATGAAGTGGAGTTAAAGCCCTAATTTTCCTCTCACAATGTATCCCCACCACCTCAAAAAGAGACTCATAATCCCAATGTCTTAAGTTTTAACAAGATAGTGGAGTCATGGGGAAAGAAAGAGGATAAAAGTATTGATAAAGAGAGTGAAATTGAGAAGAATCTTGATCTTATACAAACTCCTCCTACCATTCCTCAAGAAAAGGCTTTTAATCTTAACATCCTAAGCTGGAATAAGATAGTGAATTCATGGGGAAAGAAAAACGAAAAAATCACTGCCAAGGAGTGTGAAGTGGAGAATGGAGTTGATCCTTTGAAATCCCCTCCCACCCTTCCTCAAGAATTTTCTTATGTTCCGTGTCATCCCTCATGTATTCCTCATACTCATGATGATTCTTATGAACTTTAAGAAAGACTTTTCCAAGAGAACCTAGCCAATCAAATTGAAGAGTTAGAGGCAAAGATGATATTTCTAAGTCAAGGTGAGATGGAAGGTTTAGACTCAAAATAATATCCTATACATAAACACACCCCATCCACCCTTTTCAATAACTCCTAAAATATTTCCCAACTTTGCATTCTTAATCTGATTTTGAGCCCTATGTTCCACCTCTACCAACTAGTTCTTTTTGTCCTCACTCCATCACCCTTTGCCTCGATGTAATTGTGGTGTGGAAACCTCAAAAGGAGTAATTGGTTGAGGAAAACTTAGAACTCTTACTTGAAAAATATGAAACTCCTTCACAGCCTTATTGGGCTAGGTTATCAAATTTTAAGATGCCTAGTCTTGGCATCAATAAAAAGGAGATTGAAGATCTTGCACCTATTGACAAATAAGATCAAATTATGACAGCTGAGGTGCAATTTTAAAACTCTCAAAAGGTCCTAAGTGATGAAAAAGAGGTGATTTCTTGTGTTGAATCTCCTTTTTTGGTTGACGATGAAGCATACATTCTTTGTGTTGAAGAAGAAATCTTGGAAGAGGTACTTTTGGAATATAAATAAGAAGTTGAAAGAGTCTCTCTAATTTTTCCCCTTTATGATGTTGATAAAAGTGAAGATGATGACTTATGATAGATTTTTGAGGACATTTACAAATAATTTGAATCTCTCAAGGGGTCTACAACTCCTTTAGAGTTGGTTACAAGTGATGGTAAGAAAGATGGCATTGTTCAAGATGTCATAGATGAGAAAGATGAAATTACCCAACATGTCATAGGTGAGAAATAAGATGAAAGTTGATCATAAGAAAGAGAATGGGAAACAACATGAAGTATGTGTACAAGGTAAAGAGGAATATGTCTACATTGGAGACATATTTGAAGATGATTTACTTGAAAACAAGACAAGTGAAGTGCCAAAGAATAGGTCTGGTCCATCAAGTTTTTAATTTAAAAAGTAACATGCTTGGCATTCCCATCTATTTCATGCAAAAGGAGATTCAAGAAACTTTTCCTTTGATCCTAGAAAGGGAGGTATGACTGATTGTTAGTTGTATATAATAGTTTTTTCTCTATTTCCCCTAAGTGATTTGAGTACATATGTGTGTGTGTTTGCTTTCTTTGTTGTGTGTGTCCTTTTCTTTACATTTTGAGGTAGTCATTAATTGTCTTATTTTGATCATAGTCAATGGTCAAAGGTTTCCATGTTTTTATCAAACTTTAGATGACTCCTCATCTTAATGGACTAATAAGGCTATTGGTCTAGTTAGTATACTAGGCCTACTACCCCTATGAGTCACTAATTTGTTGACCAAATTTGACTTTTAAGTTAAATTACGGCACCTATAGGTAAAAACATGAATTTATACATCTATAGGGGGTGTAATATGAATATCATGGGGTGTATTATAGTTCAATTGATGTTATTTAATGTTATATTAGCTTTGGTCAATTAGTTTTTGTGTCTATTTATCATTTTGGGTCATTGTAGGCGTCAAAAAGGTACATTTAATGTTTTGTATGGGTTTTTAGAAAGTTTTAAGGTTTAAAAACATTATTCCATGCCTCATGTGTCCCTATAAGTCTTAATTAACTGAAAAAACTGAAATATGGTAGGTTATACAAAAGAAAAGGTAGTTTTCTTGAAGGAAAGGAAGAGTTTGGCACTTCTACAACCTCCTTGGGAAGTGTGCCACATGTGAAATGATAAATAGGTGACTATTAAACTTCTCCATTCTTAATTCCATGCTTGGTTTGAGTTAGAAGTGTCATTTCTTGCTCAAAAACATTCATCTCTCTTTTCACCCTTCTTGGCAAGCAGAAGTGACTTTCAAGTTTTTGCTTGGTATGGACAATTCAGGATGTTTTAGGGAAAATGTTTAGGGGAGGTTAAATTAAACTCAAATAAATTAATTTACATATAATAATGGTGTCATGTGCTTCATGAACTATCCCCATGAAGTTGACTGTGCAAATCTATTAGATGTTTCATGCACCCTATGGGTTTTACTCTTGTTTGGGAGATTCTTTACAATCTATCTACCGAGTTGCTCCCAGATGATTTTTACTTATTACTCAAATTTTATCCATATTTGTTTCATATTTTTTGGTTTTTGGATGAGCCAATAACTTCAAATTTGTAGATTGGTCTCTTATGAGTGTAATGGGCAGTTTTCACCATATTTAGGAACTTTGTACTTCTCCATGGCTTCAAAAAGTTGTGTTAAATTCATTTAAATGTTTTCAAAGTGATATTTATTCCCTTTTCTCCTTTAAACCTCATTATCCAAAATAATCTCTGTGAAGTTTCATCCAACACAGTAACTCACACAATTTTGCCATTAACATGCTCATCTATAGGAGCTTCTTAAGATGTTTCCATGCTATAAAAGGAATTTAGTGGTTTTTTAAAGTTACTTGATTTGTGAGAAATTATTTTATGTTATTAATATGTATATACAACCATTAAATGTCAATTATAATGCATTTTGCCCATTTTCCTCTTCACTGCCTACATATAGGAAAATGGTCACTTGTAGGAGATGATATAGAGAAATGAAGAGTGTTGTTTTGAAGCTTTGAATCATGTTGAGACATTCCCTAAGGTCCTAGTATGTTGAGGAGGATAGGTCACACCCATTTTAGAGGATATATTGGCATATGAAGTTGAAAACTATGCTCTAGGGAGCAATGATAGTGTTCAAGCTCTTTGTCCCTAAACTAAGTAAACAAATGTCTAGGGGGGTTTTATAGACCTATTATGATGTGTCTCCTAAGAGTTTAAAATCATATAAATAGGTGAAATTTTTTGTCTCGATTACATTCAAGACCCTTGAAAATTTGGAAGGACATATGATAAAGGGAAGGAAGTATTTGATAATCCTAAAGTTCTCAAATTATGACTCAAACCAAATAGTGATGTCTACAAGTTGTGAAGATGTGGAATGACCTTTTGTCACCCAAGGCTGAAATTTGATATTACCTCCATGATTTAATAGTTTTGTATTAATGGAAATAACATTTATGAACTAAGGATCATCAAAATAAGAGGTTAAGGGAGGTCATGTTCCTCAAGAAACACTTGTAGTATGTACACAGGTCATGAATAGGCACCTACAGTAAAAGTATGAAACAGTGACCCTAATTTGATGTTTTGATGATGTCTTAGTGGATCTAAAGTGGAAACAAATATTACTTGATATCAAACTTAAATGTATATTTTCAAACATCATAACTAATCTTAGTTGAATCAAATCCACCTACAATAGGGTCAATAAATAAGGTTTCTCAGTCATAGCATAGTGACCTCAAGATTTATGTTATATGGTGTATTGAGACATCCAAAGTGAATGCTAGTTCAAAAATGTACTTGGTGACATAAGGGGGTTCATATAGAATCTTTTCACACCATGACTAAGTTTAGTGTAATCTAACACACATGACAACTTACAGGTAGGGTTTAAAGGGGCAGAGTATCAAAATCAAGGGGAAAGGAGTTCAGTTGGTGAACATAGAGTGCATGGAAGGTATAAGAGAGGTTGGAAGGTAAAAAAAATATGGTGACCACCTCATTTTATATCAAGGTAAGATTAATAATCCCTTAACATGAGAGATCAAACTTACTCAAACCCCTAATAACCCTAATGACAACCTATAGACACTATGTGGACTGTCTCAGGCAATAAAAGAGAAAGGTTGTGGTTTTAAGCATGAAAAGTGCACAAAGGAGCAAGTGAAATTAGGTAATGGTGTAGAGACACTTATATGAGGTTAATTACATTATCTTTGAGGTCTAACCATAAATGAGTACCTATAGGCATCACTCTAAAACATAAAACTCAGTCAAGTGACAATCTAAGCTAGGAAATAAGTAGGATTAAGGTTCAAGATGATGAAAAAGAACTAGACAAGGTGGAAAAGTGACTTCAGGGAACTCTAAATTAGTTTTTAAACATTATTTCAATCTTTTTTCATGAAAAAACAACCTACAGCGGTCCATTCTCAAACAAAATAGAGTCACAATGAAACTCAGTTTTGACTGAGTAAAGAAAGGGTATAAGGTGGCATATAGAGGATTGGGTGATGAAATGAGTTGAGGATATTTATTAAAATATGTTATTAAATAAATTCACCCTCATAAATGGATATATAATAAAAGGAAGGACCCTAAACTAGCATAACATAGCCCATTAAAAAGCATACCCTGCACAGCCCTTTTCACACTAACAATCTTGGTTTCTTGAAGAGTTGGAGGGTCATATGAGATGAAAAAGTGATAATTTTTTGAGGATAGGATATTTTAAAAATATATAATCCTATAAAACCTAAAAAAAATTCATAAAAATAGGGGAAGTACCCCATATTTTATCTCAGATATGGGGTACTTCCCCTAGTGCAAAGACAGGTAGGTTTGAGGTATGAGAGGTGAAGGATGATCCAAAAGTTGTTATCAACAATCAGGAATGTGGGATAAGTTTAAAAACATACATATAAACATGTAATACCAAGAACAAATGAAAGAAACTAGTGTGATCAAAACCTCCAGAGTTGTAGATAGGCCCATGAAGGACAATTATGCCTAGAGTTTAACCAAGAGGTCACCTTCACTTTTGGACCCAAATGTCATTTATATTGAATTTGAACATTAATAATAGGTCACTATGAATTTTTTTAAGATACTATGAGGCAAATAAATCCATCAAAATTCATTCTGGGCCCAAGAGTGCAAGCAAACCTACTAGGCAAGGACTAGGCCTAATGCCTAAAGAGGAGGTCATTCATACTTTTGGACTTAGAAACATTTTGAAACATATTTCAACACGTTAACTAGGTAAATATAGGTTTTTTAAATATTTTACCCTATAGGATAATCCTTAATAAATCCATTTTTGGCTCAAAACCCACTCAGACCTATAGGAAAGAGGAAAAAGAGCTCGATAGGTGAAGTTTCAACACTCATATATTTCATGATGACTTACATGGGAATATGAGAAGTTCAATGATGTTAAGGAGGGTCTTTAAAAAATATTTTTTATAATTTTTTGGCAACTTGGATGTTAGGTTTTTATGAAACAACCTTAAGAGGTCAAACAAACCTAAAACCCTCTAAAACCCTTCCTAGTGACCAGTTTGTGAAAATGGAGTTGTAAAGATGAGTTAATGGAATATTTTGATAATTAAATATATTTTACCTTATAAATTACTCCCTCAATATTATCCACATGATTTTTATATGTACGAGCCTGTATGGACATGGTAAAAATAGGGTATTTTTGACCATTTTTGTATGTTTTATAGGTTATAGGATCTTTCAAGAGATGAAAAGCACATGGATGGAAATATTAAGACTTATAAAACTCCCCACATCACTCTCATTCCTTTAAAAAACTTATAAGTGTCCAAACCAGGTGCTTCAACTCAGCTAGTCAAAACTGGTCTATTGGACAAGTTAGGGAGAAGTGTGAAAACTTCAAGTGAATGGAATATTAAGGTATTCCCGATGATTATAAGGAAATATATGGTATTAATAGGTTTCATACACTCTCTCATGGATTTTTTTGAGTAAATGATGCCAATTTGGAAGCCAAGTGTGCAGGGTACATGAAGGAAGAGTTTTATGGACTGTAGATGATGATAGCTCCTTTCTAGGTGATTCCAGATGAGAAATATTGAAACCAATGTATGGAGAGGCATGTATTATGTACTTAAACTTCATTAAAATCATTTTACCTTCTCTTAATCAGTTATAAGGTGTTTAAATAGGGCTAATCATACAGGGAGTTTTTCTAGCTAGAATGGGGAGTTTCTTACCACTTTTCATAAGGTTTATGACTTGGATTGACATTTTTACCTCTATAAATTTAATTTTTCATCCCATAACCTCTCAAAATTCACAATTAACTCCTTTTATCAGCTTTAAAATTGTCCTTTTGACCCTTGTACTTCTCACTTCTTTTCTCTCTCATAAGTTCTATAAGAACTAGCCATTTTGGCATTGTATAGGATGTTCCACCTGAGTATGGCAAAGCCTTGATCAAATGTATATATTTTTATCAATAATAATACTTATTTTTATCTCCTCCATGAATTTTATTAGTGTGTTCAATTGGATTATGAATCTTGCTTAGTGAAAACTATGGATTCCTTATCATGTTGTTCCATTCTTTCACCTATTTATAGCCTCTTCTTGTAGGTCATGTGAAGTGTTCCAAGATATGTCAAATATTGATTTATTTATTCTTATAACTATTTCCATTCAAGGCCTCTCGTTTATTCCTCATATTTGTGCACATTCATATATAACCCCACAATGTAACATTGATGTGAGGAGATGAATATTAGAGAAGTGTATGTTTAGTTTGTCCTTTGATTTCAAGTGTAATATGCATATGTTTGGATGTCATCATTAAATTTTGTGTATCACATCCCTTAGATTAGTTTTATTTTATTTATCCTTCCCCCTTTTCACCCCCCAAGTTTGGTTGTAGTTATAATCCAAAGTGGTACATCAAGGGAGCTAGCCCTATCTAGAGATTCACCTCATTCCTTAGGCTACCCACAAGCCTAGAGGTGATTCCATTGTTCCACTTGTATGAGGATATATTTTCCATATCCTCAAAGGTGAAAATCCAAGTGACAACAGTTACCTAGAGCCAACCTTTGCTACTTGTTATCCTATTCAACTAGTGGTCACCACTGCAACATTTCCCATATGCTACCAATAAATCATCTCTACTCAACTAATCACCTAAGCACCACCAAATGTTTGATTCTAAATTTATGATTATAAATGACCAAATTTAGAAAGTACAAAAAAATTAGATTAGATGATTTTTTATAAACCATCCAAATATGCAATCAGATTTATAAAGTTCCCTTACTCAAGATAGTGAGATTTATCAAATCCCTTAAATTAAAAGAAAATAAAGATAAAAGAGAATTAAAAACATAATTTACACAACAAAGTATGATAATTATACTTATTGTTGGTGTTTTTAATTTTCTCAACTCAAGGAAGAACAACACTAAAGAGTTTAGTATAAATACTCATTTTATTCAATCACATCATATAAAAAAATAACACAAAATATGATAAAAGAAAATAAAGTTAATACTTTTCATTGATCTTCAAGTAGATAAATAATACCAACACACATGTAATACTCAATCCAAATGTATCTAACCCTCCCAAACTCTAACTTGATCCAAATGCATATAATCCCTCTCAGTTTCCTACCTTTGACCATATAACTAGGATTTGATTAGTGATGTGATAGTTCTTATCATTTACATGAGTTATAAAAGTGTATTGACTAAAAACCATCATAACTCTCATATTCATTATTCCAAACATTGTGAAAATTTTACCCTTTGCAATTTCATACATTACTTATGCATGATAAAAAATAGGGATTCATATGAGGGATATATATATATATATATAAATCCCCATAAAAATTATTTTATATGTAAATATTTGTCTCATCTTTATGAAAATCATAACTAATTTTAATTTTATCTTAATTTTTAAGGTCTCGATATTCCACCCAAAATTGCTTGATAAAAAGTACATGTAGTGGCCTTATAAAACCAACACTATCACAAAAATAGTAAGCCAAAATTACCAAATAACATATTATATAAATTCCACTATAAATTATTATAATGATACTCCTTTTAAATTAGACTTTTCTTCTTCTTAAACTTGGGCCAACAAGGCCTCTACACTCATCATCCTCAACTTCTTTCCTTTCTTTTCTTGTATGCATTGAAAATGCTAAAGTCTTTACAATCTTTGTATCTCTTTCTATAAAAATGTATGGCCATGTCAATAAGGATGACCTCACTTTAAATTATAGTTTGCATACCATTGTTGAATTGGGCATGATTTCCCATAAAATTCAATTCAACTTGATCTAAATATTGTGATAGCTTTTGTAGGAGCTAATGCAAAGATTTATCTCATACAAATAATGGTAAATATAAATACTCAGAGAATAATATGCAATTTATTATATTTCATTCATTACACCATGTATAATAGGTAGGCATACAAATATATGGGATTTTCCTCTCCTAGATAATAGGAGAGCTACAAATGCTCCTACAACAATGCATCTTAATTATGTGAGTGGTTTCAACCACCACCATTCATGTAATATAAGCAAACCCATTTATGTGAGTTGTTATTACTAACAACTCACCCACACATAATTACATTTACTACTATGCAAGTACTCTCAACCCATATAATGTAAACACTAAACACTATATTCTTAACATACCCAAACTAATTCTCAAAAATGTCCTTCGTATTATACTTTAACTTGAAATGTGCATCACTCTTTACAACATTCTCATACAAACACTTGAGTTTGCATTATGGAGATTGAATACCAACATTTCCAACTTTATGCCAACATTGTTTCAAATATATTCAATTCCACCAATCAAAGAGTCAAAAAAAATCATTCTTATTTATTTTATATAAATGATCAAATATGGGTTTTTTTTGGAAAGAGCTTTAGTTGGGGCAACCATATAATATGTATTCATAAAATGAGATTTACTCACACCTTCTAGATGGTTATGTGTTCCTTTTGTATCAATGTTAGCATTCATTTCAGTGTCTCTACATTAGTAGATTATCATGTTTTTACATCGCTTTTTGTGATAAAATTGAGAGAAGTTAACATTAAAAATGACTAAAACATCTGACTCGTGATTTTTATTGATGCAATTTGTATCAGGTGGATTGAATCAAACTCACATCTAATGTCAACAAGTTTAACGATTGTTTTCGATACATATTTGGAGGTTTTTAACCTAATACTCTATGCATCAACAATTTTTGCATCAATATTTTCAATATTGATGTGTATGAATGAATATTATTAGTTTTTAAATATTTTGGGTGACAATAATTTTCATCAACATTGACATTAGAATTACTTAGAAATCTTTGTATCCAATATACAATTTTTTATCTATTAACATAGTTTTATCATGATTTATTAATTTTTTAAAAAATTGTGGATATATTTAAATGTATAAATTATATTATATTTAAATTATATATGCAAAATAAAAATCCCATGAATATATTTGAATATATTAAATTTTTGTATCAAAAGTAACATTAAAATCAATTTATTAAAAAAGGGTTTAAAGTACTCAAAAAAATTGATCTCTCATCAAATATGAACACTAAATAAGCCCTTATTATAATTAAAGTATGCATACAACTATCGTCATAAAATTTTAAATTATTAAACAATAGTTTATAAAATATCTTAAAGGTATATACATTACATTATCCCCTCCACCTACAACACCAACATGACCATCATTTGCATCGAGTCATCATTTACCTCATACGTTGAATGTCTTGTTGCCTACAAAACAAATTTCATATTATAAATCACATTTTAAATTAAAATGGAATAGTAATTCAAATATAATAATAATATTATTAAAAATAAAATACATAAAGTGTATTTTAAGAGGCACCTAGTATTCTATGTATTAAAAAAATGAAAATAATTGTGTTATTATTTTAGAAATTTAAACTTACTTCTAAAATTTGAAATCCAAGTTAAATATTACAAAAACGTAATCTTAGATTTCTAACGTAATATTTAATTAACAATTTTATAAACACAATTAATAAATGTTTACTTAGATTCCTTTAGCGATGTTGATACTACTTATGAGTGCTTCTCGTCCTTACTCCATTACCATTTATATGTGATCATTAGGTGGCAAGATATAGAAGTTGGCTTCTTGAAAAGATAGAAGCAATTAATATCACAAATGGAGATATATGTTTATTAGAACTAAATAACAAAGAATAAAAATGGATTAACGTCAAAAAAAACTATATCACATTAATTAACTTACATATGTCATGACAACATATTATTGCAAGCTATTTTTGTTTAAGTATTGAATGTCCTCTTCAATTGGCCTGCATTCAAATAACCAATGATGAGAAAACATTAAAAATAATTTAATACATTAATATTCAACAATAAATACATAATAAATTCAATTTAAATTATGTAAAATAAATAGAAATGATAATAAACTTACAAAGTCAGTCAGCATTCCTTTAACCTCTTTTTGGCTTATGCAATAAGTAACAAGGTTTCATTGCCATTATATTTTTCAATCATATTTTCCCACCCCTCTTTAGTATAATAGGTAGTGCCCATTTTTTTCCATTAGGATTTGGTTTTTTTTTAAATATATATAGGTTATATCCCTTTCACTTATCAATGCATCCCCCTTTAAATATGGGTCATATTCTTAATTATATTTGTTCCATATTCATTTGTCAAAAGGTTAAATGTATGTATTTTGTTTGCAATAGGGAATTAGGGTAAATCAAGGTAGGTGAAAGAGTTAGTGTTAGCAATTTTTCTAATAACCTACCAAAGGCACTCCATAAACAACTTCTCATGTTTCTCTTTCTAAACTTCTCATCTCTCATTAAACCAAATGGGTATATGTCGTTCTAACATAAAAATAATAGTATATGGGGTGCACTCTAATATATTGTTAAGCAAGGTATTGGGAAACATTAGGGCTCTAAACAAGTAGGTCATAATCAATATGGTTATCCTTTATGTCTACGTCCTTCATGCTTTCCAAACCACATGGTCTAAAAATATTACCCACCTTACCCATTGTTTTTCTTTAGTATCTTTACGACTGAAAAAGTTATATGTAAAATAAATAGGGTTTCTAAGTTTGTTTACAAGTATCTTAGTACTACAAACTCAAAATAGAAAATTATATATATATATATATATATAAACCACAAAACAAAACAAAAATCCTAACTAAACAAGAATTATGTTTCAAAATAATACATTAATTTTCTTGATTCTCTCACATTCAAAAGAAGACCCTAAACCTATAGAGAACATATGTTTCCTTTACCAATCTTTCTGATCTAGGGTTTCATGTGGTAGCTACCCTTTATTTTTATTCCCTTCCCCCTATTAGGCCTTTCTTTGTCTCCCATTTGCTATCAAGATCTATACAAAAAAATCACAAATTCAATTGTTTAGAATAGGAGACTTACAACAAAATCAAAAATATTTTTCAAACCCTCATCTCACTTCCACAAAAAAATAAAGAAAATGTCTCACTTGCCTCAACTTTTTTGACATTGGAGGCTCTTCTTTTAGTTTTTGGGTTAGGCTAATACAAATTGATTTTTGTGTCAACATTTATGTTAGGCGTAGGTTGATTTTTTAATTTTTATGATTTTTTAAAATATAAAAAATGTTAAAAATGCAAATTAAGATAATGTGTATGTAATTAAACTTCATTATTTTAAAATTATAACATTACAAATTAAGACAAATGTGTATGTAATTAAACCTTGTTTTTTTTTAAATTAAATCATATCAAATTAAGACAAATGTCCATGCCTTCTATCAGTTTCCCATAATTTTGGTCTTCACATTGCTTTAATGAGATCAAAACACTGACCTAAAATCTTCTACCTAGATGAATCTTCTAGTGACAACATATTTTCTTATTATTATGCAAATTCAATGTAATATCATTAATGGACCTAATTATACACAGTATTGACCAAATTACTTGATTGGTTTCATTAGGTGTGAAATTGAGGTTAACCAATCCTAATTCATGTATATAACCGAGGTGGGTTTGGGGAAAAGTGAATATAATTTAGACCTTTTTTATTATTTCATGTTTTTAGGTCATTATTGGACCTATTTCGACTTATAAAGGCCGTATTTAGGTGTGAGAAGAAATGAAAGTGGATATCAAAAAAATATCATCATATAGTTTTTAGATTATTAGACTAGACTTTACTAGTTCTAAGCTCTAATTAGGAAACATTTATTTATTAGTAATTAATATTGTGCATTTCTCATTAATGGGTCGCTGGTATGTTTGAAGGCATCGCAATGTGAGGGCAAAATAAAGTCGGTGCCTCCCCCTCCTGGGCTATTCAAATTGAATTTTGATAGGGTGGCCAAGGTAAACCTAGGGGCATCTATATCATGACGCATCATCCGAGATTATGCGGGTTTACTCACTTGAGTTGCATCGAAGAAGTTAGTTGATGACACCAATAATGACGTAGAGGTGCAAGCTCTTGTCTTGGGTTTGAATATTCTAACACACTATGAGATTGAATGAGTTATTATTAAAGGTGACTCCAAGGTGATTATCCAAGCCTTGAGGAATAGGAAATCTGAATCTTGAAATATCAACAACATCTTAAATCATGGTTGGGGATTGATGGATAACATTAGTTTATAGGAGGCATCTCATTGTAACCATGAAGCAAACTCTATGGCAAATAAATTGGATAATAAAGGAGTGTATTAACTTGAATAAATCATTTTTGATAATGATTGAAGTAGCTAGATTTCTGAAAGGATGTTATCTTAATGAGGGGACTTGGGGAGGCGCATCTCATCATGATGAACATGATGCCTTTCACTGGATCAACATTGGCTTTGGAGGACTCACTCCACAAGTATGATATCCTTACATTATCTTTATATTAAAGTGGTAGGAGTGGATATCACATTCATTATAGGCTCTCTCCCTGCCTACACCATTGTTATTGTCAGTTTAACTATCTTTGAGCTAGTAATTTCAAAACCATGAATTACATGCTTCAGGTGTCACTTAGCAAACCATTTATGTGTGTTGATGCTTCTAAGAGGTAAATGGAATTTTATGAGTGAGTAACAAATTCATGGTTAAAACAAATCTTCTTCATTCAATCTAGAAGTGTTATGTAGGCCATTAAAGAGGTAATTGGTCAAGTGGCTTTGGATACCTGGTGCAGGGTGAAAGTGAATTCCTTGGTGGCATCAACTTTCATTAGGAAGCTCATATTTATCTTGAAAGACAAACAAAAAACCATGGTAGTGGAAATCAAAATTATTCAACCTAGTTTTTAGGTTAGTTTGGCATAAGTAGTGGAGGGTTTGGAATGGGGTGGCTAGCACCAACTCCCTTTCTCTGCTCAAAATGATCAAGGGTTAATAACCCTACAAACTTTCTATGATTTGGAGGCTAAGCTCTTTGAAATGGTGGAGCATTTGGATTTATTGTAGACCTATCTGAAGCATCTTGGCTCAGAGGGGCACTTTTTTCTGGAATTAGGCCTAGGTGATTTGCATGATCTTATGGCATCGGTGGTGGTGACCCTTAGCTACAAAAATTCTTCTAGGTTGGTGGTTGTATTCAAAACCATCTTGAGGCTTTTTGGGGGCCTACTCCAAAAACTATAAATATCTCCTCCAAGAATGGGCATGAACCAATCATCACCTCGATGGGAGGTTACATCACATATGCAGGCTCGCTTGGCTAGCTCAAAATCAATACCATGCTTAGGGGTTCTATTGAAGATAAAGATAGGCAAGTCAAGGCTCTAGCAGTATAAGGTGACCACTTCATATGTGGGTGGTTCCAAGTGTGTTCAGAATGACAACATAGTTGAGATGGAGGTGAGCTTGGGATGATGTGGCATAGACAAGGTACATATTGCCCTAGTGGTTGTTGGAGGCCCCACTATGCTAGTGGTGGTGCCTTGGTCAAGGCCATAGTTGGTCCCTAGCTAGTGTTTTCCCCTATTTTTGGTTTTTACCCATTGCTCTCTGGTGCTACCCCTTGGGGTGTTTTGGACTTTGGTTGGTTTGTGGCCTTTCAAGGCTTATTTTTTGTAGGTGTTCATTTCTTTTGGTGTCTTTTTTCCCTCAGGTTCTCCCTAATTTTTGTAAAACTTTATATGTTTTGATTAATAAAAGGGTGGGGGACCCCCAACCCTCATATCATCTATAAAAAAAATTAATATTGTTCATTAATTACTTGTGCGACCCTTTTCACAAATTAATATTAAAATGTTCCAATTGATAATGTTTATCTCTTGCATGTTTTATAAATAGGTGTGACACTTGTCACAAGATTTTATAGGGTTAGATTCTTCTAGGATATTTTTTCTCTCATATTTAAGGATCATGAGTGTACTTGTGTATAACAATGAACAAAGAGAGAAAAACTTGTATATACTTGATCGCTTCTAAAGCAATAATAATATTAATACCTTATCTTATTTGAGTGTTATTCTTGGTCACTTGAGCTATTTTTCCTGATGCTATATTTTTTCATCATTACTTATTCTTTTATTATCTAAGAGCACAATACCTCACCATTTCCATTTCCATTTTTGATTCAATCTCAATTCCATTTTCAAATTTAAATGCAACACTAACCCAACATGTTATGCCTTCACTTTACTCAAAATGTAATATATAACTATGAAATTATCTTCTTTTAGCCATCCTATTATCATCAAACTCTTATCATATCACTTACAAACTAGATTTTGGGTTTTTAAAACCTTGAAGATGATAGATATAGTGAAAATTGTGCATTTTAGACATTATCAAGGCAATGGTGGTGCTCTAAAAGTCAAAAAATGCTCTTTAATGAGATCTCACTGAGTGTATATGTGGAGCTACCAATGATAGCTGATGGAACAAAACTTTTTCTTTGATACCATAAAAGAGCAAGTAATGATGACTAGATCTATCCAAAGGATTAGCACTAGGAAAAATAGCTTGAGTGTTGAAGAACAACACTCAAATAAGAAAAGATTAAATACCATTGTTACTTCAGAAGTAATCGAGTACATATAATATCATCTCTCTCTCTTTTTTGTTCTCACAAGTACACTTGTGATCCTTAAATAAGAGAGAGAGAATATATAGTAAGAATCTAACCCTACAAGATATTGTGATAAGTGTCACACCTATAAATTTATAGTTATAGAACATGCAAGTTATAAGCATTATCACTTGGAACATTCTAATATTGGTTTGTAACAATTTTCACATTAGTAATCAATGCATAATATTAATTATTAATAAATAATTATTTCTTAATTAGAGCTTAGAACTAGTAAAGCCTAATCTAATACTCTAATACCCTCCCAAAAGTGAATAATTAGGGAGGAAAAGAATATGGGTCCTGACTACTAGGCCATGTTAGGTACCCATGTACAATTAGAATAAAAGTAAGGAAGGAATAACTTCAACCTAATTCCCTACCCCTCCCAAGGATAACTTCCTTCACCCCAAATAATATTCACAACTAAAGATGATGAGGTGTAGTTAAGGGTTTGGTGAAAATGTTGGTAACCTATTCAGTTTTAGGCATGAACTCCAAAGAATTAACTTCATCTTGAATAATTTATCAAATTAAATGCATATGGATCTCAATGTGATTGGTGTGTTACTAATCAACATGATTTTTAGAAATAACAATAGCAATTTGGTTATCACACCAAATAGTAGTAGGGTTGTGTTGCAAAAAACTAAACTCATCCAATAACTACCAAATCCATAATGCCTCTTCATTGGCTTTGAAAAATACATGATATTTAACTTTATTAGATGACAAGGCAATGGTTGTATGCTTCTTGCATCCCCATGCAACTAGTCCTAAATGAATATTTTAGACAAAACCAAAAGTGGATTTGTGGGTATCAACATCTCCTACCTAATATGTGTCAATGTAAACCATAATCTGTGAAGTACCACATGGTGGGTATTGTATCCCAATGTGAATAGTTCCCTAAATATAACATATAATGTGCTTATATACTTTCTAATTATTCTTATGGGGTTCTTGTGAGAATAGAGAGATAAGGTTAACAACAAAACTAATGTTAGGGAAAGTGTGAGTTAGGTATAAGAGACTAACTACTGGTTTCTAATATAAAGTGGGATCAATAATAGGAGTCTTACAATTACATCCAATACAACACCTAATGGAAATGAAGTAGGGCTTGGCTTGTAGTCAACCATATCAAACCAATGAAGAAAATATAAGGCATAATTTTGTTGTCCAAGATAAATCCCATCAGGTGATCGATGAATCTGAAGTCTAAATAATTAGTCTAGTAATCCTAAGTCTATCATATCAAAATGCCTCATAAAATTAAGCTTAATATCCTTAGTCATGGGATCGGAACTACTTATCATAATAATATCATCTACATATAGAAAAAGTATCACAATGTGATCCCCATGCCTTTAAATATATACATTTTGGTTAGAATGGCAATGAGATAAACTATAAGTGAGCAGAAAAGAATCCATCTTCTTATACCAAGCATGCAAAGATTGCTTGAGTCCATAAATATAATAATGGATTTTTCATACTCATGAAAGGTCATGCACAAAACGTAGAGGTTGTTCCATGTAGATCTCCTCCTGTAGATCATTGTGTGAGAAGGCACACTTCATGTCCATCTGTTAGACTGACCAACAATGTGTCATAGCAAGTAGTACAAGTTAACTGATCCATCTTAGTAATAGGATAAAATGTCTCAAAGTAGTCTACTTGTTCAACCTTTGAAAATACCTTTGCAACTAGGGGGCTTTGTTCTTGTCTATTGCACCATCTACTGTAATTTGGTCTTGTAGACCCATATACACTATACAAGATTCCTTCCTTTAGGAAGTGGTACTAAATACCAAGTGTGATTCTTCATAAGAGAATAATTTTCTTCCTACATAGAAATATCCCCCTCTAGTTTTCTTGATGATTCAAAAAACAAAACTAGGTCATTTGAGATGGCATGACCCAATATGGAAATGGTGGATGTTTGTGTTCAAGTACATCAAGGAATAGGAGGATCACTCATTGAAGAACTAGTTGTCTCAAGAGAATACTTATCCCATTTGGGAATAGGGTGAGAAGAAAGTGGAGGAGATGGTGGTGCATTATGATCATCATAACTATCAAGAAGAAAGTCCTCTAAAATAGAAGAATGAGGAATGTTAGAGGGAGAAGAAGGTGATGAGGGTTCCACTAGAACAATACTCTCATCAAATTTGATATCCCATCAAAAAAATACATCATATGTGACGAGATCAAGTATTTGATAGTATTTAACATCATCAAAATAGCCAAAAAATATAATTGGTGTACTCTTCTTCTCCATAGCCTTATGTTTGTTATCAGGAACAAATACCCATGTAGTACTCCTAAATAAATGAAAACCAAATACATTGAGATTGATCCCAAACCAATATTCTTCAAGAGTTTTTTTCCACACTTCTTTGTGGGGAATAAGGTTATGGATATAATTGGCATAATTTATGGCTTCTACCCAATATTGAGGAGACATATATCTAGAATGAATCATATATTTTTCCATCTCTTTCAATGTGTGATTCTTCCTCTCTGTGACACCATTTTGTTAAGGGGTATAGGGTACTGTGAACTAATGCAATATTCCATGTTTTGTATAAAAGTCCCAAAATTAATTAGAGACATATGCACCCACCCTCTACCCCCCCCATTGTCTATATGTGGTTATTTTAAGTGATCAAATTGATGTTCTAACTTTGTGGTTGTGTGCTCTAATCCTGTATTACACTGGTATTTGTACTTGCTATATATCCTACACATTAATCTATTTGGTGTTATTTGCTTGTTGTTACATAAATACATCCTACACCTCCACCCCCATTCCTTTAATCTAAATTTTTTTTCTAAGGCCAGCATACAACCATTGGTGTCCTACATAGGCGTTTCACCTACTAAGGCGATGTGGGTTGCTCATATTAGTGTTTTTTGTTCACAAAACCACCTCTCTTATTTTTTACAAGTTTTTATGTGAAAAATGACCTTTATCAATGTCCCACGACCTGAATTCATCCCTAGACATCGCCCACCTCTCTAAGACAGGCTACAAAACATCAAAACCACTATTTAATGCTATAGAACTATGTTTTTCCTTTTCTCTAGCTCTTAGTTCTGCCTAGAAAATTTTTTGTGCCATAGTCTAATTTAAAACTTTAAAATGCTTATTCATGAAACTTTCATAGTGTTATATTAACCTTAAAACCATGGTTTTCCTTTTGGAATGTGGTATTGTTCATTAAATCAATGTAGTTTTTATCTTAATCCATAGTGTAACCCATTTGAGATCGTGATTTTCATTAAAATAGTTTGACATTCTTTAAAAAGTTATGGTATTGCTTCTTAAATGGTGGTTTTCATCCAAAAAAAATCTTTTTCCTTTTTTCAAAAAAACATAAATCATGAAAGGCTTCAAATATTTTTTTTTAAATAGAAAAATCTTAAAGGGGAGGCTTTTATTATTGAAGAGAAGCAAATTAAAATTTATTTTGAATTATTATTGTAGCAAAGAGGGGTTTTTTTTCTTTTAATTGTAAGTGGGATTCTTATAATTGGCAAGTTGATTTTATTAGCCTGAGAAGATGTTTATTTATGACCTTTTGTATTGATGAAATTTGTAAAATGGGGAGTATTTTTCTCACTAACCGCAAGGGGGGAATATTTATCCATTATAGTGCATTTGTAATCACTTAATAACATTGAACGCATTATTCCTAATACCGGATGTCCTAAATACACTATTGTAAACTTACAAACACATTATCAGTGGTACCCGACATCTATCTTAGCAGTACTTTTTCATTACTACCTCCTTTTCTATGAACACATTATTTTTTGAGTCATTCGCAAATTCAAACTACACCTTGTGGAAACTAAATATGCAACAACACCTACAATCGAAAGGCCTTTGGCATGTTCTTTTCAAAATAGTTCTACCTTTCACACCAAAGAAGGGTCATTATTTCTTCACATCCAAACAAGACAAGGTATTTGGTTTTATTGGCCTCAACATATTAGACATCCTTCTCTTTCACATTATTGATACCAAAATCCCTAAGGAATCCTATGACAAGTTTAATACACTTTTTGGAAAAGTTAATGAATTCAAACTATTGCAACTTGATGTAAAACTCTCTTCACTTTCACCCTCTGACTTTCTCAATATTGAAAAAATTCTTGCAAAATTTAAACTCATTAGGTCCTAATTGCACATTATTAACAAATATAAGACTAATAAAGAGGCCATCTTTCTCCTTTTGTCTACACTAAAGGATCCTTTTAGTGTCTTTACTTTTACCTTTTATTCCATTATGGATGCCTTGGGTGACCAATTTTAGTGGACCACTTTTGAACTACTCTATGAATGACTCACTAGGGCTCAAACCAAACTAATAAATATTAATGTTCTTCCTAGATCTAGTCACACACTTATTGCGAGCTCCTCTAAAGGCAAACACAAACAAGAGCCAAAGATTATACCCTCAATCAAACCAATAGAATCTCCCTCTCAGGTCTATCAGTCTTCTAAGTCTTTTAAACCTAATGAGTCTATGAAGAACTCTAAGACCTCTAAACTAAAGAAGAATTATGGTCCATGTAACTTTGGTGGTAGGGCCAATCATTTTTAGTCTAAATGTTTGAAAAAGATGGAAGCCTTGAAATTTGATGTTAAGCAACACAAGATATATGCTCATGTTCCTTATTTTTTAGCACCTTCAATAGGTAAAAGGAGAGCACTCACTACTAGAGCATTCATTGCAACATGAGATGGTTGAATTGTTGATTCTAGCACTTCTCATCACCTTACAAATTCTCAGGGTTTTCTTTCTTCTTTATTAGATTGTAACACTTCTCAGATTGAAGTGGGTAACTCTTTTAGAGTTGATGTGTTGGGTTCTGATATTGTTCAGACGCATGATGGTTGCATCAATAATTTGTTTTATGTTCCCAAATTTTCCAAAAAAAAAAATTTATGTATCAAATTTGTAACTTGAGCACTGGGAAGATCATGGAGTTTACTCCATAACATGTTGAAATCTGAGAATTGTTGGATCCACAATATATAGTTATTACAAATGATGTAAATCATGGTTTATGTCACTATACCTTTAAGATATTTTAACCTTTTATTGGATCTTTTTTAATTGATCATGTCGATTCACTTAGTAAATTATGGCATGAACATTTTGGGCATCTTAATTACAGATACTTACAACAAATGAGTACACAAAATTTGGCGATTATTCTTCCCAAGGTCTCTTACACTGATGAATTATTTCCTAGTTGTGTGTTCCAAAAACAACATCGGGTCCCTTTTCTAAAGGTTAAGGCATATCAGGCTAAAACCCCTCTCGAGCTAGTGCATAGTAATCTCGTGATCTTTCCCACTTTCTCTTTCTCTAGAGCCAAATATGTACTCACCTTCATCAATGATTATACTAGACAAAATTGGGTGTATTTTCTCAAGTACAAGAGTGAAGTACTTAAGAACTTAAAAGCCTTTAAGGATTTTGTAGAGAAACAATCATCTCTTCCACTCAAACAACTACGCATAGACAATGTGGGGAATGTGTATCTAATGCATTTTAGGACTTAGGGTGAATATGTCACAATTATGTTCATGGGCCTCACATTGGCCCAACTTGTGTCCCTAATTGAACCAATTGAGTAATTGGTTCAACTAGTGATGAATTTGGGGCCAATCGAGCCTAATCACAAGCATTAAATTGGCCCAATTCATAATAAATTGAACCAATCGAGTAATTGGTTCAATCAATGATGAAATTCGGACTAAATAAGCCCCAAATCATATCATATAGTGATAATTAGATTCACGATCCTCAAATTGGCCCAAATTACATCCTTTATTTATTTAATTAATTATTTAGTTCAATCAATGATAAAATTAGGACCAATTAAGTCCTAAATCACATTGTATAATCACAATTAGGTTCATGGCCCTCAAATTGGCCTAAAATGTGTCCCTAGTTGAACTAATAGAGTAATTAGTTTAATTACTAATGAAATTAGGGCCAATTAACCCCTAAATCACATTCTATAGTCATGATTAAGTTTGCGGGCCTCAAATTGTCCCAAATTGTCTTTGGTTGAACTAATAGAGTAATTAGTTCTGCCAGTGTTGAAATGGGGGCTAATTTAGCACCAAATTGCATCGTGTAGTCGTGATTAGGTTCATGGACTTCAAATTGGCTGAAATTGCATCTTTGATTGAACCAGTAGAGTAATTATTCAAATGGTAATGAAATTGGGGTCAATTGAGTCTCAAATTGTATCATATAATTACAATTTGGTTTATAGGCCTCAAAGTAGCCCAAATTGCATCCTTAATTGAACCAATTGAGTAATTGGTTCAATTAGTGATGAAATTGGGGCCAATTGAGCCCCAAATTGCATCGTATAGTCATGTTTAGGTTCATAAGCCTAAACTTTGCCCAATGTACATCCCTAATTGAACTAATTGAGTAATTAGTTCAATCAATGATGAAATTGGAGCCAATTGAGCCCCAAATTGCATCAAAAAGTTGTGATTAAGTTCACAAGCCTAAAATTGGCCCAAACTACATCCTTGATTAAACAAATCGAGTAATTGGTTTAATCAATGATGAAATTGAGACCGATTGAGCCCCAAATTATATCATATAGTTAGAATTAAGTTCAAGGGAATCAAATTGGCCCAAAATGTCCCTAATTAAACCAATTGAGTTAATAGTTCAATCAAGAATGAAATTCAAACCAATTGAGTCCCAAATTGCATCATATAGTCGTGATTAGGTTCATGAGCCTCAAATTGGCCCAAATTGCATCAACAATTGAACCAATCAAGTAATTGGTTCAATCAATGGTGAAATTGGGGCCAATTAAGCCCCAAATAACATCGTATAGCTCTGATTAAGTTCAAGGGCCTTAAATTGGCCCTAACTATGTCCTTGATTGAACCAAACTAGTAAGTGAGTTAATGAAATTAGCACTAGTTGAGCCACAAAACATATATTCATATAGTAGTCATTAGGTTCACAGGCCTCAATAGGCCTTGGCTACATCCCTAATTAAACCAATCAAATAAATTGTTCAATCAGTAATGAAAATGGGGCCAATTGAGGCCCAAATCAAATTCAAGATTTTTTATATCTTTGTATGCAAATTATTTGAGATTCTTGAAGCAATCACCTTGTTGAAAGGCCCATAGTGTTGATTCATGTAAAAATGGCATTAATAACTAAAAACTCACTCCCGATATTCTATTTGAGAATTGGTCTAGTTGTAAAGTACTAAAGTTTTTCCATATCTAGTTGTGCAACCATAATTGATGATATTCTTGCAGTGACATCAAATCTATGAATACAATGATGGAAGTTACTAGACTTTGCAATGCACTTTTTATAGTCATCATTTAGATTCTTTCTGACACTCATAATTGATTTGACAGATATTTGTGAATATTATGGATGCATTAGTCTATCATTCTACACAAGCAAATATGAATATGTTCTATTTATAGGAGGCAAAGAAGAGAAATAAATTTGGGTTGAGAGTTGAGAGCATTATTGCAATTGTTAAGCTCTTAATCAACTACTTTCCATTTAACTAATCATGGTTCTATAATTTATTTTCAATACTTCCTTTTGTACAACAAATGGAGAGGAAGGTTTGAATGGGGGGATGGCACTGGGGCACGAAGGAGAAGGATGTTCATCCACCTTCAACATTGGGTAAAAGAGAGCATTGTGATTATTTATAGATTTATATTTGTGCATAATATCCCAAGAATCGGTGGTATAGATAAAAACCATTCACTAGCCTTAAACTCTCAAGCTCCCAAAGCATATGTAATTTTGGTTGGTGTAGAATGTCTACAAGAGTGGTCATGGCTAGCGTAGGATTTTTTCAAAGTTGCAATGATGATGACCACGACAATGCAAGGCATGTAATCTTGTAATTTTGTATTTAAAAAAAGATTTTCTCATAATGTTCTCAAATAAAGAATTTTCTAAATAAAAATTGTCATTTTAACACTTTTTCTTACCCTTGAATATATTATTTGTTTTCAAAATTTCCCACTTAATTTTGCAATGAAAGTGGTATGCATTTGTTGTTGTGGTCATAGTGGTTGTGGTAGTGGTGATGTTTATAGATTTATTTTTAGTTTTGTAGGGAATATATATATTCAGTGTTATTGTGTTATATGATTATAGTGATTCTGAAGAAGAATGTGAAAATAAATATTCTACCATACTAAAAATTTATGAAGTATTTCTATTAAGATAAGTGTATGCTCTTAAAAAAAAATGACTTTGCTTCTAGTATTATGTGATCATTATGGCCCTAACAAAAATGAGAATTTTATTTCTACAAATTTGCTTCAATATTATGGCCCATCATCCATATTGCATTTCAAGAAAGGGGTAGTTTCTTACTTAGAGTGGATCTACACATTTTTTAACTTGACATTTTCTTTTTTATCGTCCACTACCCTAATTCGTGTAGTCAGGCATTATATTTTCACTTACCTATCAAAAGCGAAAAAAAATCTCTAGCTTGTCCAAGTTCCAAACATTGAATTTCCTTTTAACTATAGTTACTTTGCCCCTGGTTTCATAATTTTCATGTACAAATATTGAGCAGATGCCATAGTTTGCTCTTTTCAATTTTTATCTTTTACAATTCTCTTTCCCTTTCCATAAGTGTGTTGTAAAAAGAATCGGTGCCAATAACATTTCACTATTTTCACATAAATTGTGAAGTTTGTTGAACAAAAAAATAGAGATAACTTATGTTAGTTGTTTTAAATGAACTTGAATTTTAATAGTTAGTATTATGGTTTTTTATTTATTTTTTTCCAAAAATGGCAGCAATCTTAACTTTGGATTTAATTCAGATGTGAGGATTTTCAAACCATCTATTAAACTTTATTTTCCTAATAAAAATTGAAATAACATCAAGTTTGTCATGCAAAAAATACATTTAATTTAATAAACCAAAATGCAATAGTTAAAAAACCATTCCTTGGAGGTATAAAATAAAAACAATAAGGGTCAAATACACAAGCCCAAATTGTTGATGCAAACTTTGTCACAATATACGTCAACAAAGGTAAAACCGCCAAATTTAGAGATTTTTTCCTTGCTAATTTATGTTAGTTATGATCTTGACACCTTTTGCATCAAGAAAAATGTTTGACACAAACCTATGTCAACAATCCCAAAAATTTAAAAATAGTGTCACAAATTCATGAAAAACTATTGATGCTAACTTACCCTTCTTTATGGAGGCTCTATACAATGTCTAGTATTTTTTCCTCTATCTTTATTTCAAAATTTTGGGCATCTTGTGAGCTCTTAGGCACACTTACACCAACAATACCATGTTGCAATTTCTCAAGTTGTCCAATTTTATTGTGTTGTTCAATTACATTTCCTTTGGCGTTGGGGAGTGGCCCAAAAGTGGGGTTGTTCACAACCTATTTGCTCAACATTATAGAAACATCATGCATGTGTTCTAGGAATTTTAGAACATCTTTGAGTACCATTTTAGTATTTGGGTGATAATTTGAGAAAGGGGTAGGGTGCATGGAAAAGGCATGTTTACCAATGTAATGGAACCAAGACTAAGAAGGGGAGATGGGGGCTAGCACACTCGTAATATTATTAACAAATTTGATGGAATATGGTGTTAAAAATTGTAGAGATTGAAGGGCTCAAACTTACCAGAGTTTGTCAGTATATGGTTGCATGTGATTGTCGCCACCTATGCAAACGTAATTGGAATGGACCTATGATATGTGGAGTCATCGTGTGCACTCTTTTACCACTAGTTGTATGTTACTTTCCCTTTCCTAAAGGAGGATTTAGAACATCAGGTTGAAGATTTCCAATTCCTAACGATATCAAGTCATGTCTAATTTCACAACCATTAGGTTGAAAATCTACATAGGAGTCATGATAATGACCACC
The DNA here is from genome assembly GCA_037957365.1 of Torreya grandis. NCBI lineage: Eukaryota > Viridiplantae > Streptophyta > Pinopsida > Cupressales > Taxaceae > Torreya > Torreya grandis. The sequence continues at coordinate 590,619 of JARHVA010002208.1, forward strand.
TCTTCAAAAGGGACATCTTAAAGTCAAAAAAAAATTATGTACAAACATGCATCCTTACTTAGGATTGGTGTTAGTGTCTTGGAATGTTTCCACATTGATCTTGTTTAGCATTTTGTTATGAATGTTACACTAGCTTATTGATGCAGAAAAAAATAGGCCAACCTTCCAAAGGCCATAACTTTTGACCCGTAACTCTGTTTGAGCTCTTCTACAAACCAAAATAACCGTATCAAAAATTTCGATTCTGTCCTAAGTCGCTCATCCACTTAGAGTTGATTTTGATATTTTTGAAGGCCAAGCATGATCATCTGAGGATCTGAAATTAATGTTTAATGATTTTTTTGAGAATTTTCTATTTTTAAAAATTATATATTTTTAGAACTAGACGTCAACTTTAGTTGAATTTCATCCCATAGGCTAATTTTAGTATCTCGGTTATTTCAAAAAAAAATTAGAGTCATGAGCGTTTGCATGCGAAACTTACTATAAATAGCGACTGCTAAAAATAGACCATTTTTTTTTAGATTTTAGATTTTTCAAGTTTTTGCATGTAAACTCTAATTTTGAGTTTAGCCTTATTTAAGCATGGTTTGGGTTTGTAATTATTTCAAGTCATTCAATATGAATCAATTCTGAGTTATTGTTTCAAATCTTGGCCTATTGAGAATTTTATTTGTCTTGATAGTTTTCATGTTCATTATTTGGTATTAGAGTAAATTCAAATCTTGGAGGAGAAAGACATGGCAAGAGGACGAGGAGGTATTGTGCAGATGAACCAAACTATACAAGAGCTGCAGAGGCAAGTTCAATAATTAACCGAGGTTATCATCAATCAACAGAGAAGATAAGGTGGTGATGAGAAAGACATAAATCATGATGAAGAAATTTGACAAGAAAAAAAATAACAAGAGCAGCCACCATCAATGGAAGAGATGATGGTTTGGGCTTTAGAAGGAATGAAGGAATCAAGGTTGATGTTTTAGATTGTAGAGGCAGTTTAAACCTAGAGGAGTTGATAGATTAGATGAATAGCATGAAAAAGTTCTTTAAGTGGAAGACTATGAGAGAAGACAAAAAGGTAAAGTTTGCATATATGAAATTGAAAGATCATGCAATGATTTGGTGGGATCAGCTACAGAAAGAGATACAAAGAAAAGGTAAAGAGAAGATTAATTCGTGAAAAAAAATGGAGAAGAAGCTGAGAGATAAATATCTTATTGTGGATTATGCACAAACCCTATACAAAAGATTTCAGAATTTGAGGCAAAAAGATCATAGTATACAAGAGTATACAGATAAATTTTATAAGCTTTTTAAATGAGTGGAGCATGAAGAAACAGAAGAGCATATAGCTGCAAGGTATGTAAATGGTTTGAAATTTTATATTTAAAATGAATTAAGCATGCATAGAATACTTAGCTTAGAGGAGGCTTATCAATTAGCTTTGAAGACAAAATAAAACTAAAATAGATAGAATTTTATAAGAACGTCTCTTAGTCTAAGAAGAGGCAGATCCCCTCCAAATAGGGGATGAGGTGGGTTTAATACCACTAGAGGTGGGTTTAATACCAATAGAGGTGAATCATCACATGGTGCAGAAAGACAAGATGACAATAGACAAGGGTTTTAATACCAACAAAGAAGAAAAAGATTTCAAAGATGATAAAGTTATGGTGGTGCTAAAAGATGGTTTCCGAATCAACGTATATCTTATGTCTATTATAGATGTGGAGAAGGACACAGAGGATTTGAAAGTCCACATTATCAAGATCAAAAAAGGAGGCAAAAAGACCATCCAAGAGTGAATCTAATTGAGGCTGAGATGGAAGAACAAAATACTAAAGTTGCCTCCAACAGAGGTTGGAGAGAATCTCATGATGAGAAGAATCATGATCGCTCCAAGGAAAGAACAAGTAAAGAATAAATAAGGTGGCGATACATGGTTGCGATCAAATATTTTTTAAACAAGATGTGTTTTAAGTGGAAAGGTATGCAAAGTAATTATAGATAGTGGCAGTTGTAAAAATATGGTTTTTAAAAAAATGATTGAGAAACTAAATATGCAATATAAAAGCATCATAATCCTTATCGAATTTCATGGTTTAAGAAAGGGAATGAAGTTACAGTAGGTAAAAGGTGTTTAATCAAATTTTTTATAGGAAAGAGTTATAATGATGAAATATGGTGTGATGTTATTCCGATGGATGCATGTCATGTGTTATTGGGAAGACCGTGGCAATTCGACAGTAAAGAACTTCATAATGGAGTAAAGAATACATACACTTTTTGGAAAGATAGTACAAAGGTAGTTTTGTTACATTTTAAAGAGGAAAAGAAGACAAAGTATGCTCTCTACTAAAGAATTTATCCAAGATATGAAGATAGCAGGTTGTTATGCATTAGTAGCAAAGAATGACGAAATAGAAATGGTGTCAATACCAACAAAAATAACAAGAGTGCTGAAAGAATATGCAAATGTTATGTCTGACGAGTTACTAGATGGTTTATCACTAAAAAGAGATATACAACATCACATTAATTTGATTTCAGAATCAACTCTACCCAATCAAACAACGTATAAAATGAGTCCAACAGAACATGCAGAATTAAATAAACAAGTTACTAAATTGCTAAGAAAAAAGGTGATAAGGGAGATTATGAGTCTTTGTGCAACACCAGCGTTGTTAACCCTAAAGAAAAATGGAGGATGGAGAATGTGTGTGGATAGTAGAGCAATTAATAAAATTACAATAAAGTATAAGTTTTTTATACTTCGTTTAAATGATATGATGGATGTGCTTGTAGGAGCAAAATATTTTACCAAGATTGATCTAAGGAGTGGTTATTATTAAATTTGAATTCGTGAAGGAGATGAGTGAAAAATTGCATTCAAGACTAGAGATGGCTTATATGAGTGGATGGTGATGCCATTAAGATTATCTAATACCCCTAACACATTTATGAAGGTAATGAATACAGTGTTATGAGAATATATTGGTAAGTTTGTGGTTGTTTATTTTGATGATATTTTGATATTCAGTAAAATTAAAGAAGAATGCTTACATCATTTGAGAATGGTAATCGATTTGCTAAGAAAAAAATTGTAAATAAATTTGAAGAAGTGTAGGTTTATGCATAATAGTTTGATATTTTTGGGATTTGTAGTTTTAACATATGGTGTGAAAATAGATGAAGAAAAGATAAAGACAATTATTGAGTGGCCTATTCCAAAAAGCATTACAGAGGTAAGAAGTTTCCATGGCTTAGCAACTTTTTACAAAAAAATTATTAAAAAATTTAGTAGTATTGTGGCACCAATAACAAATTGCATGAGAGGGAAAAAAAATTACATAGACTAGAGCAGCCACAAAAAAATTTAAAATTTTAAAAAAGAAGATTACAGAAAGATCAATTTTAGCATTACCAGATTTTAACAAAGTGTTTGAAGTTGATTGTGATGTTTCGTTTGTGAGAATTGGTGTTGTGTTGAGTCAAGAAGGAAAGTGAATAGCATATTTCAGTGAGAAATTGAATAAGGTAAGAATGAAGAATTCTACTTATGATGTTGAACTTTATGCAATTGTACGAGCATTAAAACATTGAAAGTATTACCTAGTGTCTAAGGAGTTTATCTTATTTACATATCATGAGGCTTTGAAATATGTGAATACACAAAAGAAGTTGAATAGTAGGCATACAAAGTGGGTTTCTTTCTTGCAGGGATATATTTTTGTGTTAAAACATAAATCAAGAAAACAGAATCAAGTAGTTGATGCATTGAGCAGGAGGATAGCATTATTAACTACTATGGTTAGTGAAGTAGTTGAATTTGAAGCTATTAAAGAATTATATGATACTGATCCATATTTTAGCAAGATAGTTGAGAAGTGCAAGAATCCATTAACAAATGGGACAAATGTTATTTATGATGAGTATCTTATTGAAGAAGGTTATCTCTTCAAAGAGAAACAATTGTGCATACTAGTTGGATTTTTATGAGACAATATAATAAGAGAATTAGATAGTGTTGATTTGGCTGGGCATTTTGGTAAGACGAAGACAATAGCTTTGGTGGAAGAAAAATATTTTTAGCTAAAAATGAAAAAAGATGTGACAAAGTATGTTTCAAGGTGCAAAATATGTCAAGTGGCTAAAGGACATGCACAAAATATTGGACTTTACATGCTATTACTAATTCTAAGAGGGCCATGGACAGATCTGAGTATAGACTTTATATTGAGATAGCCAAACACACAGAGAGGTAACGATTCAATTTTTGTTGTAAACAGAGTTTCTAAAATGGTTCATTTCATTGCATGTAAGAAAACCAATGATGCCACTAGAATTGCAGAATTATTTTTCATGGATATTGTGAGATTGCATAGCGTTCCAAAAACTATTACTTTAGATAGACACAATTTTTAAGTCATTTTTGAATGATTTTGTGGAAGATGGGTACTAAGCTACAATTCAGTAGTGCATATCACCCACAAACAAATGGATAGATAGAAGTTGTGAATAAGAGCTTGAAAATTTTATTTAGATGCATAATGGGAGAGAAGCCAAAGCAATGGGACTTGGCTTTACCACAAGCTGAGTTCGCATATAATAGTTCAGTGAATAGATTAATAGAAAAGTCACATTTTCAAATTATTTATGGGAGAAATCTTACGAGTATTTTAGATTCGGTACAATTATCAATTGCAAATCGAATTAGTGATGATGTAGAAGCATTTGCATAGCATATGCAACCGTTGCAAGGAGTAAGAAAAAAATTGCAGGGAAGTAATGGGAAATATAAAGCAACCGCAGATGTCAGAAGAAAATCCAAGGTATTTGAAAAAGGAGAGTTGGTAATGGTTTACTTGAGGAAAAAGAGATTTTCAAAAGGCACATATAATAAGTTAAGTACAAGAAAATTCAATCATGCAAAATTGTGAAGAAAATCAATGATAACGCATATGAAGTGAGTTTACCACAAAATTTTGATATATCTCTGGTGTTTAATGTTTCAAATTTATATGAATTACATGGAGAAGATGGTGAAGATGAAGATAAAGAAGTAAATTGAGAGCAGAAAGTTTCAAAGAAGAAGAAAGAAAAAATAGTGCAAATTTTAGATATGAAGACAGTGAGCACAAAGCAAGATAATTATAACATGGATTTGGTGCAGTGGGAAGGATAGCAGTAAGAAGACAACACTTGGATTACAGAATGGGAGTTGAAGAAGATTGATAAAGACAAATAACAACAATATAATCAGGGCAACTCGTAGGAACTGAGTTGTTTTCAACCAGAAGAAAATGATGTAAAAAAAAAGCCAACCCTCTGAAGGCCATAACTTTTAACCCGTAACTCCATTTAAGCTCTTCCACGCACCAAAACGATCGTATCGAAAAGTTTGATTATGTCCTAAACTACTCTATCTGCTTAGAGTTAATTTCAATATTTTTCAGAGGGCAAACATGATCATCTAAGGGTCCGAAATTAATGTTTAATGATTTTTTTGAGAATTTTCTATTTTTAAAAATTGTACATTTTTAAAATTGAACATCAATTTCAGTTAAATTTTGTCTCATAGGCTAATTTTAGTAATTGGTTTATTTCAAAAAAAAAAATAGAGTCATGCACGCTTGCATGCAAAACTTACTATAAATAACAACTGCTAAAAATAAACCTTTTTTTTTAGGTTTTAGATTTTTTTTTAATTTTTGCATGTAAACTCTAATTTTGAGTTTAGTCTTATTTAAACATGGTTTGGGTTTATAATTATTTCAAGTCATTCAATACAAATCAATTCTGAGTTATTGTTTCAAATCTTGACTTATTAGTCATTTTATTTGTCTTGATAGTTTTTGGAAACATTATTTATGCAAACACATTCATGACAAAATGCCACACAAGATCAATGTGGCAACATTCCAAGACACTAACACCAATCCTATCCTATAGTTTTTGGATTCATTATTTATGCAAACACATTCATAACAAAACGCCAAACAAGATCAATGTGGCAACATTCCAAGACCATTGATATTGTTTGGCGTGTTGTCATGAATGTGTTTGCATAAGTAATGAATCCCAAAACTATCATGAATGAATATATATCCTTACCTAGAATTGGTGTTAGTGCCTTGGAATGTTGCCACATTGATCTTGTTTGGCATTTTGTATCCTTACCTAGGATTGGTGTTAGTGTTTGTGATCTTGTTTGGCATTTTGTCATGAATGTGTTTGCATAAGTCATGAATCCAAAAATTGTCATATATATATATATATATATATATATATATATATATATATATATATATATATATATATATAGGATTGGTGTTAGTGTCTTGGAATGTTGCAAGCACATTCATGACAAAACGCCAAACAAGATCAATGTGGCAACATTCCAAGGCACTAACACCAATCCTAGGTAAGGATATATATATATATAGGATGCAATCACTAGACATGCAGACTGACATAAGGGTATATTGTGGGCAGGGTATCACTAGACATACAAACTGACATAAGAGTATATTGTGGGCAGGGTATCACTAGACATGCAGATTGAGGTATATGATTATACCTCAGATTGAGGTATATGATTATACCTCAGATTGAGGTATATGATTATATTATGGGCAGGGTACATTATACCTTAGACTGAGGTATATGATTATATTGTGGGCAGGGTATATCCCTGTATATGATTATATTGTAGGCAGAGTACATGATTATATTGTGCGCAGGGTACATCCCTGTATATGATTATATTGTGGGCAGAGAACTTTGCCCACAATATAATCATATACACAATATAATCATATACAGGGATATACCCTGCCCACAATATAATCATATACGTTCTGCCCACAATATTCATATACGTTCTGCCCACAATATTATCATATACGTATATGATTATAAGGTGGGCAGAGTACATTATACCTTAGATTGAGGTATATGATTATATTGTGGGCAGAGTACCCTGCCCACAATATAATCATATACTTCAATCTACATGTCTAGTGATTGCATAAGCTAGTGTAACACACACACATATATATAGTGTTTTGTCATGAATGTGTTTGCATAAGATATATATATATATATATATATATATATATATATATATTGTTTTGTCATGAATGTGTTTGCATAAGCTAGTGTAATATATTCGTTTTGTCATGAATGTGTTTGCATAAGCTAGTGTAATGTGTGTGTGTGTGTGTGTGTGTACACACACACACACTCAAGAAGCACATCTAATGTCATCAATGGAACGAAGTCCCTGATATCACCTTGGATGCAATCACTAGACATGCAGACTAAGGTATATGATTATATTGTGGTCAAAGTACATTTCGTTTAAATTGCTCTAAATATTCTTTGCTCACAGTGTATCTTTGGGAGGGTCCATCTTATTAGTTTTAATTTGTAGTTCTTTTAAGACGGTTCTTAGTTTTTACAATCATTATTTTATTTTTGAGATAGGGTTCCTTCTGCTAATAGGCAAGATTCTCTAGTTTGGGGTTGATATTCTCATAATACAGAAGCTTTTTATTGTCATTAATTTGATATATATTTTTATATACATACATATAAACATGCATATATATACAAATTCACTGAGGAATACTATGGTCATTGATCACTAATGCATGGCCAACTAAATATGCAACCAAGTCTCGATTTTTTTAATATCATGTAAAGGTAAAATTCCCAATGTTCTCTTAACTTGAGCAGTTTAACATTACAAGAAGGGATTTGGATGATGCAAAATGGATAGTGAAAAATTAAAAAAAACATTGGGAAACAAAAATGCCAAAAAAAATTGAGAGAAGGGACGGCTATTTCTTCTCCCCAATTCTTTCACTTCCTCCTGTCCCCTCGTCTTCCCTTGCCACCAGCTCCCCTAAGGAAAAATAGTAATTGTGCCTTCTTCACACTTTCACTTAGAACATTAAAGTTTCTAGCAATAGGATTAAAGACAATTTTATGCTACAAATGTTTAAAATCAATTTCTAGAGCATTGTAAGTTTGGCTAGGCTCTATTACAATTTGTATTGCTTAGAGCAATTTTGTGATCCTTACTATGTATTAGTATAAATTTCTTTTAACCAAAAAAATAACTTTTATGATCCCTCTACATTCACTAGTATCTTATTGATTTCAATATCTTAGTAGTCATCATGAAGAATCCTAAGATCTGGTAATCATCTCCTCACCATTTGACAATAAAGTATTCACATTTCAACAAAATGATTGTGTACGAGTTCTATAGATAAACAGCTAGTTATAATATACATGAAGCTTGAATAACAAGCAAGATAATCATGATTGGCTGTTGTAGGGGGCACATTATTATCATGAATTCGAGGTACAAAAGGAAATACAAATTTCAGACCAGAAAAAACACTGAACCTTGGTTGATGAAGGGAACATACTATTACCATGAATTCCAGCCTGGTTAGACGCATGATAATGGTCATAATCTCAATAAGACTTGCATTATTTCACTTTATATGATCATTTGACTAAGATGCAATGTCCGTCTTCTTGAAAAATTCAAGGAAATCAAAAAGCATCCAACACATTTCAAAGTAAATATTCAATTGAATACTCAAAGCAAATGAAATATACATATGTACATATCAACAAATTTCCTTTCACTTAAATGCTTGCAAATATTGTTCAGCAAGCTTTTTCACTTTATTTCCCTCTAAGATAAGGAAATCTGCATTTTTTGCATTACAATGGTATTTCATAACTTTCTCTACTGTCTTACCAACAGCCCATCGATATTGCTCTACAGTAACCACTCCACTTTTACAGAGAGGCCTTATATGCTCCTTAATGTATGACTCCACCTAGATAATACCATCAAGAGAATGTACAAATTAGGAAAGATCTTCTGAAAAGGAAAAAAAAAGTAAGCTACGAGATTAACTTAAGGAAAAATTGTCACATCCACACCCAACATGCAAAATGAGTGATAGTTATCAAAGACAAAAAAATAAAGTAAGAAAACTAATGCCAAAAATTCGTAAGACACCTATTTGTACGTCTAAGATGGCTTTCGAAGGCACAAAATGCCAAAATCTAAAGTAGCAGGATTTTTATTTTTTCAGTTTCAATAATTAATCAAAGCTCATTCAACACGCTGTACGCATAAAAACACTGAAACTCTTCAATTATTTTCCATATTTTGAACTTGTAGATAATAATACCAAGTCAACTTCAATCATTATCATGTTATAATAATTCCATTATGATAGTACTTATATGTGACCTTCCCTGGACCATCCTCTTGCCCTCCCAGTTTGTCCAGACACTTTTTTATTTGCAAATAAGCCTCCAGACACTGTATTTTACAAGTAAGCTTCAAGCACTTGATTCTTTATGCACTAAATTGCAAGCAGTTCATTCTTTGTGCATAAGCCTTCAAGCACTCTATATATATTTGAGTAATCCCTGAAGCTATAGTTTGGGCAATCATCATCATTTAACCCTTTTCTTATTATTTTATCCATAAGCCTTCACCAAATGAACATACCCTATCTATTATCAAGAACTGATTGGAGTTGTACACACAATCAAGGCTTGGAAATATTACCTCAAGCAATCTTTTGGAATTATAGCGACGGACAATATAGACGAGTAATTAGTCGGAGTCCCAGTAAGGGCTTTGATTTTCTGCTGTTCTAATATATATGTTTCATGCTGCTATCATAGCCCCCAGTAAGAATAGCATATAAGATAAGACAAAATCTAGAAGTATTTATTTCTTCTCCTCCCCTTCTGCAATAAACAGTACCTTTGTAAATTTGTATCTACAGTTTTCTCCGACAAAGACCTTAGAAGCAGATACCATCAAATAAAAATTAGGGAAATAGATCTCACTAAAGTTGCAACAAATGGACACTAAGTGTTCTTGGTAATGCTTTTCAGACTCATTAAGGTACCAAAAACATTTTTTGACCTTACCTAGGAAAATCTATCACCATATTCCTAGATATATTAATCTTTAGCAAGAATGAATAGGAATACATGAAGCACCTTGAAAAAAAACTTACTTCTTGGGAACCATAAACTATACAAACTCTTACTTTTAAGAATAAGAAGAATATTTACGACACGGCATCTGGAAAAGGCATAGCAGTCGACCCAAAAAAGATCTGCCTTATTCATTATTAGATAAGATAAAAGTTAATTTATATGAAATTTGAATTTTATAAGGCATTGTAGGATTCTATAGAGGATTCTTACATTTTTTCTCTAGGATAGCTCAACCTCTACAACATCAAGAAATACCAAGACTCGAATGAACTAGTGACAACATAAATATTTTATTTGATTTTGTGGGATTATTCACTGCGTGTGATTATGTTAATACTCAAATCATCACTTTGATGAATATTTTGTGAGTAGTCATTTATCTATAACCTTTTCTAACTCATGTACATTGATTAATAATCACAAGGCAAGGGGACCCACAAAGCACATAGAAGCACCTCAATGCAGGAGCCTCCTTGGAGACATTTTTTTAATCCTGCATGTTGAAGAGCAATTTTGGAAGCCTGTTGAGGTCAAGCGGACACTTGACCATGTGGAAGCCAACTCTTGTGGTCTAGTAGGCCCTAGACCTTGGAGAGATCATATCTTGCTTATATGAACTTGAAATTGAGTTCCATTTTTTTTTTCTCATTCCGAGACGAAAAGATTTGTGATATCAGGATCAGGTGGTGACATGATCAAGTGGTCACTTCACCATATAAAATAAAAATGATGTGGTTCGTCTGGCAGTAGACCTTGAAGAGGTCATATCCTTCTCATACACTCAAAATTGAGAACCTTTTTTTGTTTCACCTGATTTTCTAAGACAGACATTTATGAGATCAAAATTTGGTGATGTGGTCAAGAGACTGAATGACCATGCGGAAGAAGAATGATGCAGTCTAGCAGGCGCTAGACCTTTCCGAAGCTGCTCTTGTCGAAATGTTTAGTAACAACAGAGACACTAAGAGCTTACTGAGAGCTTTTACACGTGTCATTTCTATACGCATTACATCAGCAAACATGCAATGTATCATGGTTTATGAAACAACATCTAGATCACTCTGATCTAAGCCAAAGACGTGAAATCTTGTACTTATTAGAATATGTTCCTCATCTTCCCTTTCTTTCCTGAAAGGTTTTCTTCTCATTATGGCTGGAAGGTGAGTCATATCATCTTCCCTACTAGTTATCGTTCCCTCTAGTAATGGACAAGAACCACACAGATAAAATATTTTGTACGAATTTGGGATAGTGGCTTTTGGAATTGAAAGAGTGAAGCTCAAAAATTGAGGAAAGCTTGCAAGGAAGTGAGTGATTGCAGCTTGTATGAGAGATTGCTAGAAAATCTAGAAGTCAAGATAGGTGTAGAGTGTGTGTCTGTTATTCAAATTTTAGAGCAGAGTGTAGAAGAGTAATGTGTTTATATACTTTGCCAAATACTTGATGTATTAAGTTTCTCTAAGAAATTAATGAAGAATATCATATTTTCCATTTTTTAAGTGCCTAAGTTTTTGCTTCCATATTGTATTTGTGCTCTCTGATCAGCAAATTGGTTGATGATTGTTCATTTTTCCTCGACCACGCCACATTCATACCTCTTAAGTGTTTGTTAGTATGCGGGAGGAACGGTGAGGCTAGATGGTGAAATCCCCGAAGTGATGGAAAAACCCACCATTACTCCCCCATACTAACAAATGGTTAGAGGTGTTTATGTGGGCTTTGTGAGTCCCCTTGTGTTGTGACTATTGATCAATGTAAGAGTTGAAAAAGGTAATTAGATAAATTATTACTCATAAAATAGTCATCAAAGTGATGATTTGAGTACTAATATACTCCCAGTAGTGAAAAATCCCACAAAATCAAATATTAAATAATACTGCACCATGAAGATCCGATTACTTACAAAATAACAAATATACTCCCATGTAGTGAAAACTCCCACAAAATTGAATATTAAATAATACTGCACCATGAAGGTCCGATTACTTACAAAATAACAAATAAACTCCCATGTGGTGAAAAATACCATAAAATCGAATATTAAATAATACTGCAGCATGAAGGTCCCATTACTTACAAAATAACAATCTGTTGGGTATTGAATAATACCACATTTAAAGTAATTGTCTCATCATTGAGGCAATCACATGACCAAAAAGCGTTTCTTCTTGCCAACTAGGGAAGAAGCTAGAGATTGAAAAATCACAATTCCTCCCCCACCCTATCAAATGCTTAGTGGTGCTTGTATGTGCTTTGTGGGTTCCCTTGCCTTGTGATTATTGATCAATGTACACGAGTTTAAGAAAAGTCATAAAGAAATGACTGCTCATAAAATCGTCATCAAAGTTATGATTTGAGTATTAACATACACCCACATAGTGAAAAATCCCACAAAATCAAATACTAAATAATACTACAGTAGGAAGTTCCCACTACTTACAAACCAACATAAATCCTTTAACATCTTTAAAAGAGGTTCTAATAGAAGCCCCATCCACAACCAAAGTTGGATAAACCTTTAATTTTCCACACAGTGCTAGTGGTCATGCCACAGAAAATAGTGGTAAATTAGCAGCCTATGAAAGTAGGAAGCTAGATAGCACCAAATGAACATACCCTATCTATTATCAAGAACTGATTGTAGTTGTACACACAATCAAGGCTTGGAAATATTACCTCAAGCAATGTTTTGGAATTATAGCGACGGACAATATAGATGGTAATTTATTTCTATGGATTCAAACCCAAACTTATAAGCAAATTAAAGGAGAGCGTGTAGTCGATGCCTTTTTCCAAGAATATACATTATCAGTAGTTAAAATAAACTTAGAAGACAGAAGAAGAGAACAAGAAAAAGATCAAGAACGTCAAGACGCCATAAGAAAAATGACTCTCCACCTTCCATATATCTGCAAAAACGAAATACTGAGATACAAGGATAATAAGTAACATTCAGGAGCAAGGAATTATGGATGCCTAGAAATGGTCATGAAACCGCATCTATAGATGAGCTTTCACATTCTTTGGAAATCTTGTTTGGGTGCTATGGCTCGCTGAATCACTAGAAAAAGCATCTTTGTAAATGTGTACTCCTATCAATAGAGAAATTGAGCACAGCATCCTTTTTTTAATATTTTTTATAAGCAGATGACAGATAGTTCCATTAGTATAATAGTATTATTTAAAAAATGCAGAATGCAGTCCCTGTTAGAAACTCGACTACCTCAGTATTATGATCTGATGACGCTAGAAACTTATATCAATGTTACATTCAGATCATTGCCATTGTATTTTAAGATATTCACAAAACCTTACATAATAATCAGACTGCACTCCTAACTAAGAACCTAAACCGAAAGATTAACTATCTAAATACATGAAATATCTGGCCAGGGCTTCTGATATCTTCACCTTCAGAGTTTTATCAATTTGTTGAGTTAGATCAAACTTAAACGAAACCAAAGATACCATATTCCAAGGACAGACTATGAATTTCTAAATTACTCAAAATTCCACTAGATAAAAATCAGAAAAGCCCTTGCATGTTAGGGCAGCACCTCGGATAAACTTGTGCTGGTGAGTGGGGTTAGCATAAGGCTTAAAATACGCTGCCATTTGTTGCAGTATAATTTTTTCAACTTCCTTGACTGCATCGATGCATATAATGCGTGTGATGACCTATCCCTAAATTGTGATAAAGAATCGAAATTTTCTAGATAATGATGCTCCAAGGGTTGGCTGTGCTTGGCCACTGCAGGAGTAATAAAGTTTCTTGGAGTTGAGATGAAAAAGTAAGAGATTGAGATCTCATGGTTACATTACCATGGGGTTTCTCACCTTGACTTGCACAAAGGTGTTTTTGAGTTCCTCTTAGAGTTGGAGTTTCCCTTCATTCAGGGTTTTTTTAAATCTTCGTGGAGCCTCTGCAGATCCTCGAAAATTTTCAAGACTTGTTAGTGTTGTCAGTGTTGTACCTGACATAATTTTCCACCTCGTTCATGCACTCAATAAGGAACCTCATATGATTCTGGCTATGTTGTTTGGATACGGGTACGTGTACGGATACTGGTACGATTCGGGTACGCGGGTACGTCATTTTTCAAAAACCTTGATTTGGATACGTCATGGGTACGTCTCTATATATATATATTTAAAAGAATTTTAAAATTAAAAATATTAAAAATAAAATTTAAATACTACCTAAAGATATAGTAAACTGTAAATTTAAAATAAAATATAAATTATAATATTAAAAATGTAAAAACTAAATAGTATTTAGTTTAAATTTTTAATATTATTTAAATTTTTAATATTATATTTTATTTTATTTTTAATAGTTATTATTTATATTATATTAAATGAAATCCGCTTCGTTTCCACTTATTTCCCAACTCGAGCATCCGGAATTGTTTGCGGGCAAGGGGGGGAACAATATCTTTCCCGTCTTTTCACTTGCTTTCCCGCAAGGGCATTCGAAGAACACCCTCCCCCCATAGTAGTTATAAGTTAAAATCCATGCCACGATTCTCGTAAGGATCCCATTATATTGATTAAGCTCATTTTTTTCAAGTGCAAATCGCACAAGGCAACTCCGACAGCGTTCCGAAGGTCCACTCCTGCTTTGCGTAAAACCGAACTGGCAAGGGGCGGCTAGATCCAATAGTTTTGGAGAAGACCTCCAGGAACACTCAGAAAAAGCCAAAATACATTTAATCAAGTCTGTTACTGGGTGGGTCAGCTGGGATCCGGGCGTCGATAACCCTAACAATGGCCTGAGGCCAAAGCTCAGATTGAATCGAAAACACCCGATAATAAGCCCGCCACTATTCGCAGAGTTATAAGAGAGATCCGAACCAACCGACCGCAATATGGAAATCCGAGGCAAAAATGGGGGTCCACCCGCCGGAAATTTTCGGGGACGCCCCGGAAACGCCCCGTGTACGCCCGGAGTTGTCCCGGAGGCACCCGCCGGCGTGCCAGACGTTTCCGGCGCGCCGGCGGACGCCTCCGGGCGTCCCCGTGCCAGAGGCGCCTCCGAACAGGAGGCGTCGGACCGGGGGGTGTACCCCTGCAACACAAGATTCTGGAAGGCAATTTCGAAGTCCTGGAGTACATTTTCATAGTTTCAGACGGGCTGAACATATTTCTTCATGTCTATTGTTGTCCCTAAATCTTATGGAAATTGAGCAGCAGTATACCAATGCTCGTGCAGCTATCTAGGTTGTATGTTGCTATTCAATCTTCCACAAGGGCTGAACTGGTGTAATTTAATTCTTCTTGGAAAGCTACCCAAGAAGGAAACCAGCTACAAAAATAAAAAATTGGATAAATACCATAGAGGCAACTGTAATGTCCCCTTTTCCGAATTAAATTAGTGAGGAGACCCAAAGCCTATTTTTATTTCCAGTAGACTAAGGGGAATTAATGAGGCAAATAATTTAATAATAATTCATTTAATTTATCCAAAGCAAAGTAGCAAAAATCGTTTGAGGAAAAAATCATTTTTTAAAAAGTTTAAGTGTTTTTCAAAAAAATTGCGTTTTAATCGGGAAAAAGCAGAAAACTTAAAACCGCCAGAAAAAATTGGAAAAAGAGAAAAAAACTATTTTTTTTAAATTTAAATTTAAATTAAACAAAAAAAATCATAACCTAATTCTTTTTAAACCCTTTGTTTTTAGACCCTAACACTAACCCTAGTTAGGGTGAGGGTTAGGGTTAAAAACAAAATTAGGGGCTTTTTTTCAATTTAGACTAACCGATATGGATACGGGTACAAGTATCGGGTACATGGATATGGGGATTTTTTTGGGGGCGAGGGTTGAGTACCGCTGGGTACGGCCATACAAAAATATATATAAAAAAATATAAAATATTGCCATATAAGCAAAATTAACCACATAATATGCATAGAGGAAACAAAATAATTTAAATAGCTACAAAACATACTCCTAATTTCAATGCCAAATATTATAATATTCAATGATCGAACTAAGATAAGTTTTATAATAGGTACATGGTACATTTGCAAAGTTACAATGTATTTTGAAGTCTAAGAGTGAACAAATGTGCAATATGTTAGGAGGCGAAGTGAACATCCAGACCTCCAACAATTGTAATGGTGTGACGTCTTGTAATCCCCTTAGCAATATTATTTGCGGTATGACAAGCCATCTAGTATGGGGGGGCCGGGGGAGAGGGGTAGGGGGACGTTTGCAGGGGAGTTGTTTAAGCCCCACCTGCCTGGGGGTTCGGAGGCAGAGACCCCTAGAAAATTTCATGCAGTGTTTATTAAAATGAGTGCGAATGCAAATTTTATTAAAATGAGTGTGAATGCAGCTTTTAGGGTTGGGAATCCACTTTAATTTGTTTTTAATTCAAATTGTATTTTGAAGTCCATGTTTGACTTTTGATAAAATGAGTGTGATTGTTGTTTTTAGGGTTGTATATGCACTTTAAAATATTTTCAAATGTTTTTTGAGGTCCATATTTGACTTTGACTAGCAAAATAAGGGGAAAAAAATTTTAAAAATATTTGTTTTGGCAGTACACCCCAGCCTTTGCGGGTATGCCCGAATACATTAGGCTAGGGCATACCTAGGCATAGGCTTGGCGTACCACCCCCCATACCCATACCAATACATTGCATACCCGTACCCAAGGGGCGTAGGGGCATATCCGGTAACGTAGAATTTAGACAGTAATATATTTTATTTTTTAAAATAATTTAGATTAAACAAAATAAATAAATAAATCATAACCTAATTCTTTATTAAACTCTAAACCCTAATTTTGTTTTTTACCCTAACCCTAACCCTAGTTACGGATAGGGTTAGGGTAAAAAAATAGAATTAGGGTTTTTTTAAATTTAAATGACAATACATTTTTATTTTTTACAACCTGAATATTTTTAAAACTCTAAATCCTAATTATGTTTTTTAACCCTAACCCTAAGGTTAGGGTTGAGGTTAAAAACAGAAAAATTTAGACAACAATATATTTTATTTTTTAAAATAATTTTAATTAAACAAAATAAAAAATGTAACTAACCTAGTTCTCTTGATTTTTTGATGAAAATCTGAGTTTTCGATAAAAATCTGGAAGTATTTGTCCTCTTGCTGAAAATTTGGGTATATTTGTTGATGTTTTTCAAAAATCTTCAATTCCAAAATAATTTTTTATCAAAGCAAAAGAGATTATGGAAAAAAAAATATTTTCAAGGATATAAACCCTAAAAATCGTGACCCGCATCAAAAAACACAAATTTTGGGTGATTTAATCGAGTTAAAATCGCATTTTTCAAAAAAATTGCAAATTTTTGGCGATTTTTAACGTTTTTAGGTTAAAAATGCAATTTTCGACTTTTTTTTTTCTGGGCATTGACTGAAAAAACCCATGATTTTTTCCTAGCATTTTCACGGTTTAGGGCACACTTAAGTTTAAATCGTGATTAATCACAATTTTTTGGCGATTATGGTAACTATGGAGTTCAAAGTTATTTTATGTTATAATATAAAAAAATGACACTTATGTATTATTATTATAAGGGGGGGCAAAAGTAATATTTATTAAGTGGGCCAAAAAAGTAATAATTATTTTTAAAAAAATCAAAACGTTTTTAGGGTTTTTGGAATGAAAAGTGAAATTATAAAAAGAAAAGTTGGGCTCAAAAGTTATTCATTATTCACGATTGAAATCAAAAACCTTTTTTCTAAAGCTTGGACGTTTGGTTCAACTTCTGCATTTAAGAACGAAAACCCTCCAGTGGATTCAGGCTTGAAGATGAAAACCCTCTACCATTTTAAGGTGATTCTTTCCAGGTATCATTCATATGCTTCAAATGAAGACCAATTCCAATTTCAATGTGTGTAACCTGCTCAGTGTTGAAATATTTGCCAACAGCTACACTGAGGTTTGAAGAGGAACAAATTGTTGTTTTTGGCTATTTTTATGATGTTATACTTGGTTGTACAACCTAACGTACTACAAAAGACTGTTGCACTATAGATCCAAGAAGGGTGCAAGTATTTTGAGGAGAAATATCCCATTTTCTGAATTAGAGAAGTCAGGGGACTTGAAACCTATTTTTATTTCCTATAAGCTAAGGGGAATTAATGAGGGAAATAATTTAATGATAATTCAAGTTGTCCAAAGTTACTTTATGTTATAACATAGAAAAATGACACTTGGGTGTATTATTATTAAAATGGGTCAAAAAGCTATATTAATTACATGGTCGAAAAGAGAATATTTATTAAAAGGCCAAAAAGTAATAATTGGCTAATAGTGTTTTAAATGCTTTTAGAGTTGGGATGAAATTGGAAAAGTGAAATTAATAAAAGGACAAATGGTGCAAAAAAGAAAGGATTATTCATTATTCACTAATTCACTTTTGATTATTCACGATTGAATTGAAAATTCTTTCAACTTCTACTTTGAGGATGGAAACCCTCCAATGCTATTAGGTTTGAGGACGAAAACCCTCAAGCTTTCAGAGATGACTCTACCCAGGGGTTGTTATTGAGTATAAAACAAGTTATTCCACAATCAGTTGGCTGTAAGTAGGGATTAATTTTAAAAATTCACTTGAAGGCTTATTGTTGAACAAAACAGGGTTTTTCTATTGTTTAGAAGCTAGGTGTCCCACCTTTGGGTACTTTATTGACAGATCAAGCCTTTAATTGTTGACGTATTGCTCCGAACTGCTATCTATTGTTTGTTGTCCACTATTATTGGTTGGGCATCACATCTAGGGCACTTCCATTAACCGAGCAGAACTTCTATCTAGCTGGTATCACCCTTTGGGTAGTCGTGTCATCCCTTTTTGGCCATTGTGTCACTCCCCCTAGCGATTATCGTTGTTAGACCTGCATTCTGGTCGCGAGCATCACTTAGACCCAGTCATACCCCTTAGAAACACCAACAACAACAGCTTGTACTAGGAAATAGGCAAATCATGGACCCTAACTAGGTTAGGGTTTGGAATAATAAGGGAAATTTTTGTATATTGCCTTATTTGTCATTTGCATCTTCAACTATTGAATAAAGGATTTAAATTGGTCAATTGTTTATTCATTTAAATTGTGTTATCAATTGTTTGTATGAAATTTCAGTTTCAAATAAAACCCCAAAAATAAAATAAAAATCAGCATTCATAATTTATTTTAGAAAGGGATATTTCAATGGTATCA
The DNA here is from genome assembly GCA_037957365.1 of Torreya grandis. NCBI lineage: Eukaryota > Viridiplantae > Streptophyta > Pinopsida > Cupressales > Taxaceae > Torreya > Torreya grandis. The sequence continues at coordinate 609,860 of JARHVA010002208.1, forward strand.
GAGCTTTGAATAAGAAGACCATCAAAAATAGGTACTTAATACCCAAGATCGATGTACAAAAAACAACCTTCCGATGCCACTTTAGACATTTTGAATTTTTTGTTATGCCTTTCGGTTTGACCAATGCTCCAACTACTTTCCAATCATGCATGAACCATATTTACAACGAGCACTTGAGGAAGTTTGTTCTAGTATTTTTTTATTATATATTGGTGTATAGTAAGACTTGGGAAGAGCACCTGAAACACTTAGATATAGTGCTGGAAAGTTTAGCACAACAAACTCTCTTTGCTAAGAATTCTAAATGTGAGTTTGGCATCACTAAAATTCTTTGATTCTGTTGGCATCACTAAAACTTCTGTTGATTCTAATGTCTTACTTGCAAATAGAACGAGCAGAATAGATATTTCCAACAGGTTTGTTGTAGCCCTTACCAATTCCGAATCAAAAATAGGAGAGATTTCAATGGATTTTATCAGAGACCTTCCAAAAGTTCAAGGTAAGAGTTGTATTTATGTGGTAGTTGATAGACTTACCAAATATGCTCATTTCTTTGATGTTCCAATTGAGTTTAAAGCACAAGTTGTTGATTTGTCTTTCAGAGAGGCATTCAGACTACATGGATTGCCTAAAAACATTGTAAGTGACAGGGATAATAGGTTCCTTAGTTTGTTTTGACAGGATCTCTTTCATTTAGCAAGAACCGAATTGACTCCAAGTACCAGTTACCACCCTCAAACAGATGGGCAAACAAAGATTGTGAATAAGTGGATTGAGGGCTACTTGAGAAATCATGTAGCAGGGCAACAAACAGCTTGGATCAAATGGCTCTACATGGGAGAGCATTGTTACAACACCATGTATCATATGTTCATTGGTATGACTCCTTTCAGAGCTTTGTATGGTTATAATGTTCTTTCTTTTGTGGATTTGGTTATTACAGATAGTAGAATCCCAGGGGCAAGAGACTTGGTTGCACAAAGTCGAGATATTGGGTATTCTCAAAGAAAATCTTCATCATGCACAGAATCAACAGAAGTTTTACGCGGACCATCACCGTATTGAAAAATCCTTTGAGGTTGGAGATGTGGTTTTCTTGAGATTGCAGCCCTATAGACAGTCTCATCTCAAAAAGAGTGGAGCTAAAAAGCTCAAGCCTCGCTTTTATGGCCCATACAAGATTAAGCAAAGGATTGGGGAGGTTGCCTATGAGCTTGAGTTGCTAGAGCACAACAGGGTACACAATGTATTTCACGTTTCATGTCTTAAAAAGGCGTTGGAGTAGCATATCATTCCTTCAGTTGAATTGCCTCCTTTGGATGATGAAGGTAAATTAGTCCTAGTTCTTGAAGCCATCCTGGATGTTCAGGAGAAGAAACTAAGGAACAAAACCATAACAGAATATTTGGTATGTTTTAAAGATATACCAATAGCATATGCTACTTGGGAGGGTGCAAAAATTCTTGAGCATCCCAATTTGCAATTGCTTGAGAGCAAGTAACTCTAGGAAAGATGGACTGTAATGTCCTCTTTTCCAAATTAAACAAGTCAGAGGACCAAAAACCTATTTTTATTTCCCATAGACTATGGGGAATTAACGAGAAAAATAATTTAATAATTCATTTAAGTTGTCTAAAGCTACTTTCTGTTATGCAATGGAAAAAGGACACTTAGGTGTATTATTATTAAAAGAGGCCAAAAAGCTAAATTAATTACATGGCTAAAAAGGAAAATTTATTAAAAGGCCAAAAAAATAACAATTGTCTAAAAGTGTTTAAAATGCTTTTAGGGTTAGGGTGAAATTGGAAAAGTGAAATTAATAAAAGGACGAGTGGGGCAAAAAGGAAAGGATCGTTCATTATTCATTATTTCACTTTTGATTATGCATGATTGAATTAAGAATTCTTTCAACTTCCTCTTTTGAAGATGGAAACCCTCCATTGCTATCAAGTTTGAGGATGAAAACTCTCCAACTTTCAGAGGTGGCTCCACATAGGAGTTGCTATTGCACAGAAAATGGGTTATACCATAATTCGACTAGTTGAAAGTGGTGATTAATTTCCAGTATTCACATGAAGGATTATTGTTGCACAAAACAAGGTTTTTCAGTTGTTCAAAGGTTGGGTGTCCCACCTTTGGGCACTTTATTGATAGATCAGCCCTGTTACTATTGTCGTCCCATTGTTATTGGTTGAGCAACACATATGGGGCACTTCCATTGACAGGGCAGACCTTCCACCCAATTGACATCACCCTCTGGACAATTGTGTCATCCCTTGTTGACAATTGCATTACTCCCCCTGGCGATTATCGTTATTGGTTGAGCATCACATCTAAGGCACTTCCATTGACAGGGCAAACCTTCTATCCAACTAACATCACCCTCTAGACAGTTGTGTCATCCCTTTTTGGCAGTTGCATTACTCCCCCTGGCAATTATCGTTGTTGGACTTGCATTATGGTGGTTGGCCTCACCTCAGACCCAGTCATACCCCTTAGAAACCCTAGCGCCAATAACAACTTGCTTTACCAGGAAAACGACAAATTGTGGGCCCTAACAAGGTTAAGGTTTGGAATAATCGAGGAAAATTCTGTATATTGCCTTATATTGTCATTTGCATCTTCAACTATTGAATAAAGGATTTAAATTGGTCAACAGTTTATTTATTTAAATTGTGTTATCAATTGTTTGTATGAAATTTCAGTTTTGAATAGAACCCCAAAAATAAAATAAAAAACAGCATTCAGAATTTATTTTGGAAAGGGATATTTTATGAGGGCTGACCTAATGTAATTTAATTCTTCTTGGAAAGCTAACCAAGAAGGAAACCAACTATAAAAAAAGAAAACTGGATAAATACCATAAAGGAAACTATAATGTCTCATTTTCTAAATTATACAAGTCAAGGGACCCGAAGCCTATTTTTATTTCTCCTAAGCTAAGAGGAATTAATGAGGAAAATAATTTAATAATATTTCATTTAAGTTGTCCGAAGTTACTTTATGTTATAACATGGAAAATGACAATTATGTATTATTATTATTATAAAGGGGGCCAAAAGTAATATTTATTAAGTGGGCCAACAAGATAATAATTATTTTGAAGTGTTTTAAAAAGTTTTTAGAGTTTTTGGAATGAAAAATGAAATTATAAAAAAGAGGAGCTGGACTCAAAAGTTATTATTCACTATTCACGATTGAAATCAAAAACCCTTTTTTAGACATATTTATTCATGTCTATTGTTGTCCCTAAATTTTATGGAAATTGAGCAACAAGAACCAATGCTTGTGCAGCTATCTAGGTTGTATGTTGCTACTCAATCTTCCACGAGGGCTGAATTAGTGTAATTTAATTCTTCTTGGAAAGGTACCCAAGAAGGAAACCAACTATAAAAATAGAAAATTGGATAAATAGCATAAAGGCAACCGAAGAAACATGAAAACAAGAAAGAAACTTCCCTCAAATTTAGGATGAGAAATTACATAGTTGAGGCATATTTCGATAGGCTCATGAAAGGAATGCTATAATGTTTCCAACACCCAACTTACAACATCCACCTACTTTTGTTTATTTTCATCTACCCTATATGACCTTGACTTGCTAATAAAATATTAACCTGATCCTAAATTTGAAAGGTAAAAACCTTAAGAGTTGCATTAATATACAAAACTATAATTACTCATCATTCCTCCCAAGGGATAAAGTATTGGACCCCATTGTTGCCCACAAGTATGGAAATTTTTGCTGAAGGTGAGTTGCTGAAACCCATTTAGCTTGATGTGGATAAGAGCCATACTTGGTGACCAAATATGAAGACAATGAAGAAGTCCTAGTGTTGCAATCTTTGATATCTACTTGCAAAGGTTGTTGCAACTCTAACACAAAATCTTTTGCATTTCGAAGGTCAGTTTCCAAGGTGGAGTCTTCATATATCTTGTGCTGAGTATTATTCTTTAACCAGTATCTCTCCAAATACAACTAGTATTTTCTCCAATCTGAAAATGATGAGGAGCTCTTTTCTTATCCATTTGTGCTTTCTGTTTTTATGGAGTGCAAAAAAGAATATCTAAGACATACTTATGAAGATGCTGCACATGAGACAAATTATTCGTTTTTAAGTTGTTCTTTTTCCTCATGTTTAGTAGCTTGATGAGGTAATTCCAAAAGAACCTCATAAGGAGCCAAGCGCTTAAAACACATACATGCCTCAAAGGAAGAATGAATAGTAGATTTGTGAATTGCTCTACCATATGTATGCTCAGTATGGAATAGGAATATATCTCATTTTGATGAAGAATGGCGATTGAAAAATTGCAAAGCTTTAATCAAGCTCATGTTAACCACTTCAATCTAACCATTTGTTTGAAGATGAAATGCTATAGAAAACTGAAGCGTAGTGCCTAAAAGACATCAAAAAATGCAAATGCCCAATGAACCAGGAAATTATATTAGACACAATGCTCGTAGGAAGGCCACAATATGGTCAACTATGGTTGAAGAAAAGACATGCCACTTTTGGATCATTATTAGTTTTAGCACATGCAATGAACTAAGCCATTTTTGCTGAACTGATCCACAGCCACAAAAATAAAATCATTCTTGCATGTGAATTCATGGAAGACCCTGACACCAAATCCATAGAGAAGCTCTCCCACCATCTAGAAGGAATGGGAAAGTGGATAGAAAGACCCATTTTGAGATTAGAAGCTTTAAAGGTGCAACACAAGGCACGCTTATTTTATTAAGTGAAATACATCTTTCCACATATGAGGCCAATAAAAAACATCTGAAGATGGTGGAGATTTTTATGCTTTGCAAAATGCCCTCCATAAAGGGTGGAATGTGCTTCCTTCAAAAGATGCCCCTGAGGTCAACCTTGTTGAAAATGAAAATCCTGATCAGGTTCTAGATTTGAGCCAAAGGGATGAACAAAATCAATAGATTTTACTAAATTCTTATTTTACCTGCGCAGATAACTTTCCAATATTGATAATCAAGGTGAGAGATTAACCGCTTTGACATTAAGAATCATAGAAGGATGAATTAAACAATCTGCAACCTTGTTATTCCCCCTTTTTGTACTTGATATGATCAAACCATTGCAGATAAGAAGCCCATTGTATATGTCGTTCATCTTGAATTTTCAACTATGAATGGAAGCCGTTTTTCATACATTGAGTGCTTGATCTTGGCCTCTAAAAATGTTTCATAGTCATAAGCAATTGGAAGCCCTGCTTTTGTAATCACTGTTGACAATTTTGCCCCCACAGGGCAAATTGTCACCCCTAATATTCGGAACTTTGCTATGGTGCCAAGTTTGTCTTGTGAATCAGTTTTGGGGTTCTTAAATGTGCATTTGCAGCCACCCAAGTGGCCATCTACAGCAGTTTGCAAGGGTTTTCCTCCTCTTCTAAGCATCACATACAGCCAAAAGCCAAGACATACAAGCTGCAAGTTTATTTATTTTATCTTCCCAAGGATTTTTTCGGGCTATAAGAGGTGGACTATTTCTTCGGACATTTTGTCCAAGAGAAAGAACTCTCAAAGGATTATGTAAAAGTCCGAAAAAATGACTAAGTGGCAGTCGTTCAAAGTTTATTTTCTTCAGACTTTTTGTCCGAAAGAAAAAGGGAAAAGCAGTTGAAAAGACCCGAAGGGCACCTGCCCTTTGGGAAGGTCCAATTCAAAAGTCCCAAAGGGTATGTACCCTCCGGGTTGGTTCACTATATGGTTTTCAAGTCAAGACAATTCATCCGAAAGACAATTTCAAAAAGCCCGGATGCCCTTCAAAAAGCTCGGGTGCCCTTCAAAAAGCCCGAAGGGCAACTGCCCTTGCGGAAGGCACTCAAGGGGCGAGAGGACCTTTCATTTTTTTTGAAGGGTCATTTTCAGAAACATGAAGGGTATGTGCCCTTGCAGGGGACACTTCAAGCACGAAGAAGACCTTGGCAAAAGCTCTGAAGGACAAAATCAATTTTCCGAAGGACACCTGCCCTTGCGGAGGGCACTTGGTCGGTGGCAAGACCCTTACAAAAGTTCCAAAAGACACTTTTGAGGACGAATAGCCCTTGCAGAGGGCACTATGCAACGAAGTGGACCTTTTCCATTCTTCCGAAGGGCACTTCTGGAAGAACCTTACCCTTGCGGAAGGCACCCAGGCGACTAAAAGGACCAAATCAAGAAGCCCAAAGGGCATTTTTGGGAAGCAAAAGCCCTTGCAGAGGGCACCTTCATAAAGCGAAGGACAAAAACAAAGTTCCGGAAGGGCACATGCCCTTCGGGGAAAGATAGCCAAAGGAGACAAATTCCTTCGGACTTTTTGTCCGAAGGAATTCAAAAAAAGATCTGACAGAGGATATACCCGAGGAAAATCCCGATAGAAATAAAGCAAAGGCACAAGGAAATGAATTCCTTCAGACTTTCTGTCTGAACGAATTCCTTCAAACAATAAGTCCGAAGGAATTCGAGAGGGACAAAAAGCCCGATAGAAAAGACAAGGCCACAAGCAAGGAACAAAAGCCCGAAGGCTAAAGCGTAAGCAAAGGCCAAAAAAGAGAAAAGAAAATGCCAAGCACAGGAAAATATAAACACAAAAGCCCAACCAAAATAAAGCCCGAATCCCGAATTAAAGCAAAACACGAGAAAAGCCAGAGAAAACACAAAGTGAACTGATCATGGACATAAACATGAACAGTGAATAAAACAAACGCAAAATAAAAACAAAGGCAGGATGAACAAAGATCATGCACAGACTAATGTGAGTGACTTCAACAAAGTGAACACGTTTAAGAAAACAAGCATGCTTCAGTTCTGAAAATAGAGTTGTCTTGCATGATGAACAGGGAAAGTGTTGAACGCTTCAAACAGCCAGAAATTCCATGCACGCACTCTCGTTTGTGTCAAAGATTGAAACGTTCCAACGGTTCAAACGTAATTCTTAATTTGGCATTTGCATTGATTTCATGCAAAGGGGAAACTTTCAAACGTTCCAACAGTTCGAGTGGATTTGACTACTCTTGTTTTGGAGTTGACTGGTTTTCAAGTCAAAACATATATTCGTAGATTTCATGCATCCAAAGCTTGTCTTCTTTTTTAATGCAAGGAATTTTCATGCAAGACAATAGAATTTTATAAACGTTGAGTTGGTTTGAATTTTCTCCCTCTCTATTTTCCAACGCCAATCTCTTGGTTTTTTGTAATTTTCTATATTAATGGTTTTTCAACTTTGTAAAATCGATCCCTCTTGGTAAGACCAGACTCTGCCATTGGTGAGTTGTGTAATCTTTTTAATCAATAGAAGGACTGTACTTTTAGATTTCAAGTGCTGGCATAGTGTACATTCATTCTGCAATTTGCATGTGGTAGATTTTTCTCCCTTCCCAAATTCTGATTCGTACCTAGTTGCTAGCTTATCATGTTATGCAGGTCATGTTCAGTGTTTTATGTCTTTTGTTGAAGCTGTAAGTGGATGTTAGGTGGCTACAAAGTGTTTTGTATCAGACCTCTCTACATCGTTTTCCTTCATGTTTTTGTCATTGAATCGAACCTTCTCATGAAATACTTATGCATAGTGATCAATTGAAATCAAAGGTCTTCCTGTTCCCTTGTTTGTTCAGTGTTCAAGGTTCCAAGTAGGGTGGATCAACATTCTGGTATCACCGTCATTGGGTAGGATTTCCCCTTCAAATTTTTTTCTCCCTTTTCCATGGTAGTCCACAACACCAAGTAGAGATCCTCATTGATACATCTTACAGGAACCAGCCTTCTCTGGAGGTTCTTCTCACCATTGAGGCACCCACCCTCGTGAGAAGATCCCATTGTTTCAACTGGAGAAAGGATTAGCCATTTCAACATGTCTTTGTTTCAGGGTGCAACTCCAGGTTGACAACAATAACCATGCCAAAGGCATAGTTTCAAGCATCTACGTATCTCAAAAGGCTTCTGAATATCTTGAAAATCCAAAACAGAAGTAGAATATAAAACTTTCTTCAATGTTTGAAAATATACATCTTGCGAAGAAGCCCAAGCAAATGTCACATGCTCGAATAAGCTGGTGCACTGGGGAAAAAATCCTTAATAATTAGAAATAAATTTGCAGTAGAAGTCAGCGAAACACACAAAAATGCAAAGCTCTACAAGGTTCTTTGAAGTTAGCCAATCAGGGAATGCTTGAATTTTATGAAGGACGATATGAACTCCATGCTCGTCAATGACAGTCAAGATAGTTCACAATGCTTTGATAAAAAGTACACTTCTTAAGATTTGCATACAATTGATTATGCTTGAGATGAACAATTATGTCCATGACTTGTAAGATAAATAATAATGTTATGTTCATACTCTGAAGGCTTTACCAATTGGGAAAGAGGCTACATGAGAAAAGGCCCTATGTGGTGGATTTTCTACTAATCATTGTTCCTCTCCCATACTAACAAATGCTTGTGTGCTTTGTGGGTCCCCTTTCCATGTGATTATTCATCAATATACTTGAGTTAAAAAGTCAAAGAAATGACTACTCATGGAAAATAGTCATCAAAGACATTAACTCCCATGTAGTGAAAAATCCCACAAGGGTGATCCTTGGAATGTCACTCTATTAGGGTTTAGCCTTTCTAGCTTTTTTGTCATACCGCCATTCTTTTTTTGCAGGATACCTTGATCAAGTCGCATTTATTGCATTGCACCTACCAGCTCATCACCCCTTGGGCAGTAAGTCTAAGACTCTAACTATATTATGCCCAACTCTGCAGCCCTTGCACCATTTGATGCAAGTGTTTTCGGTGGAAAGCTAAATAGCAATAGCAATGGCACCAACGAGAGCCCATAAGTTCATTCCAAAAGTTTTCCATGGAGTAATGAGCAACCCCTCCCAACTGACACTTTATCATACGTTGTTTTAGAATGTATTGAATTTGATAAACCCTATCAATGATTTGAAAACTTTACTTTAATTGCATACTTTGTTGGTCATATCCCATATGAGAGTATGCTTAAGACCTCGACGCATCATACTTGGCAATCATATGGCATTAAGCTAGAGGGTGTTCAAAACCTAACCATAATTTTTATTCTATTTAAATTCTCAAATGTTGAGCATTGCAAATCCATTGTCAACCATGGCCCTTGGTTTATCCGAAACACCCTAGTCATATTTTCCCATTTGTTTAGGGATTTTGTTTTCTTTGAACAAGCCAAGCTTCAAATACCAATTTGGATAGAGTTTCAAGGTCTTTCTTTGCACATCTGGGGTTTCATCAACCACTTAATCAAACCTTTAGGTTGGTGCATATGCCATGAACAAAATAAGTTCTATGTGTCTCGACTGCAAAGAAACCATAGATGTTCAAATAGGAAACAAATGTATCTCGCAATGTCTATTGAAATCAATATGCCAAACACCTACTTTTAGTGTCGAGCCACGGACCATATGATACATGAGTGCCCTCTCATGGCCAACTCACGACTGTCAGTCCTGACCAAAAAAAACTTGAGGTGAACAAAACCATGACTATGTTAGCAAACAAGTAGTCTACAGTCACAAATAAAAAATCCACCCAACAAACTCATAGAGCACTGCCCATTTCTAGCATCCTAAAGCGACAATGATTTTCTCAAGTTCCCAAAGCCAAGTTACAACCTCTCAACTGCCACAACCTCTTTGGTGAAAGAATCGGGCTTGACTGATAGAATAGTGGTCTTTGATTGCAAAACGATTTTCCAAGGCTCTCGTAATCCGTTACCTACGCCCAAGGATGGTGAGTACGTGCAATAAAAATGGCTTACTTTCCAACTCATGGATTTTGTGTGTGGAAATCAAAAGGCCTGCTTGCCTTATAACTTTTCTGCTTTAGACGAGGTGGACAATAAATCCATCATGAACCTTGATGTTTCCCAGTGATAGTTTATTCTTGGAATGTGTGAGGCCTTACTAACACATCACAAAAAAAAATTGGTAAGGGATGCTTGTCAGTGTTTTGATAATATGAAAACTCTACGTTTATAGGAAGCTAAAATCTCTAGATTTTTACTTCATTGGAACCAGCCATAGTAGCATAAATCATTTGGGGAAAAATCCTTTTTTCAAAAGTATAGGTGTTTTTCAAAAAATCGTGATTATTTGGGAAAAAATAGGAAAAATATAAAACCGCCAAAAAAATGTGGAAAAAGGAGTAAAAACTGTTTTTTTTAAATTAAAAGCATTTCCATTGCATAGAGTTACATATTAAGCATTTCAATTACATAGAAAATGGATAAACATTATGAGAGGAAGATAAATGAGATTGTACGCTATCACAACAAAAGCCTTGAGCATCAAGATTGATTTTGAGAAGACATTATGACAAAATTGAGTTACCCTTTATCATGTCCATGTTGCAGGGATTAGGGTTCAAGGCAAGATTTGTGCAAACAGTTAGTATGTGTTTTCAAGATGTTGATGTTTGTATCACCATTAATGGAGTTCAATCTGAACTCTTTGGCTTTTTCAGATCCATTGGGCAAGGTTGCCCACTTGCTCTTTATGTTCTTGTAGCAGAAGGGTTTAGTTACTTCCGCGCTGACTACACTAGAATTTTGGTTAAAGGAATTGGTCTTCCGCAATCTCAGAACCAAATGGTAAATGGTCATTTTGTTGATGATTCTTTTCTCGCCTTTGCTGAAGAAGAGACATTTGTCAACAATGCCATGGAATTTTATGACATCTACTTGGCCTCTAGATTTTCTATTCAATGGAAGAAAACCTAGTGTTACAAATTGTCTAATACTCCCATCCCGACTTGGTTGCAAAAATCAAGTGGTACTGCATTTACCCTTGTGAAAAATTCAAATTCATGGGCATCCCTTTTGTCTTTCAGGTAACCCTCTCACATCTTTGGAATTATGTGGTGCAGAGGGTGGAAAAGAAAATAGCTTTTTGGATCACTAATCCACTTTCCCAGGCTAGTAAGTTTCAAGTGTGCTCTAACATCCTCGCAACCACCCATGTTTATTACTTGTCTTGTTGGGCACTGTCCAAGGCTGTATATGCTAAACTTGAACATCTTCTCAGAGATTTTCTTCGGGTCAACTCTGAAGGCTCTACCACAAAGTTGCATGAGATATTTGCCACCAACCTAAAGAGATGGGCGTCCTTGGCCTTCTAGATATCAAATGGAATCTTCATGCCCTTGAGGGAGAAGAGGCTTGGAAAAAAATTCTTTGCCATTGCATAAACGAAGGCAGCCCTTTTGGCAGGCTTGGAAAGGTCTTGGTTTGCAATCACTTATGCTCACTCAAGGTAGATTAAAGGGTCCTTTGTCGCTCAAAGTATCTGGAAGGCTTGGGAGTTGCTCAAACCTCACCTAATCTGGGAATGGTGATTTCTATGGGATTTCTATGAATTATCACTCCCTCTAGTGGTCACTAGTTCTCTATATGGTGTTCCCTTCACCATGGTTCCGTGGATTAAGAGTCTCCGGCTATTTAAGAAAAGGATAAAGGTGATTTCAGATTTGTTTTGCAAAAGGTCCTTCAATCAGATACCTTGGCTTATCCTATGTGATAAGATCCAGCTTTCTCCAGATGACCTTGCTTCAAATTTTTGGGTGCAAAATGCCTTCCCGAATGAAATCCTCCACAAAATTGGAGTTCAATCACTGACCAAATGGTAAATTGATTGGAAGTGGCCTTTGAGACCCCTTTCCATCCGTATAAACCCCAACTTAGTTATAAGTTGCTCTCCCCTCAATACATTCACATGGATTCTCTAAATGCTTGCTTGAAGTTAATTCTTTTACAACAACACAAGGGGCAAAGGTGACAATTTTTGGAAAGCAATTATTGAGCCCAATCATGCCCATTTCCTGTGGTGCATTTTGCATCAAGGTCTGCCTATTGAAAAGTATCCATTTTAAGCTTTATTTAAACTTTTTAAAGTTATCTAGCTTTCCCTTGATCCTTTGGATTGACTTGACGCTAAGGAGTGTGATGCTAAACCACTTATTTTTTGTTAGAATAACAATGTATAATCTGTATTATTAATAGAAAACGCTTTTCAATCCAAAAAAATCCCACAAAAAATATGTTTTGCATCTTTTTTGGTTTTGTAAGCATGCTCAATCGGCCTAGAGGTGGATTCATACCCTTTTTCAACCATTTCATCCAAAATTCTTCTCCTGGAAAATGGTTCTCTTAGGCGATTCGGCCATGTTACCTACACAATACAATCAAATATGGCATATATTTCATTCTGATATTTTTTTTCCATTTATGGAAAGAGAGGAATTATGTTATCTTTAACCATTTACTTTTGAATGGTTGTTTTTATGTTACTAATAAAGTGCAAGTGCTCTCAAGTGTCATGCCACAAATACAAGTGCAAGTGGAGAAGGTTTGGCTGGAGGTGGAACACCTCTAGACTTTGTTGCACCAATAGGGAAGAGCAACCCCATGCATAGTTAGTCAGGTTTCTCCTGACTCTCCCCACCGACGTCTCCCTTTAAGGGTTGTGGTTTCGGAGTTCGTGGTAGGCACTATTCATGCATAAGGTGCCGAAGTGGTTTCCCATAGCCGTGGCAACCCTTGTCAGCACACAACAGCAAGTTTCCTTGACTTCCGTTGGCTATTTCCCCGCCTAGGCAGGAACCAATGGATGACGAAAATAAGGACAATCAAAATGACAAGTGGGAACCAGTACCTAATCTTGTGGGTCCACCTACTAGTAGTTGTTGAGGCTAGGGTGACAAGCTTGATGATCTTTTGCCTCCACCAGCTTCACTAATTGCTCTTGTTCCCTAGTTATCATGCCATGTTATCTTGGTGCCCTTGGGGCTTTTTATCTTGTTTATGTTGGAATTTGTTCACACTTTTTTTATTGAAAAGTAACTATTTTAATCTTTATTTTAATTTTTTTAAATTTATCCAGCTCTCTCAATCCTTCAAATCAATTTGACACTAAGGAGTGTGATGCCATACTACTCATTTTTTGTAAAATTATCAATGTATAATCAATATTATTAATAGAATACACTTTTCAATCAAAAAAACAAATCCTGAAGAAAAAACTCATCAAAGTGCTCAATAAAAACTCCGTGTATCAACCACATGAAAGTTAGCAAGTGCAATAATCAAGCCAAATGGCATAACTAACCATTCAAAAAGACTGTTTTGTTTTAAAATATTTTTTCCAAATGTCCTCTACCCGGAACCTGACCTGCAAATATCTACTTTTCAGATCAAGTTTAATGAACAAACTAGCACCTTGAAATTGATCAAGCAGATCAAATAATTTAAGGGATGTTAGGTCAACCTTTATCCCAAGGAACACTTCGAAAGTAATGAAATCATCCAAGGACACGAACAATCCCCAACAAAACAGCAAGTTCTATCTCATTATGTGTTCTTGCAGATGATGATATATAGGAGAGATAAGGAGATACATTGAGAGTGAGCACCCTGCAGATCAACACCTCAACAAAATCATCAAATCGTCATTTGTGAAGCACTCATCCTCCATAATGCACTGTGCTTGCATTGAAAAGGCAAGGATTATTACAAAAGAGAACCACTATAGGTAGCAAGAGGGTTCATTCCTTGTTGATCTGACTTAAAGACATGTATCGTTTATATTTGAAGTGATAGATGCGAAGAGTTGTAATGTAAGTATTATTTATATATTTGAACTGATAGATGTCAAGAGTTGTGATATAATTATTATTTCTATTTAAATTGATAGATGTGAAGAGTTCTGATGCAGTAATTATGGAGATAGTAGTAGTTATGAAATGATAGGCATGACTCATGATGAAAAGCTATATCAATTGGGTTTGATTGGTATATATAGAACGACATTTTATATGTTCATATCATCAATTCATAAGCAATAGCTTTGTGTCTACTGCTGTTATTTTCTGTTACTTCTGCATACATATCTACTGTCATGTACTGCTTATGAGCTGGAAACAACACTTAAGATTCAATGTATGTTATCAATCACCTCACCAAGTGTAGCCTTAGTGAAGCTTTGGAGATTGGTAAACGTCCTAACAACTTGAATGAGGATGATGATCTTAGCCTAGGTCATTCATGGAGGCCCACCATCCATCGGCTACATGACATTCTTCTTTAGAGTTTCATGCTTTCTTATATTATGGGCAATATTTCCTTGTGTCATTCTCATTTCTTATGATATGAGCAATATTTTCTTTTATCATATTTTACTTTAGAGGAACCAGAAGACGCAGATGGGGAGAAGTTTGCCAGGATTTTTACATTGATAAAATTGGTTGTTCTTTTGAAAGGAAATAGGTTGTACAGGTTGCAGCTTGAAAGTTGGCCTTTTATAAATATGTGCGCTGGAGAGACGGTTTTTCTATAGCAACAAAGGCAAACTTGAAGGCATTATCAGGAGAGCTGAAATTTATGTACTTCAAATCATGTAAAATAGGTGGCACCAAGATGTTGTAATATTTGTTGACCAATCTCTTTTCCTGTTCATCTTTAGTTGTAGTTGCTAGGAAAGAGAGCTCTCTGTCTAAAGCTTGAAACTTAGATAATCTTCTATCGAGTCATCGAGGGTTGAGTATCACCAAACTCGTATACGGCGAGAAGAAATTGACCTTAAAATCTTTTTGATCAAATCATCCCATGTAGTAATGGGTATTCCATGTTTCTTGTGATTTGCTATTAACTTATCTGCAAGGCCTACAAGGTGTGAAATAGCAATATGGAGCTTATCTTCAAATTTTACGTGTAATCAAACAACTTAGTCAACATTGAAAATCTAAATCTTAAGCTTCACTAGACTTCTAGTGCCATCATACACAAGGATTTAAAATTGGAGATCAGTAATAGGATCTAATACTTGTACTCAATAGATCTTGAGATGCTTAAGGGAGCAAGAATACCAAGCAAACTTAACCAAAAAATTCAATGACCATTTAAGAGTCTTTGATAAACTAAAACCCCTTTCAAAGCTAATTAGCCTTGTAAAATATTCTCTCTAAAAACTTACAAGTCCCTTTTGAAATGTAATGTAAATCAAATCCCCTTCAAATCATGGAAAAGGGAACAAAACCTTATACTCGTGCAAAAAGGAGAATAGCCCTGTACCGACATTGTTTTCAGGTCATATAAGAAATGCATAGGACTCAAAATATGGAGGAGGGCAGACTTGAAGGTGCATGCTAAACAATTTAGTCAACATCAAGCATTATAGATAATTTTGGAAACATTTCACTCGCATCCTCACTCATTTCCTGCAGTGCAGCTGTAAATTGCAATTGATGATTCCTCAAAGGAGGGGGGAATTAAACTTGAAAGATTACCCATTTCTTTCTTTCACACGCTGAATCAAATGGTGCTCATAGCTTGCACCATAGTAGCATAGCATAAATCGTTTGGGGAAAAATTGTTTTTTCAAAAGTGTAAGTGTTTTTCATGAAATCGCGATTAATCAAGAAAAAATATGAAAAACATAAAACTGCCAAAAAAATGTGGAAAAAGAAGAAAAAAATGTTTTTTTAAATTCAAGGTTGTTCCAATGCATAAAGATACATATTAAGCATTTCAATTGCATAGAAAATAGATACACATTATGAGAGGAAGATAAACGAGATTGTACGCTATCAAGAGTAGCCAATTGTTTTCTTTCATTAATTTTCATACTGTTCAAATTTCATTACATTTGCATTTCAAAATGCATACTATTGCCATTTACAAAGGAACAAAAAAGGGGAGGGAGCCAATAACAATGTGGTAGACTAACAGATCAACAAGTCTAGATGTTGAAACTTCTGAGTTAGAACCTCTCTTGATTTAAGAGACAACCTCAGTGTTGTCCCTAGCCTTCAACAAGTCGAAATCAATTTCGTCATAAATAGGCTCATCATTATTTTCAAGCCATTCAGATTTTGGATCGATCTCAACAAGATTAATCCGTTGATCTTCCTCAACAGTACCTAACATTATCAAATAGAATGCATATATTAGTGACTTTGGCGAATAATACTTTACAATAATATAAATCAACTTTCCATATGAATTGAGAATTAAACATATGACATTTCTTAACCTTGAGCTTTCTTCATCTTCAAGTGGAGATTGTGACGGACTAACACCAAATCATTCATTCGTTCTTGAGTGAGTCGATTGCATTTTTAGGAATGTATATGCTCGTACACACTCCGACTATGTTTGCAAGTGGGTGAACTGCATGATTGGCTCAAAATGCACATTGTCATCCATTAAAAGTGTTTGGTTTCTTTGCCAAAGCAATCCTACCATTGTGCTGCAAAAACAAATATTATCAACATTATAACATGCACAATTCAGTCAAAATTTAACACTTTCACCGTACGTACAGAGAAAAATTGTCTACCTAGTTTGAAGGTCTTCCTTCCTATGATAGTTGTCTTACTAGAGAAGAAACCCCTTGCCTACTTGTACATCGAAAACTCTCCCATAGTTGCCTCAAAGATCCCTAAGAAACTCCATGCACTTAAATAGGCCCTTTGTGACCTGTGCATCATCTCGAAATGAGCTGCTAAAGAACAATGTTGGATTCAAGAAATATCCAGCTATATGGAGGAGATAATGCATTTGTCGATCCCATCTTTTATCAACTATTTCCCATAACGACATGTATTTGGCCCTGTTATTCTCCAATCTGCTCCTAAAAGCGTCTTTGGCACTATTAATTGCCTCATACAAATAACCCATGGAGATTTATTTCTATCAATAAGTCTCAAAACTCGAACTCGAAGCTAAGAGAATAACATAATTTTCTCTATCTCTTCACAAAAAGATGGTGAGAAAACATAGTCAACCACCATTTTGCCCTCCATATGTTTCACAAAGAAAGATTCCATCCAATTAGTTGAAACAAACATTCGTATTAAATTCATTTGTTGTTGGCAAAGAGTTAGCAACACAAAGGAAGTGGGTTGTAAACCTTGTCACCCCAAGATGAAGAATTTCCTTGCCATCTATGAATGTGTGTTATACTGGGCACCCTTGTGTGATTGTCTATGAACTTAGTGATTGTGCAGGGCTTTTGCAAAACCTCTTTCACCCAATGAATTTTGCCTATGTCATCCAAGGTCAAATCCAAATAATGTGCCACGCATTGAGTCCAGAACATTATTCCATTTTTGTCCACAAGAAGCCTTGTAGTGGCCACACAAGCAACAACATTATCTATAATGAACTGACCCTCAATCACAACCTCGTCAAATAGATGAAAGTGTCTCCCCCGATTTTATCATCTCAAATGCATCGACACTCTTAAGAAATATTGTGCCAATGTCACATGACACAAGGAAGTTGATGAGTTTGCGGCTCCATCTATCCATCCATCTAACATGATAGTGCATCCTACTTTTTGCCATTCCTTGCGATATTTTACAAAAATATTGCTTACATTCTGTAAAACATCGTCCAACAAATCAATCTGCAAAGCCTCATATGATGGGGCAGTGAATCCAAAACCTGCAACTGCAAATGCATCCACCATATTTTGCTTGAATAGAGGTCTGGCCAAATTAAACAAGTTAGAGTAGTCCCTGTTAGTAATTTGCCCTGTCAAGGCCACATTACTACCCCTACTATTCGAAACTTTCTCGAGAATGGTCAATTTCCCTATACAACTGGTCAAACTGGTGATTTATAGTCTAAAAGCATGAGCAAAGGGATATGTAGGCAGTCAAAGTATCAAGTACAGTCATGATGAAGACACTTACAACAATGTTACACAGTGAAGTATATTCACAAGGATGATATGTTGAAATAAGAAAGGTCTTTATCAAGATTTATTGACACGTACTTACAACTATGAAGAAGAACGATGATCAAATCCGGCTTTGAGCCTTCTTTGGAGTGAAAGACAAGCTACAATCCATGCAAGGGCAAGACACCTACAGCAAGTTCAAAAAGCATATCTCCTTTTCAAAATGTCACATACAGTTATAAATCTACAGTTCTGTAGGATGAATGACTTTGTAAGATGGATAAGAGCCAATGAAGAATTAATCAAGCTACAGCCATTACGCCTACGGAAGATATGCATCTATAGTCAGTCACCAAAAAGATAACTCTACTGATCACTTTTTGGGCTATGTCAATCTTTTTTTGTATCGAATTCTAATTTGAAAGAGTTTAATCAAGTGGTTAAATGGTATGGTGGTGAAGTGATTCTATATAGGGAACAATTTCAAATGGCATGGCTAAGTGTGGGAACAATTTCGTCCGAGGGAGAAAGTCCGAGGAAAAAGCAAATTTAAAAGGACTTTTCAAGAAACCCGAAGGGTATCTGCCCTTCGGGAAGGATCATTAAAAAAATGTTGAAAGGCACCTACCCTTCGAGAAAGCTCAAGACAAAAGTCCGAAAGGACAAGTTCAAAAATTTCAAAGGAAAAAAGGCCATTTCAAAATTCTGAGGGGCAGTTCCAAAAAACTTGAAGGTTACCTCCCTTCGGGAAAGTACATTTTCAGAAAACCAGAAGGGTATGTACCCTTCGAAAAAGTCATTGACAAGAATCCTGAAGGGTATCTACCCTTCAGGAAGGTTCACTTCAAGATTTCAAGGGGCGTTTGCAAAAATCTCGAAGGGTATGTGCCCTTCGAGAAAGTCACTTGACAAGAAAGCCGAAGGGTAAGTCTACCAAGACGAAAAGTCCGAAGGGCTATTTTCGGAAGGCCAAGAGACATTACAAAGATCCCAAAGGGTAATTGCCCTTCAAGAAAGTTCAATTACAGGAAGTCCGAAAGGGACATTTCCTTCGGACTTTTTGTTCAAGGGAATGTCTGAGAGGAAGATCCAAAGGAAGGTCTCTAGCAAAGAAAGGAGAAGTCCCGCGGATTTTTTGTCCGCGGGAAAATGACAAAGGACTTTACATAAAGCCCGAAGGAATTCCTTTGGAGGGTTTGAAAAGGGGAAGTCCAGGTAATGAAGGGAAGAGACAATTCCCACAAACATTTTGTCTGCGGGAAAGTGAAGTGACAAAAACCTGAAGACAAGAATTCTTTTGAGAGGACTAATCCGATGGAAAAGACATGCCGAGGGCTGAAGGAAAATAAGAGGGATGGTCCATTACAAAGAGCGGAAAGAAAATTTCCTTCAGACTTTTGGTCCGAAGGAAATAGACAGGAACAAAGGCAAAGTCTAAGACAATTCCCTCAGACTTTTTGTCCACAGGAAGATGAAAAGAATAAGCCCGAGGGGAAAGACAATAAAGGCAAGGTCCGAGCACAAGACAAGCCAAACAAATATAGGAAAAGCCATAACAGATAAGGCCGTGAAAAATGCATGCACAGAAGTGAAGAAACCGAGAACAGAACGCTGAGAAATAACAAGCTTCAATCTGGACGTGTCTCTCACTCAGCAAGATCCTTGTCCATGCAAGCAAGGGCTATTTATAGTGGACTGGTCAAGGCTTCAGTTGACTATTTGACCTAAATCACGCTTCTCCTTGATTTTTCATGCAATCCAAAGCTTTCAACGTTTCAGGCAATTCCAACGGAGTTCTCCGTCCAAGATGTGACATGCAAGTGGAGTTCATTGGAGGTTGACTGATCTTGAGTTGGAGTTGACTGGACAAACTTGTTATACATCTCCCTGGTTTTCCATGCCAATGGGAATATCTCTTCCTCCAGTGCAACTTTCAAACGAATCAAATGGAGTTCCTTATTTAGAGATTTGACGTAGTTTTCTATGCAAAAGAGAAGTTTGACTTTCAATGGGCCCACCATCCACACTTCTACGTCACCTTGGATTCATGCATGTTTGAAGATTTTTGGAGAGTATATTGTTTATTTTAAAAAATAATCTTTCAAACTTAGCTCCACCACTTATTTTCTACGCCAAAATTTGAAGATGCATGCAGATTTTGTAAAGGGAAAATTTTTTATTGAATATTCTAAACATTGTAAAAAGAGGTTAAGTCTTGCGTTAATTAACCAAGACTAACCCTTCCCCCTTTTAGAACTGCACTTAAGGCTATTTCAAGTTTTGGAAAAGCTTATTTATTGGCTTAATCAAGCCATTTAGAGGATCCCTGGAGTTTGAAGGAGGAAATTGTAAGCTAGACCATTCATCAATAAAGAAATTTATGTTCTGAATCTGAGTGTTGGAAAGAAGAATAGTGTGTATTTGATTGTGCATCAATGTATAAGTGAGATTTTTATCCTTTTGCAGGGCCCTTCCTCACCTATCTTTCTCTATCTCAACCTTTTGCAGGTCATTTGAAGAGGTTTTCAACCCTTCATCTGAAATATTTATGCTTCAAGGACAGAATAATAGATTTCATTTGATTATATGTGTGCATTGATTTCAGTAACTTCAGAGGATTTGAACAATTCAGGTGCATCACCCCATTAGATAGGATTTCCCATTTCAGTTTTTCTTCCCCTTTTCACCCCAAAAATCACAGTGGTCAAATTTATTGAAAAAATCCTAAGGGAACCAACCCTCTCTGGAGGTTCTTCTCATCACAGAGTCACCCACACTCTGAGAAGTTCCAATTGTATCAACTGGAGTGAGGGTGTGCTTTGCACATCTTCAAGCAAGGTGCACTCCAAAGTGATAACAGCACCAAAATTTAGAGATTGTCTTCTTTGTCTGCTCGTGAACAATATTGTTGCAACTTGTACTCTCTAGCTTGGTTTGCGCTCCATGTGTAGTGTGAGTGCTAATGTCATGTCCCCTTACTGAAATTAAAATCAAAATATCATATCTGAAATTAACTTTGTATTGAGAACAATTTTTGTATGAGTTATGCCCTTCCTACACTAACTACTTAACCCAGATTTTGAGATTTTTTGTGAAATACCACAAAAACTCAAACCCAACACATATGGCATCTTTGTTATATTAAAATGAGTCCAAAAACATTACAAATTACTGAAATATACTCTCCACAACAATTCTGAAAAAAAAAAAATACAAAGTTTGGCCAAAAACCCTCGCTAGTTCCACACACATGCACTACAAATACTGCTCAAAACACAACATAAATTCACAAAACTTATAAGCTAATTACACAACACAAGAAAAATACTGAAATACCCTGACCTCAAACTCCAAAGACACATGATAGTTGTTGTAACAAACCCATAATTCTGAAACAAACACCTTCAACTCCACTCACACCAAAAATCTGCATAAACACTGAACACTCGCTGGGATCTACACTCCTTAAGCTCTGTAACAACTCCTATATAGAATTGTATCTCTGGATCACAGGGGTTTCATCCTACAATCATTGAGATCAATGGGTTTTCGTCCAACGACCACCTTCATTCAAGACTTTAACTTCCAAGATGATCTGAAGATCATTACATGCACAATGTTCTACAAGAGAAACTTATTAATTGGCAAAAGATCCACCCAAAATGAAAGCATGGTGTATTAATACACAAGAGGCCCAAGAGTGACACCAAAATCAAGATTTCTTGCTTTGGGGGAAGGTGACATGAGTTAGAAAGTTAGTCCCCATCTTTATCTATTTGCCCAATATTCACTTAGATCCTGTTTTTTCTCACTTTTGCTTTTATTTCTGAACTTGCCCAAATGTGACCCATTTAACTTGAGGATAAGAATGCAACATAACTTAGTAAGTTTCCTTGAAACATCATTATCCCTCCTAGATAACCACGCCCAAAATTGGCTAAATAAATATTAATAACTTAATATTTACCTTGATTTTCCCTTGTAGACTTTTCAACTTACCAATTTCAAATATACAATTAATTAGATATCTATCCCAATTTCATTTTCCTTATTCCCCTCTAATTGAAAATTGGATTAATTAATTGTTAAATATAAATTAATTATTAAGAGGACATGATAACTATAGAAGGCATGAATGTTTCCTCTACTTGTGTTTGGCCCACGAGGAACTGATCCAAGGATAGATTATTAGAGTGTTGTAATGAGAAATATTTCCATCATATTTCACGGCTAAAAATATTAAATATATTCAAATGAACGTCAAATATAACATTCACCACAGAGGAGGGTTAGGGTTGCTGGTTAGGTTTAGGTTTTTTAAATTTTTAGGTGTTATTAAGTTTTTTTAAAACTATAGACAACATTTCAAATCACTACATCATACGGGTCTTTGCAGATTGATTTGCTGAAAAAACACTAAAAACCAGGTTGAAAAAAACGTTTTGGGCCAAGTACAATGATTAATCGCAAAATCCTGTTTAAATTGCACTTTCTGCTACTATGGTTTGCATTGAGCCATCCTATAGAAATAGAGATTTTACTTGGGATTTAAAGCAGTGAGCTCATTTATTTCATGATTTATCTTCTTCTTTAGTTTGGATCCTTATCTCCACTCCATAAATAGAACACCAAGCAAAGATAGCAGCAACTTTTGGCGGCTTGCAGGGCAGTTGCACAAACCATTTGAAAAGAAGTTTGTGTGGAAAGGAAGCTGCCCTGGTTGGGGAACAAGTTACAAAGAGCAGAGAATGCTTGTATGGAAAAGGATCCCATGTTACATCATTGCAGATATGAAGATAACAGCCTCTGTAATAAATGTCATGTTCGCTTCATTTATAGACCATGCCATCAGCAGAAGGCATATCTTTAAGAGATGATATTGTGAATTGGCGTCCTGAAGGAGAACCATTATCCAAAGGCGTCTTATTGGAAGAAGCTAGAGATGTTTTCCCATGTCCTCTGAATCAATAGGTGCCTAACTCGCCCAGCGTAATTCCTGCATTATGGCCAGTTAGTGGGACCATAAACTATCCACGTTCCCACTAAGTTCAAACAGTCAGTTAACTCCAGCTCCACTCTTCAAAAAAACATTGGTTTTATTAAGTGCAGTTAATGCAACATTTTTGTGCAATGAGTATATATATTCAAAAGTGCAACATTACAAGCGCATTCCTTCTTTAACCAGTGTATCATATTAGACTTGTCTTTGCTTGTTTGTGTTTCCTTTTGTCAAATGTGAACCATCTCTGTCCTTACTCTCACCTCTTCTTCTATCAAGGATCATTCACTTACAACTCAACAATCAGGAGCTTCCAGCAATCCAACAAGGGTCTGCATTAGAGCTATAATTAGTCGTTGGTTCGCTGTCCTAGAATAGATTTAGAAGGAAGAAACCCTTCCTGATATTTTATCTTAATAATGAATTGAAGTTGTAATACACTTTGAGATTCAATGATACATTGTCTCCTTTAGAAGGCAACCTCGCTTTCAATTATGTCTACATTTTGTTTGTGTTTCCAATTGTCAATGAGATTCCTTTTGGCCTTGTGTGAATGATAGTTAATGATTTTGATGAAGTGTTTCATTTGAGATTAACAGCAATAATGCCTCAACGGTTTTCTTCGTTTACATTTCCATTCAAATGGATAATGGATTAGTTGTTGGCTCGCATTAGCTATGACTGCATGCATTCCGTCCTCTTGATATTCTTCTCTCGTCTTAAAAGATATCAGCCACAACAATGCAATTTATATATTGAAAGGATAAGGAACAGGCCTGGTCAAAGTTGTCATTTTTCTTAAAAAAAACTTGTCTTTCTTAAACTCATTGATCAGATTAATGTGTTCAAGGAAAACTTACTAATCAAGTAGTAATTGGGATACCCCCATTAGACCAATCTTCAATTGGTCTAAAAGTGAGTGAGATTCCTTTGAATCTCAAAGACTGCCTCACCAACATTCTTCTCTGAAATCTCAGCCAAAGGAAATGATGTGCAAAACAACTTCTAATGGAAACAATTTGCCAATTTAAAGTTCAAGATTAATCGCCTTTACTACTACTTCAATAATTGAGATTGAAAACGTTGCAAAAATTGAAGCAGCATAACAACAATGAAAGATAGCTCAAGATACATGAAAGGAATACAAAAACTCAAAAAGTATTCACACATAACAAATTATTTACCGTGGAAACCCCTATGTGGGGAAATCCAGCAAGGAAATGGGGCCCCATGGCTTCATTATTTGAGATTTAAAACGTTGCAAAAATTGAAGAAGCATAACAACAATGAAAGATAGCTCAAGATACATGAAAGGAACAGAAAAACCAAAAAGTATTCACGCAAAACACATTATCTACCATGGAAACTCCTATGTGGGAAAACCAGCAAGGAAATGGGGCCCCATGGCTTCAATTGAACTCAAAGAAACAAGATACAACTGGGCTATGGCTCATATGTGAGAAACTACAGGTGCAATTAACTTTGGAATGCCTCCTCATACCATCTACAATGTTCTTTGCTTGCTGCTCTGCAATTCCTCTCTGTTCTGAACAGATACAACATGAAATAAGGCCTCCTATTTATAGATTGAGCATCAATTAGGAGGTGAAAAGACACCAATGACTCCATTTGCCTCACATTGTCTCTGTTTTATGTCCACTTGGAAGTGGTATCAACATATTACATGGAAGACTATATACATTGTGAATATCAACAACATATATACAACATATTTACATTTTTACAAATCCTTCCAGATCATATCTCCTATAGAGAGGCTAGGATTCTCATGCAGGGGAGAAAGTAGAATACTCCCTCTGGGAATAGATATCCCTGGGTCACACATCAGGAGGAAGGAGAGTATATACTGCCCACCTTGGGCAGTTGGCACATAATGGGTTGGCGTTGACATGTTTGGGCCTAGTAATTCAGCAATTATGTGGGCACTCTAAAGCTAGGAAGGCCTTCGAACAAAGAGTTTGTCGAGTTGTTGGGTGCATTAATGAGATGGCAAGTTGGGCGAACTGTCCAATAGAGAGTTTTGGGCAAACTGTCCAATAGAGAGTTGGCCTATCTAATGGGTGCCATGTATACCAAAGGCTAGAAAGGCCTTCTAACAATGAAACACAAGGGTTGTTGGTTGACCCATTAAGATAACGAGCTAGGCGAGCTTTCAAGGGACTGCAAGGTAGAACCTGGCACTCAAGTAAACGAATGTCACAACAAGCTTGACAACAGACGGGACATGTCATTAGGCCAACATAAGGAGTCGGTGACTCAAATCAAGGGGCGGCCAAGAATGGACACCCTAGCCACAAGGAACAAACATGATCTTGGTAACTTAGGCATTCAGTAAGAGATTGCTCAAGAAGCCTTGGAGGCAGAGCAACCATCTCAGGATTCGTCCATACAGCAGTGCATCAAATATCAGCAAAGATATGGCATTAAGTGTCGGTAGTCAGAGGGAACAAACATGATCTTGGCAACTTAGACATTCAGTAAGAGATTGCTCAAGAAGCCTTGGAGGCAAAGCAACCATCTTGGGATTCATCCATATAGCAATGCATCAAATATCAGCTAAGTTGTGGCGTTAAGTGTCGGGCTAGAGTAGTATTGAGATGGGTGACCTCATGGGAAGGCCCAGTATTGCACAAGGGAATAAGAGAATATAGGCCATACAGGGTGTGGGATACAAGGTTTTGGAGGTTGGACCTTGGCACAAGGTGTTCTTGGAGGAAACCTATACTAGAGTACAAAGTGAAACAATGTTGTGCACATTCAGGAAATGAGAATCTTGGAGACTTGGAGATTAGATGGAAACGGGAGGTCATCGTTGAGGACTTTGGAACTCCAAAACCATGTCGGAACATGATATGGAGGAAAGAGAATTACTTCAAACACACAGGGTGTGAAAGGAGGTTGTGCACTCGGGGTTCACAATGCTAAGTCCAAGGTGGAATTTATAGCAAAGGCACAAGGTGTCAATGTTCTCATGCATACCCAGGAAGTATTAGTAGGGAGAATCAGTGATGGCGGACTAGGGTTTCTTCATGAGTTAATAAACAAGGGTTGTGGACTAGACATTCATCATGAGAGGTCCTTGGAGGATTCTAAAGCAGAAGCACAAGGTGTAGACTTGCCATGCACATAGCAGGAGTGTGAGTCTTTGTGGACTAAATGGTCAACTAGGTCCAAGGTGGTGGAAAAGGGCTTTGTCACTAGTCTAGAGACAAATGTCTAAGTGAAGTAGAGTTTCTCAACCATTCAAGGAAGACTAAAAGTGTAGGCAAGCATTCTAAAGGCTAGGAAGGCCCTCTTGGAATGAGTCAAACAAATTGTTGGGGGAGCCTTAGAAAGGCAAGCTAGGCAAGTTGTCCAATGGGGACATAGGTGTACAACAGGAATGGTGGTTCATGATATTGGGCACACTTGGGTTGGAGCATTACTAAGATGGCTAGCCTCCCTAGAAGTACTAGCCAACACCAAGAAAAGGATGGTATCTCGATCACACAAGGTGTGGAGGACAAAGGTGATCCAAAAGGTCGAGCATGTGATAGGAGTATGTGCCTTTGTAGATTTGGGGCCATTAGGGTCCAAGGTTTGGGTTAGAGGACTCGGGACATCTGAGACTCATATACGTTGAGGGAAGAAGAATACCTGACCATGTGATACATGGTCTACATGGTTGGCGAGTTGGGAACTTATGACCGAGGTGGACAACTTAGGAAGTCTGAAACGAGTCTCAAAGCAAGCGAGCTGAGGGAAGGAGAGTATCTCGTCCGCATGGGACACGATCTACAAGGTCAAAGTTTATCTGTTAGACTTAAAGAAAGACAAGACATGTCTACAGGTCATGGTGGTGGACATGAGATGACATACTAGTATACTCAGGGAGTGAACAGAAGAGCTAGGACCCATGGAAGGATGTAGAGAGTAATGGCATGAGAGTTGAAACATAGGGAGTTGTCGGCAACCTTAGGGGAAAACGAGCCTTGTCTACAAGGTGTCGGGGAGAACCTTGGAAGTCTGACATGAGATCACAAGGTGGTTGCACATGGAGGGAAGGAGAGTACCTCGCCCTCATAGGATACTTTCTACAAGGACAATGAGTGAGGGATTTGTCATAAGGGTTCCTTGGAGTGGTTTAGTAGGAAAAATGTTGTCACTAGATCAATGTGAGGGAAGTTTGAAACTTCACTCATGGGATGGACTCAGAGTAGGAAACCAACTAGGGCACAGAGTGTGGTTAGCAAACTAAGCATTCGAGATTTGGTGTTAAAGTAAACTCAGGAGGTAGGACAGATGTCTTTGGGTTTGTGTGGAGAGCCTAAGGGGCAACTCACTGGGGAGTCAGGAAAGAGCATTCTTGGGTTCAATGAAAAAATAAAGTTCAGCACAAAAATTGGGTAGAACTCAAAGTGGAAGTTTGCATTATGTTATGATATTTGGGACATGTGACTGAAGGTTTGTCATGGACTAAAGTAACAAGATGTTCTTCGACATGCAAGTTGTTGGACATGAGCTGGTAAAGTGGGTGTAAGAGTTGTAAATGTTGTCTGATTGTTGGTATCAATTATGTGTGTAAAGGCCAGGGATTTGTATTTGATTGTGAGCTATATGGGTCAGGGCCATGGTGCAATGAAGAATACACGTTCTAGCCGTAGTATGGTGTGGTGTGATTTGGCGTGGGGTGCTTCACTATCAAAGTAGCCCAGGGAATTCTGCAATGTGACACTTGGCAAAGGGATCACTCAAGACAATAAAGGCATAATCTAGGACTTTGAACGGGCTAGTCCTTTAAGGCAGACAATGGTAAGGGTTACTAGTGTCGCATAGAAAGCATTGGATGCTAGCCCCATTACAGTTGGTATCAGAGTTGGTAAAGTGGGTGTAAGAGTTGTCAATGTTGTCTGATTGTTGGTATCAAGTGTATAAAGGCCAAGGATTTGTCTTTGATTGTGAGCCATATGGGTCGGGCCCATGCTATAATGAAGAATACATGTTTTCCCCGTAGTACGGTGTGGTGTGCTTTGGTGTGGGGTGCTTCACTATCAAAGTAGTGCAAGGTATTCCATAGCATTTTGGTGAAGCGATCATTCGGACAGTGAAGGCATATTTTGAGACGGATTGATCCACTTAGGCAGATAGTGGTAAGGATCACTAGTGCCACACGAGAAGCATTGGATGCTAGCCCCATGACAGTTGGTGTCAAAGCAAATTTGAGACTTGAGAAAGGCTTCCATCACGGAAAAAAGTTGGTTGCTTGGAAATACAAGAGCTTGGTTTCTTGGAAATATGAGAGCCGAGTTCTCACCAAAATTGATTTGTCTTGGAATTGGACTCCAAAAATGCATCTCTAGCTTCACAATGACAGAGGTCTCTTGTGTCGGCATGGAGTTGCACCCTAGTGCTAAGAATGACATTGAAATAAAGTGGGGGAGCATCTACAAGTGTTGCATAGAAAAGGGTTAGGCCTCTCACCTAGGGAGGGAAGGAGAGTACTCCCTAAGGGGATGGGTATCCCCTAATTGCACAGGAGGAACAAGAGTACTCTTGGCCACTTGGGGTGGTTGGCACATATTAGATTGGGGTTGCCAAATCTGGACCTGGTAACTTGGTAATTATGTTAGCACTCGAAGGTTAGGAAGAACTTCTAACAAAGTGTTGGGCAAATTCTTGGGTGGATCATTGAGATTGCAAGTTTAGCGAATTGTTGAGCAGATCATTGTAATGGCAAGCTCGCTGAGCTACCCAATAGAGAGTTAGCCTATCTAGTGGGTCCCATGTATAACAAAGGATGGAAAGGCCTTCTAACAATGAAACAAGAGAGTTATTGGGTGAACCATTGAGACATCAAGCTAGGCAAGTTGTCCAATGGACTCGTGAACTTTCAAGGGACTGCAAGGCAAACCTTGTCATTCAAGTAAATAGATGTCATAGTTGGGCGAGTTGGGCAAGTTGTTGAGCAAATCATTGAGATAGTGAGCTAGGTGAGCTGCTCTATAGAGAGTTAGCCTATTTAGTGGGTCCCATGTCTAACAAAGGTTGGAAAGGCCTTCTAATAATGAAAAAAAAGAAAATGGATGTCATAGTGGGCTTGATGATAGACACGACATGTCTTTGGGCCAGCATAAGGAGTCAAGGACTCAAACCGGGGGTTGAACAACAAGAATGGAAACCCTAGCCATAGAAAACAGAGTTGATCTTGGCAACTTTGTCATTCAATAGGAGATTGTTCAATAGGCCTCGAGGGTGAACAAACCATCTTGGGGTTCATCCATGCAACAATGCATCAAATATTAGCAACCCTTTGATATTAAATGCACTCAAGATAGAGTAGTACCAAGATGGCTGACCTCCCAAGAAGGCATAGTATTGCACAAGGGAATAAGAGTACCTCAACCACATGGGTTGTGGGCTACATGGTTTTGGAGACTGGGCCTTGGCATAAGACATCCTTGGAGTAGGCCTATACCAGAGTACTTAGTGAAATGGTTTCATGCCCATTCAAGGAATGGGAACCTTGGAGGCTCGGAGATAAAATGGAATTTGAAGGTTGTTGAGGATTTCAAAAGTCGAAACCATGTTGGAACATGGATATGGCAAAAAGAGTACCTCAAACACACAGGGTGTGAAAGGCAAAGGTTGTGAGCTCAAGCTCACCATGACAAGTCCATCGCAGATTTTTAAACAAAGGCACAAGGTGTCTATGTTGTTGTGCATACTCAGGGAGTATGAGCCTTTGGGGACTTGGAGGCTAGCAAGGTCAAGAGCCCATGATGGCAAACCAAGGATTTGTCACGAGTTGGTAAACAAGAGTTGTGGACCAAGGGTTCATCATGATAGGTCCTTGGACGATTCCGAAGCAGAAGCACAAGATGTGGGGTTGTCATGCACATACAAAGAATGTGAGCCTTTGTGGACTAAGTGACCAACAAGATCAGAGGGATGAGGTGGTGAATTAAGGGTTCGTCACTAGTCTGGAAACAAACATATGAGGGAAGCAGAGTACCTCAACCACCCTAGGTAGACTACAAGTGTAGGCAAGCATTCTGAAGGATGGGAAGGCCCCCCCACAATGAGTCAAACAAATTGTTGGGAGGACCCTTGTAAAGCTAAAAAAGGAGAGTTGTCCAATGGGGGCATGCATGTGTTGGAGGAGTGTTAGATCATGCTATCAGGCACACTTGGGTTGGAGGAATCGCTGACCTCTTAGGAAGTACCAATTGACACCAAGAGGAGAGTATCTTAGTCACACAAGGTGTGCACAACAAAGATGGTGATCCAAGGGGTCAAGAATATGGGAGGAGTATGTGCCTTTGTGGGCTTTGGGCCATCAGTGTCCAAGTTTTGAAGTGGATGGCTTATGAAGTCCAACACTCGTAGATGTTGAGGGAAGAAGAGTACCTCCCCTATGTGGGATGCGGTCTACAAGGTTGGTGAGTTTCAAACTTATGACTAAGGTAGAGGACTTAGGAAGTCCGACACGAGTCTGGAAGCAGGTCAGACAAGGGAAGGAGAGTAGCTCACCCACATGGGATACTTAACTTGGAGACAGACGAGACATGTCTATAGATTATGGTGGTGATTATGGTGGTGGACATGAGATGACATCACTAGCATACTCAAGGAGTGAACACAAGAGCTAGGACTCATGGAAGGATGCCACGAGTAAGGGTGTGTGATTTGGAACACAGGGTGTTGTCAGTGAGCTCAAGAGCAAACGAGACGTGTCTACAAAGCATTGTGGATGACTTTGGATGTCCTACACAAGATCATAGGGTGATCACACATAAAGTGAAGGAGAGTACCTTGCCCGCAGAGGATACAATCTAAAAGGATGATGAGTCGAGGACTTGTCATGAGGGCTCCTTGGAGTGGCTTGGCAGGCAGAATCTTGTTAGCATGTAAAGGTGAGACAAGTCCTAGGCTTCACTCATGGGGTGGACTTGGAGGACATCTGTAACTAGGACACAAAGTGTGTTCAACAAATTGGGCATTCAAAAGTTGGTGTTCAAGCATACTCAAGAGACGGGACAGGTGTCTTTGGGTTTGAGTGGCGAGCCCAAGAGGTAAGTCACGAGAGTTGGGAAAGAGCATTACTGGGTTCAGTGGCACAACAAAGTTTGGTATAGCATTTGCGGAAAACCCAGAGAAGTCAAAGTTAGCATTGTGTTATAATGTCTATGACATGTGACTGAAGAGTTGTCGTGGGGTAAGAAGGCATTCTTCATTATGCAAGTGGTTGGACATTAGCTAGGAAAGTGGGTTATCAAAGTTTTTAATTTCATTTGATCGTTGATATCAAGTAGGTGTGTAAAGGCCAAGGGTTTGTCTTTAATTGTGAGCCATATGGGTTAGGGCCATCGTTCTAACCATAGTGTGGTGTTGTGCACTTGGGTGTGAGGTGTTTCCCTATCAGAGTAGTGCACGGTATTTCATAGTGTGACTATCCTAATGAAGAGATCACTCGGGGCATTGAAGGCGTAGTCTGGGACTTTGAACATTAAGGGTCACCAATGTAGCATAAGAAGTGTTCGATGCTAGCCCCATGATGCCTCCCATGCGAGGAGATTTTAGGTCTGTAAAAACTCGATGTGTGAGAGTAGATGAGGAAACAAATCCTTCATCTTCTCCTTAAACAACCATGAAGCCTTATTTGGATGTGGACCTTTAGGGAAAACTAGTTAGTACTCAAGTTTACCCGTTTTGGTAGGCCTTGTTTTGTTATAAATAATGATGTCCTCTTCGACCTATTTGAAACTATTAGGTGCAAAATCTTCTATACATGGAAGAACTCGAGGTCAGCTTCAAATTTTCGAAACATTAACTACTAAGTGCATCCTCCTGTAGTGAAGAAAATATAACATGAAAAAATTGTCAACCAATTGCTAGGGAATCTTGAAGGGACCAAACCTAATGGATTTGAATTTTTCCCTTCTCCTTGAAGCCTCTCCTTGGAGAGATACATCCACACCATGTCACCCACCTTGAATGTATGCTCAACTCTATGTTGATCATGCCTTTGTTTGTATTTGGCTTGTAACTTAGCAAGTTGTTCCTATACCCTTTGGTGGATCATACTTAGCTTTCCAACAAATGCATCAGCTTTGTCTTCTTCTTTATCTTTTGCTCCTTTATCATGAGTTGCTTCCATAACCACGTCAAATGGAGAATGTGATAGATAACCATAACAAGCTTCAAATGGAGATAGAGTAGTGCTATTATGGATTGCCATGTTGTAAGTATGTTGACTATACGTCAATCTCTCATCCCAAGTTTTAGGATTACCTCTATTGTAGGACCTCAATAGCCGAACCAAAGTGTGGTTTGCTAGTTTTTGCTTTCCCATCTGTTTGTGGGTGGAAAGTAGTGGCGCTTTGAAACTTGGTGTCTGCATTTACCTATAAAGTGACACAAAACTTGCTAAAAAACCTAAAATCTCTATTTAAAGCAATTGAGTTATGCAAACCATGTGATGAAAGTGTTTGTTGGAAGCCTCTAGTCAACTTATGTTCTTACATGGAACTAGAATGCACATATTTTAAAATCAACAACAACAATAGAGAGGTGGTCATTACCATTAATTGTTCTTGGTAGCTCTCGAACAAAATCCATTGATATGCTTTCCCATTGCCTAGAATAAATTGATAAGTGTGTGCAACCCCAATTTTTTATTGCTTGGCTTACTTATGCTAAAATCAGACAACCTCTTGCGTACTTGGCAACGTCATTTTAGGCCAATAAACATACCTTTGGAGATTAGCAACCATCTTACCAACACCAAAGTGACCAACTATCTTGGATGTGTGTGCTTCCCTTATAAGATGAACCCTACCATCTCCTCTTTGTATGCATAACTTTCCTATTGTAGACACCTAATTTTGGTACAAGGCTTATCATTGTAATCATTTTAGCGTGGTTTTATCCATATGGATCATTGGTTCAAATTAGGTACTTCTCGACACTGTTGCTTGTGTTTTCACTTCTCCTTTCCTCTCCATGTGGCCCTGTTCCTCTCTTTTGTTTTCTCTCTCCTTTGTGTTTGTGTGTGTTTGGGGACCTCCTTTCTCTTCCTCTGTTGTTTTCTGCTTGACAATTTTTATAGGTGACCAAATGTGGTCTGACCACTTTCGGCATCGTACGAAAGTGGTCAGATTCCCTATGTGGGCCCTTTGGCCCTTGTTCCCTTTGTTCGTTGTGTGGACCTATTTTGTCATCTTTTCTACCATTTCTTGTGCCTATTTTGTCATCTTTTCTACCATTTCTTGTGTCGGCTTGTGCACCAATAGGTTCATAATTCGAATTTGATAAGTCTACATGTACAAAGCATTCTAAAGCATTTCAAAGAAGTAACGACAACACATCACACAATGCACATCCAAGGCATACCATATTCTACTCATCAAATCTTTCAAGTGTTTCTACGACTTCTATTTCTGCACACTTGTACCAAAAGAGGGCTTAAGCAAAAGATCACACTAGTTGCATTTGATTATCTTAGGAAGAGAAGATTGACTCCTCTCACTTGGGTTGGGACACTCATGCACTAGGACTAGATTGAGCCCTGATTTTGAGCATGCAAAATATGTAGCTACAACCCTCAAGGGAGGTCAAGCCAATTTGTTGTACATTTCTTTGGTCTTTGGATGTATTTCTAAGTGATTAGGGCCAAATTAGGGTTACTTCAAGTAGAGAAGATTTTGATATCTAAGCACTCTTATTCACAAATCAAAGAAAGCCATCTACTACTAGCGAAGGGGTCCAAGAAGTTTTAGACTGTGAGGATCCACAAGGCCATTCTCGTAGCAGGATTCCACATTTGGCTAGAATTGTCACTTTCAATGAGCCACTAAATTGGTCAACCACATTCGTTGTTCTACGAAAGTGGTCATCATCAAAAAATAAAGTCTGCTTTGTGGGAGGTCTATACAGTTCCAAAACCTTCTCTACATTTTGAGCATCTATCAAGATCCAAGTGAGGCTATACCTAGTATTTATCTATCTTATTCCTTTTCCTTTCATTTCTATTGATCATTTACAAACCGTGGTACTTTTGTTCCCCCCTTTGGCCATAGGTAGAATTGAATTATAGTTTATTGTTTTATTTAAGTAGATTTGCCTTGTGCCATAGTTTTACCTAATTAGCATAGTGTTTTGAACACTTGTGCGTCCTTTTTGTAAAACACCCATTTTGTACAACAAACCATCTTTGAGGTAGAAATCAGCCCCTTCTTTGTGCACTTGTCCTTTTGTTTGCATGCAAAGCTAAGCCTTTCCCCAAAAGTCTTCATCATCATTCTCATAATCTTCCTTATACACTTCACGGGAAAATGGCTCTAGCTCCATGATAGTGCCAATGGCTTTAATTTGTTGAGGCTTAGACAACATATCAGCAATCTTGTTAGTCACACCTCTTTTATACTTCAAAACTAAATGAAATTGTTACAAAAAAAAACGTCCATTTGTAGTTTCTTGCTTGTAGGAGTTTAGTTTGTGTTTGAAGGAATTGCAATGGCTGGTGATCAATATGTATGACTGTTTCTTTGCCAAAGAGGTGATGTTTCCATTTCTTAACCAGTTGCACAAGTGCTTATAACTTTTTTATAGTATGTAGGATGTTTTGTAACAACCCCACTAAATAGTTTGGAATGATAACTTACCAATTTCCTTTCTTGCATGAGAATATCCCCCATAGCAAAATCAGAAGCATCTACCTTTATTTGAAATGGTTTCCTTAATTTGGAAAGGAGGGAACAGGTGCATGGATGATCTTCTCTTTTAGGACCTCAAAGTCCGTTGTTAGTCCTTGCCCCATTTGAACACCTTGCCACTCAATGCTAAGGCATGTAAAGGACTAGTTATGGCAGAGAAGCCTTGGATGAACTTCCTCATTTGTTTGACAGCACCTACAAAACTTCTCAACTTGTGAATGTTAGTGGGTGTTTGCCATGAAAGGATAACTGAAACCTTACTTGCGTCAATGTCCAATTAACTTCCTCCAACAACATATCTTATATAATCCTTAGCAAATTCACATTTCTTCAAATTCACACAAAGCTAAGTTTGTTTCAAAGATTGCAAAAATTGCCTCAAGTGCTCTATTTATATGTTCCTCCCATGTGGTGTTCAAAAAAAGAATGTCATCAAGACATACAATCACAAATAAATCAAGATAGGGCCTAATCACATAATTTATTGCCCTCATCAAGGTGGCAGATGCAATACATAGCCCAAATGGATGTACCAATCATTCAGGCAACCCTTGTTAGGTTTTGAAGGCGACCTTCCATGTGTTCTCTACCTTCACACTTATTTGATGATACCCTAATTTCAGATCAAATTTTAAGTATTTTACACTATAATTGATAAATAAAATTGTCCATCCTTGGAACAGGATATCTATTTTTAATGGCAATATCATTGAGAGTTGTATAATCAACACCCATTGGCCATGAACCATCTTTCTTAGGCAACAATAGGAGAACACACATACGCCATGAACCATCTTTCTTAGGCACCAAAATAATAGGAGAACCACAAGGGTAAATTACCCCTTTCTCCAAGAGCTCTTGAAGTTGTCTCTTTACCTCATTACTCTCCAATATGGACTTCCTATACGGCCCCATGTTAGGTAACTTGCAATCCAGTAGCTATTGGATGTGGTGCTCCACTTCCCTATTAGGTGACTGAAATGCTTCCTGGAAACCTTCGAGAAGCTCTTCTAAGTTCCAACTGCTGCTTAAGCTTCATTGGAAGCCCGTTTTGAGTGGTTTCCACTTACATAGTGTACCACCCTTCTCCTTGGCCTTCAACATGAACACAAAAAAACTTTTCAGAAGCATTAATTACTCTCTTTGATATGATGGGCTGAAATCACAGAAATTTTAGAATGACTTTGGCAAGAATGTATGATGTAAGGCCTTCCATCCTTGATGAGCCTCCTTTGATTCTTCTTTCTTTGGCAGCTTGTATCCCTATCCCACTAGCATAACTTCACAATGTCAAGAGGTAAGTCATCACAAGGCCTTCCTATAGAAAATTTCAGCAAGCATTGATTTTCAACTTAATAGGAGATATCTTTATCACTCTATAGTCATAAGGCCTAGTTTCTTAACTATATTTTCAACTATCAAACTCTTTTGTACACCAGTGTCAATGAGAGAATTTACCTTAGTGCCTTGGATGCTAATCTTGGTGAGGAAGATTTTTTCTTTCTCCTCCCTGAGCTCGGTTTCATCCTTCTCCTCATTGGGCTATTTCTCTTGTAGTGGTACATGTGATATTGGTTTCAACTTGACTAGGATGCACATTCACTTCCTCTTCCTTGGCTGCCATGACTTTATTTTCCTCCTTTTGCTTTCCCTTGTTCCTTGGATGCAAGTGGAGATAAAACTTCCAACATTTTTTCTTAGCATACCCATCCAACATTACATTCTTCACCGTGATTATGATAATTTTTCCAAGTATGAGGAGAATATGCATAGCTTTTTTCTTTATTTTTGAAAAACATTTCTTACCTTCATACGGCTTGGAGAACTGATTTTCCTTGAGGCTTGAAGCTTGAAGGCTCCCTCTTCTCCATTTCTATGTAGGCTGCCTTAACCGCTGCATCATCCACAGATTTGGGAGCAAAAATAAACACCTCTTCTCTAATAACTAGGCAAACCTCCCAAACATTTGATGAGGAAATCCAAATCCTTTTTAGTGGCACCATCTAATGTGGCTTGTCTCCTGAATTCAAGGGTGTACTCTTGGACACTTTGCCCATTCTTTTGAGACAATTAAATCCATTGGAATTATTTCCCCTGCTCAAAATAATCCTCCAATCTTTCAGCCAAGAATTCAATTGTTCAACATCAATTTGACCTCCATACGGATTGATTTCAAATTAAAGAAGCGGGCACTTTGGAAGATACTACCTTCTTACCCTTTTTGGAGGTGCTTGCTTTTGCAAACTTTGGAGATGGCTCTTTCTTTGCTTCTGACAATTCTTCCTCTTCTCCAACCATTATTTCCTTCTCTTGAGCTTTTCCTACAACTGCATAGACCAAAGTTCCAACCCGCAAGGCCAAAACATTCCTAGTGTTCATCAAATTATTTTATGTTTACATTAACTGAGATTAAGTATTGCAAACCTTTTCAACCCTGCATTCCAGCCTCTGAAATTTCTTCTCAAATTGCTCCTCAAAACTTCCTGCCATGGCTAATTGAGGTGACTTTCAGCCTCTTGCTTCAATATCAGCCTGGTAGCTCTCTAATTCACCTTTCTTTTGCCTTGTGAGTGTCATACACCCACCTTCTCACACCCACAAGAGGAACTGTTGCTATGATATCAAACATCATCTGTAAAACCACTTCTAATGGAAGTAATTCACCAATTTACAATTCAAGATTAATCACCTTTACAGCTACATCGAGAATTGTGATTGAAAGTGTTACAAAAATGAAAGAAACATAGCTTAAGATACATGAAAGGAACAAAAACCACAAAGCATTCACATAAGATAACATGTTATTTACCCTGGAAACCCTAGTGTGGGAAAACCACCATTGAAATGGGGCCTTGTGGCTTCAATTGAGCTCAAAAAGGAAAAATACAGTTGGGCTACAGGTCATGTGAACAAGTACAAGTGGAATTCACTTTGGAATGCCTCCTTATACCTCCAACAATGTTCTTTTCTCTCTGCTCTGCAAGCCCTCTTTGCTCTGAATTGCTGCAAGATGAAATATGGCCTCTTATTCATGGATTAAGCATCAAACAGGGAATGAAGAAACACTGATGACTCTTCATTTGCCTCACATTTCTCCCTTTTTATATCTTCTTGGAAGTGGTATCAATATATTACATGGAAGACAATGTACATTGTGATTATCTACAAGATATGTACAAGATATTTATATTTCATTTCCATATTTACAAGTCCATCCGAATCAGGAACCCACTTTGCCCAGACTTACCATGAAGAGTCATACATCAAACCAAGGTGCATGAGGGGGAGACAACAGGCTTGATGGGCACTTATTGACCACGGTGGTTTCTAATGATTCCTCCAATCCCTACCTTGCCTTGGTTGTCTTGGCTTGCACCATCAAAGTTTCAATTGAGAAATGGTTGGAGATGTGGTTTCCATCTAGGATAAAGGGATCACCATAAAAATAGTCCTCTACAAGATAATTTGCTCTTCTTGCACCAACTTTGGGACACGCATTCATGAGAACAAGTACTCCAAGATTGCTTGAAAAGTCATTGAACATTGTCTTAACTTTGGCTACAAGGGATTTCCACTATGCCACTTTGTGTCGCTCGGAGCTTAGTCGGAAGCCTACATCATTGGTGGGAAACTAAGCTTCCTTAAAACCTAATATGTGTGTGATCTCCTCCTTCATCTTGAGGGGAGTGTTCAGGAAGAAAACCAATAATTTATTTGTGTTGATTGATGTCCAGAAGCTTGTGGAAGGTAATGAGAGTGGCTTCTCGGTATGGGACTTCCCTCAGGATTTATGTTAAAAGCAGAAGTGTGGCATTCACAAACTGGAGGTTTGTGTATATTACCCCTTGGGGTACTGTTTGTAGATCGTGAATTTGGTTTTTTTTCCTTGCATTCATAAAGAGACAATTGAGTTCCTTTTCAATGATGATGAACAGGCTGCAGCCCTCTTTTGGATTAGAATAATGGTCGGCACAACAAACCTCTAGTATGAGCACTCTATTCCATTCCTCAAATAGATTGACAAACAGAGGTGGTTAACAAGTTCCTAAAGGGACACTTTGGAATGTACTCTAGTGATCGACAAAGCAAATCGGTAAGTGGCTTCATCTAGCAGAGTATTGGTACAATATCACATACCATTCATCCGTCAAAGTAGGGAAATGAACCCCTTTCTTTAAAGGATTAGATTATTCATAATGCTAGAACTCATACAGCGGCCAATTTCCTTCAGACCATGCAAGATATTTTTCATTCAATTAAAGGTGATATGACACTTGCAATAAACTGTATGAATCAACAAGCAAGCTAGCACCACTCTGAGAAGCAATTTTAAACAGGAAATGTGGTCTTTGTATGTCTGCGGCATTGTAAGCAAGCCTCGTTGAACAAGCAAGGCTGCCACATGCTCCAACCCAAGTTATATAGACCTAGATTGCATATGCAGTTGATATTCCCAACAAATGGAAACTCTGCGACGTGTTCCATGTTTAACGTCTGAAGAAAAATTGGGAAGCCACATATAGGTGCAAGTTGAGCTTCCCCAAAAAGATGAGGAAGGAAGCCTCCTCCACTCCTGAAGACTTTGTAGTGAAGTAAAGCCTCTTTCCAATCCAAAGATCAAAAGGCACTCGATCAAACTGTATTGGGAAAAACAACATAGTTCCAGGGTCATAAAATTGCAACCTGCTAGTGCAAGCCCACAAAAACACAGAGATATATGGTACAAATTGTACCAAGAAAATTTGCATTAATAACTCCAAAAGCATTGAAATTAATCTCTCTTGCTATCCAAAACCAAGCAGCTCATGCCCTTATAAAGAAACATCCATATGCCTAAGTTCAGGAATAAAACAAGAAAATGATAAAGCAAGCTATAAAAGCTTCTTCAAGTTAAGCATACACTCAACTTGGGATGAAGATAAGTCAAATTTATCTTTTTACAGTTTAAAATTACAAGTTGCATAATTAATTAAATATTAATAAGTAAATAATTAATTACACTAGCAAACCAAAGGATATTTCCATAGAAGATGCAACATGTAAGGAGAACATTTTGTGAGTCTTTTGGGATCAGCATGGTGAGAACATTTTCTTCAAACAGCTTCTTGAACTCAAATGTAATTCGTGACTGTCACAATGTTTTCCCTCACAAGTGTATGCATGTTTCCATGTTAATCCTTTTTCACTCTTCAGTGTCATTTAGCCCAAAGTGGTCTAGGTTCATAACTTGGCCCCGTTAGTTGTCATGCTTTTGGACCAAAGTGAATTTTGGTAGTTGAAATTTCAAATTAGACCTTTCACCATTCCAGCAACACTCTGCCTCTTAAATTGTGTCTTTTATTTGGTAAGATTGTGTTGTACTAGCAGATTTTTCATTTTCCAAAGTCTTGCACTGCTACCCAATGCTATAGTTATAATGCCAATACTGCACATAAACAAAATCATCGCACCAGGTAAATATTCCCTCCTAAGGGAGTTTAAATAGGTCATTCACTGTGTGGCCAGTGTCCACCTCTCTAATCAATAAAGAGAATGTTAATCAATACTTTATGTTACCTCCATATGCCCATGCTTATAAGGCTTTACGAATGCATATATCGATTATAAAGTCTGATAATAACATTAAAATGGCATTATTATTGTATAATAATCTGCAAGATTCAAGTTAAGATAATACATAACATTTAGGCTGCCAATAATGCAGAAGACATAAGACAAGTTGTCATCATATGACAAAATGAAAGCGAAATGTATAGCTGATGTATACAAACTACCCAAGTTGCTGATTTCTGCTAATTTTATTTGTTATTTCGTGTTGTACTGAGATATTATCATTTTCCAAAGTCTTGCACTGCGACACAATACAATGGTTATCAGAGAAGTGTTTATAGACCATACACACAAAATCATGGGGGCAGTACCAATGTTCCCTTCTAAGAGAGTTTAATCAGACCATTCACCGTGTGGCTGCAGTGCCCACCTTCACTCTAATCGATGAAGAAGATGCTACCAACGAAGATTTATCCAAAATCTAAGGCCATGCATATAATGCTCTATGAATGCATATATTAATCATAAAATCTGATATAATGTTAATATGACATTATTATTGTATAAGAATCCACAAGATTTGAGTTTAGATACATAACATGTAGGCTGCCATTATAGAGAAGAAATAAGAAAAGTTGTAATTATGTGACAAAATGAAAGTGAATGTACAGCTGACATATGCGAAGTACCCAAGTGAAAGATTCCGAGCCAATTTTTTTTTTTTTTGAACTTTCAATTACAATCAGCAGAGCAATACACAGTCGTTAGGATTAGCCTTAAACCAAATGATAGCTGAAGCAACTCTAACCAAAATGTACACCAGAATTCCGAGGAGGCCAAAGTGTGAGCATTAGTCAGAGGATCTGAATGCAAAAACAGAGCTGGAAGGAACTCTAACCAAGAATGGCGCCGATAATGACGAGCATATGGTCAGAGGATCTTCTACTACTACAAGTACTGAAAGAAACTCAACACCAAGTATGTGCTACCCAATCCAGTATGGAGTGAGGCGACCATATGGTGGAGTACTAAGAATTACAATGCTTAAAAGAAACTCAACACCAAGTATGTGCTACCCAATCCAGTATGGAGTGAGGCGACCATTTGGGGGAGCACTACGAAGTACTGAAATAAACAAGAATGCTGAAATACTCAACGTCAAGAATGTGCTCTCCAAACCGAAAGGGAGTGGAAGCTACCATATGACAGAGATGTAAAGTATTACAATGCAATTTCAGAATATAAGATCAGCATTACAAATCATGATTAAACAAGATTAAGAACTGCTGTCTGTACTACTGGCAGCTTACAATATGATCAAGAATTCCCCTGCCAAGAGCATAGAATTAGAACCAATCAACAAGCATTTAAATAGAGAATCCTCCTTGCTTAATGGAACACACCGAGACTGCTTTCTTTCCTCAAAAATCACAGATTCACGATTCTGGTCTGCTCTGATCTGCACCTTTAAATGTAAACCAGCAACCTGAGATCACACTAAAATGGACAAATCACTCACCCAATTCATCCTATTGACATGAAACGAAAAGCAAAAGGCCCTAATGATGAAGGCGCCCAAGATTGGAACACCAAACAGACCCGAAAGTTTCTATATAATTATTGCACGCAGCCCAATGCACACACAGGAAATACAGTCCAGCAAGAGGGGCGATTTGCTTTTTAAAATCATAGCAGTCATTAAAAAATCTACAATTTACAGAAGAGGGGCGCCCATTACCAACAGAGAGATATAACCAATACCCACAATGAAATTTTGTCTTTTTTCTTACTTATGAACAAAACACAGCCTGCTATAATGAATATGACAGTCCTAAATTTCTTATAACTTGCTCAATAAAACACAAACTGAATACCACGCACAAATCCTGCATACAAAACAATCAAACTACACTATCTCACCACTAGTCGCTATCTTTCAAGCGAGAAGCAATGCCAAGCTAGGAGGCTTTCATTCCTCGAAGCAATCCCAAGCCAATCCGGCAGCATAACATTCCTGTAGTTCAAAATCATCCAAGTGAGGACCAAAGGCTTCCTTTTATAATTTCCGTTTGACCCTTCTAGAAACCCTATCCTCCAATAGGTGGCATCCAACTTAAGCTTGGATTAAATATTCAATAAGAATTATAATTAATTATTTTAATGAGGCGCCCACCCTATAAAGAACATCTTTTTAAAACAACTTAAAGTGAAGTAGCTAGGCCAAGGGGAAAGTCAATGTTAAAATATAACATTAAAACATGACTTAATTAAAATAATTCGACTTATCTCTCCATTTGTGCCCCAAAGCCCAAAATTGAGTAAGCCGATAGATCAAACTGACATGGAAAGCCAACCGTGCCAAAATCAATAGGACCACTGCCAAAAATAGAATTTACTAAAAATAGTAAATTCCTGAAGATGCTCAGAATGCCAAAAAAAACATATCACTGCGAAGCTCTCTGAAAACCCAGAAAGAATCCACCATTGAATCAACCAACCTCAAGCAAGAGCATCCTTCAAAATAAGAAACACTCATTTTACCTTCCGAGTAGCCTACGGGTCTCAGGAATAGGCCAACGGTCACTGGAAAGATCATGCTCGAGAATGGGACATTACAGTCCGCCCTCCCCAAGATTGCTTGTCCTCAAGCAATCGCAACCCTGGATGCTGCAAAATCTCATCATTCTCCCAAGTTGCATCCTCCAGAGGCAAATTTTTCCACTTCACCAAGTATTCTCTGATGGTTCTTTTCCTCAAAGAATGTTCTCTATAATCAAGTATCTCCTCTGGAATTAAAACCAACTGTCCTTCATCCAAAGGTGGCAACTGTGATGAAGCAACATCATTGTGTCCAAGTGCCTTCTTGAGGCGAGACACGTGGAAGACATTGTGTACTTTGCTATCAGAAGGTAGCTCCAACTCATAAGCTACTGTTCCAACCTTTTTGATAACCTTGAATGGCCCATAGAAACGAGGTTTGAGCTTCTCAGCTCCACTCTTCTTGAGAATAGACTGTCTGTAAGGCTGTAATCGAAGATAAACCATATCCCCAACCTCGAAAGAGCGCTCAACACGCCGTTGATCAGCATACATTTTCCGCTGATTCTGTGCCATCTGAAGATTGTTCTTCAATGATTTCATGATATCTTGACTCTGCTGCAATAAGTCCTTGGCTTGAGGAGCTTTGTTGTCACCAAATCAGCAAAACTAGGAGCTTCATAACCATAAAGAGCCAAGAAAGGTGACATCTTTATTGACATGTGGAAAGAAGAACTATAGCAGTACTCACCTATGTGAAGCCACTTCACCCATGCTCTTTGTTGCTAAGAAACATAGTTTCTCAAATAGCCTTCCAACCACTTGTTCACTATTTCCGTTTGTCCATCTGTTTGGAGGTGATAATTAGTGCTTGGAGTAAGCACAGTACCACTCATTCTGAAGACCTCTCGCCAAAAAGTGCTAAGGAACTTGCTGTCCCTATCACTCACAATGTTCTTTGGCAGCCCATGTAACCTAAACACCTCATGAAAAAACAGATCTGCAACTTGGGCTGCTGAAAAAGAGCTGATAATGGTGAAGTGAGCAAATTTGGTTAATCTATCCACTACAACATAGATACAATCCTTCCCTTGGGCCTTGGGCAAGCCCGTGATGAAATCCATCGATATGTTTTCCCATTTTTGATTGGAAATAGGGAGAGGTTGCAGCAAACCGGCTGGTTGAGTATGCTCATTTTTGTTCATTTGACAAGTGGGACACTCTTGAATGTAGCATTGAACTTCCCCTTTCAACCCTTTCCAAGAGAATCTTTCCCGGATCTGCCTATATGTCTTAAAGAAGCCTTGATGACCAGCAAGCGAAATGTCATGAAATGTCAACAAAATCTTCTTTTTGAGCTTAGAATCAGCGACCAAAAAGATCCTACCCTTGTAGTGAATCAGCGCTTCAATCACCTTGTACCTTTCATCATGAAAAGTACCCTCAATAATGCTGGTTGCAAACTGATTTTTAGCATAATCAGCAAGCAACATGTCCTTCCAATCAGTAGTAAGCTCGCACAGTGAGCTTACTACTGATTGGAAGGACATGTTGCTTGCTAATTATCTCCTAGATAGAGCATCAGCCACAATGTTGTTTTTCCCCTTGACATACTCGATGTCAAAATCGTAAGCTTGGAGCTTACTCACCCACTTTTGTTGCCTTTCGTTCAGATCTTTCTGATGCATAAAGTGCTTGAGACTGTTATGATCAGTCTTGACCACAAACTTGTTTCCCACCAAATATTGTCTGAACTTAGCTAATGCATGCATAATGGCAAGCATTTCCTTGTCATAAATGGAGTAGGTTCTTTCAACACCTCTTAGCTTTCTACTCTCAAAAACTATGGGATGTTTGTTTTGCATCAAAACAGCCCCAACTCTTTCACCGAAAGCATCACACTGTAGCTCGAAAGGCTTGGAGAAATCCGGAATAGCCAAAACCAGACAAGAGCTCATGATCCTCTTAAACTTATCAAAGGTGGATTGAGTCTTTTCTGACCAACAAAAGGCCCCCTTTTTTGTGAGATCCATAAGAGGAGCACCATTCTGTGAGTACCCTTTCACAAATCTTCTGTAAAATCCACAAAGACACAAGAACCCTTTCAATTGAGTCAAGTTCTCAGGAGGTGGCCAATCAACAACGGCCTTGATCTTTTCCGGATCAACCTTCACTCCCTCAGCATTGATTATGTGACCAAGGTACAGTAACTCCTCCATTCCAAATTCACATTTGAATGCTTTGGCGAACAAGCTCTCAGATTCTAGGATACTAAGCACTTCCTCCAAGTGCTTGAGATGTTCATCCCATGTCTTGCTAAAAATCAGGATATCATCAAA
The DNA here is from genome assembly GCA_037957365.1 of Torreya grandis. Taxonomy (NCBI): domain Eukaryota; kingdom Viridiplantae; phylum Streptophyta; class Pinopsida; order Cupressales; family Taxaceae; genus Torreya; species Torreya grandis. The sequence continues at coordinate 654,702 of JARHVA010002208.1, forward strand.
AAATATCAATACAAACTTCCTCCGCTGTTTCTGAAAAACTCGGTTCATGCAAGACTGAAAAGTAGCAGGAGCATTAGTCAACCCAAATGGCATGACTAGAAACTCGAAGTGGCCATAGTGACATCTAAAAGCTGTCTTCTCAACATCTGACCCCCTCATCCTAATCTAGTGGTAGGCCGATCTCAAATCGATCTTTGAAAAGAACTTGGCTCCATGTAGCTCATCAATGAGCTCATCTATCCTTGGAATGGGGTATCGGTTTTTGATGGTGCTTTGATTCAAATCCCGATAGTCCACACACATGCGCATGGTACCATCTTTCTTCTTCACAAAAACCACTGCTGAAGTGAAGGGGCTCTTGCTTGGGTGAATGAAGCCCATCTCCAAGAGTTCCTGAATGTTTTTCTCAATCTCATCCTTCTGCTTCTTGGGGTACCAATATGGAGTTGTAATAACCGGTTTAGCTCCTTCCTTGAGCTCTATGATATGTTCTGAACCCCGTTCAGGTGGTGCTCCAGGAGGCAAATCAGTAAATACCTTGCTCTTCTTTGTGAGTAGAGATTGAACATCAGGAGGATAGTCTCTCTTAGTTTCAACCGAACTAGCAGGAAGAATCATACATTCTGCAACCCACTCAGCTTAATCATGACGGATCAGCCTTGCCATTCTCTTGAATGACACGACCCGAGGTCCTCCATTGGACATTCCTCTTAGTACTATCCTCTTCCCATCAAATTGAAACTTGAGCTCCATAGTTTGCAGATTGAAGGAGATCTCTACAAGTGAACGCACCCATTGAATGCCTAGAACGGCATCCGTATCTCCAATGTTGACTACATAGAAGTCATCCTTGACTTCATAGTTTCCCAATTGCATAGTCATGTTTGAGATCTTTTTGATGCATGAGATGTGGAACCCATCAGCACCCATGATCTTGAAGCCTTCAAACTCTTCTGTTTGCATCCCCTTCTTTGCCACCACAACTTCATCAACTAAGATACCACTGGAACTGTTTTGCAACTTTCTTATCTTCCCTTGCTATGTATCTCTTTTCTCTGTCACTCATAGACGGTTTGTTCACAGGATGGCATGATACTTGGCTCTGATACCACTGAAAGATTCCGAGCCAATTTTTTTTTTGAACTTTCAATTACAATCAGTAGAGCAATACACAGTCGTTAAGATTAGCCTTAAACCAAATGATAACTGAAGCAACTCTAACCTGAATGTACACCAAAATTCCGAGGAGGCCAAGGTGTGAGCATTGGTCAGAGGATCTGAATGCAAAAACAGAGCTGGAAGAAACTCTAACCAAGAATGGCGCCGATGATGGCGAGCATATGGTCAGAGGATCTTCTACTACTACAAGTACTGAAAGAAACTCAACACCAAATATGTGCTACCCAGTCCAGTATGGAGTGAGACAACCATATGGTGGAGTAGTAAGAATTACAATGCTTAAAAGAAACTCAACACCAAGTATGTGCTACCCAATCCAGTATGGAGTGAGGCGACCATTTGGCGGAGCGCTACGAAGTACTGAAATAAACAAGAACGCTGAAATACTCAACGTCAAGAATGTGCTTTCCAAACTGAAAGGGAGTGGAAGCTACCATATGACGGAGATGTAAAGTATGACAATGCAGTTTCAGAATATAAGATCAGCATTACAAATCATGATTAAACAAGATTAAGAACTGCCATCAGTACTACTGGCAGCTTACAATATGATCAAGAATTCCCCTGCCAAGAGCATAGAATTAGAACCAATCAACAAGCATTTAAATAGAGAATCCTCCTTGCTTAATGGAACACACCGAGACTGCTTTCTTTCCTCAAAAATCACAGATTCACGATTCTGGTCTGTTTTGATATGCACCTTTAAATGTAAAACTAGCAACCTGAGATCACACTAAAATGGACAAATCTCTCACCCAATTCATCCTATTGACATGAAACGAAAAGCAAAAGGCCCTAATGATGAAGGCGCCCAAAATTGGAACACCAAACAGACCCGAAAGTTTCTATATAATTATTGCACGCAGCCCAATGCACACACAGGGAATACAGTCCAACGAGAGGGGCGATTTGCCTTTTAAAATCACAGCAGTCATTAAAAAATCTACAATTTACAGAAGAGGGGCGCCCATTACCAACAGAGAGATATAACCAATACCCACAATGAAATTTTTTGTCTTTTTTTTTTACTTATGAACAAAACAGAGCCTGCTGTAATGAATATAACAGTCCTAAATTTCTCATAACCTGATCAATAAAACACACACTGAATACCATGCACAAATCCTGTATACAAAACAATCAAACTACACTATCTCACCACTAGTCACTATGTTTCAAGCGAGAAGCAATGCCAAGCTAGGAGGCTTTCATTCCTCGAAGCAATCCCAAGCCAATCCGGCAACATAACTAACATTCCTGTAGTTCAAGATCATCCAAGTGAGGACCAAAGGCTTCCTTTTTTAATTTCCGTTTGACCCTTCTAGAAACCCTATCCTCCAATAGGTGGCGTCCAACTTAAGCTTGGATTATATATTCAATAAGAATTATAATTAATTCTTTTAATGAGGCGCCCACCTCATAAAGAACATCTTTTTAAAACAACTTAAAGTGAAGTAGCTAGGCCAAGGGGAAAGTCAATGTTAAAATATAACATTAAAACATGACTTAATTAAAATAATTCGACTTATCTCTCCATTTGTGCCCCAAAGCACAAAATTGAGTAAGCCGATAGATCAAACTGACATGGAAAGCCAACCGTGCCGAAATCAACAAGACCACTGCCAGAAATAGAATTTACTAAAAATAGTAAATTCCTGAAGATGCTCAGAATGCCAAAAAGAACATATCACTGCGAAGCTCTCTGAAAACCCAGAAAGAATCCACCATTGAATCAACCAACCTCAAGCAAGAGCATCCTTCAAAACAAGAAACCCTCATTTTACCTTCCGAGTAGCCTACGGGTCTCAGGAATAGGCCAACGGTCACTGGAAAGATCATGCTCGAGAAGGGGACATTACACCAAGTTCCTGATATTTGCTATTTTTGCACGCCATGAGAATGAAAACATCAATGAGTGATTGCGTAAATGAGGCCCCATCATGGGGGATTTATACATGATATAAATAAAACACTACCCTCTTAGGTTTGCCTAAGAGGCTTCATTCAAGCGCTGGAGATAGCATCTAGGCTTTTTCAGTTAAATTTTGGTGGACTGGTCTGTACTCCCCATTGCGGTGGGTGGGCACCTCTGTGGTTATGTTTGTGGTTCCATGGATTATGATTGTTTTCCTCCTGTTTCTTCTATATAACTTAATATTATTTCTTAATAATAAACTGATCCTTTCTTATGTGTGTGAAGCTGTGAGTGGCCATGTCAGTGGTCACTCTCTGTCTGTCTTCTCAGGCCATAACAGTTCGCGCAAATGGTTTGACATTCAATACACCATGACTCTGCTGAATTTCAATACATGATGATATGTCTGTAAAGTGGACACATTTTATGTCACCTGTTCAGAACCATGAATCAAAGAGACCATACTAAGACTATTTTCCAGTATTTTCCATTTGATGGGTGACGTATCTACAAATTGATAAATATATGAATCAAAGCAACTTGTAATAAAAAGGAAAGGTACTTGGCATCTTTTCTTTTTGGAAATTTTGATATCAATGTCAAATATCAAAAAAAAAGTGAGCTTTACTCTTTGATGAATCACACCAGCAGATACATTACGTAAAAACTGGTGAATGAATGGAATCATACCTTCTTCCAGATTGAATGACTGATCTCAGTTTGCAGCTTATTACGACCCATTTCATGATTCTTCTTTGAACTGTTACCTCTGCGCTGGACAGGAATAGAGCCCTTTTGATTCATTTCAGAATTGTGTTTATCTGTCATTAAAAGTGCAGCATCATTCTCACAATCTGGACTACCCCTCTTTCTATTTCCCTTGATGGCTCTAGAAGACAACTTTCCTAAACCTAAACCATCACTGCCATTGCTAGCCCGATCACTTACTAACTGAGAATCACTGACACTTGCTTTCACAGGATATGAAACAGAGCTAGTTTGCACCTCCGTTTGATTTAAATCATTTTTTTCAAAAGATGATTGATCTTGACTATCAATTGGATTGGCAGAAAGACCTTCAAGACTTAACATGTGCTCAGAATGATCATCTTCCCCCAGATCAACTTTTGGCACATGAAATTTGATGTCACTACCAGCATCCGGGGAAGATAAAGCATAATGATTTTTGTCCAATGGTGTAACCAACCTTTCTAAACCTTCTGTGTTACTTCTGACATGCATATCATCTGAAGCCAAAAATGCATTGTTGTTTTCCTCAGATTCGAATTCTCCCCTGCTTACCAATGGTTTAGGTTCTCCAGTAGCTGGCTGCTCAACACATATTTGTTTGTCATGTCCTCCATCAACCTGTCCATTCACAGACTGCTTACTCCATAGTCCGGTTGAAAGTACCACCTTAACTTTTGAGGCTGCATCTTTTGACGGGATTGCAGGAAATTTTAAACTATTTGATATGCTTGATGTTGAAAGATCTTCCACATCTTCCAGGTCATACTCGAAGTCCCCATATATATCCAATGCTGGGTGACAGTCCAGTTCCAGAACATTCTCAATACAACCAGTAGTGGCATCTTTGTTTTCAACTATGATGTCAATTTCGACCCCACTATCTTCAGTTATGCAATAAGGGCTTCCAGGAGGGGAGTCAGATATAAGGCCTGCAGCCTTGAGAGCTGCAGATACATCATCACACGATTCAGTTTCAAACTCATTGCAAGCATCATGATATTCTGCAACTTTATTTATAGATGATTGCTGGGACAAAGCTTGGGCACAGAGGTTAATATAAACACTTTTGCTATTAGATCTTTCATAAATTTCCTTCTCCATATTGACTGCATCTGCAACAGCAAACTCAGATTCTGCAGTTCTCCGAATTGTTTCCATATTTGCATTCTTCAGGTAAAGTTCCATAAGACGATTTAGTTGCACCTGCATGAGATAATTGTCAGTAAATATATAAGCATTCAGATACCATAGATGGGCTCCTAGTTATTTACAAACTAAAAAAGTCAATAGCTCATAAAAACAAAATCATTTTAGTTATGTCCAGGCAACAATACAGAATGATTCATTATAATTTACATCTACCAGTTGAATTTCCTAGGCAGATAAAGCACCAGATACCTTAGGCAAGCCATCATAAGCAGTTCCTAAACTGACACATTTAAGGAAAACTGGTTGGATGTCATCAGCATAACCTTGACGAACAGTTGAAATATAGATGGCCAAGAATCCTCCAAAACTAAAGAAAAGAAAAGAAAAGTTTTGACCTACCAAATCACAGAAACACACATAGGAAGATAGAATACTAAGGAAAGGATTGGGATAAATTTAAAACGGTAACAGGACAAAAAGAGTAATAAGTTGAATATGCACTTGACTGTACAGTCTACAGACACATCTTAGAAATTAGTTTGACTCTTCAAACAACAGAAGAACCAGCATTGGCCCAAGGATTACACATCAATATAAATTTAATAGTGGTAATATATCATTTAAAATGGTTTCTTATATTTCTTGTTCAACTGTAAACCATCTTTACAGATGTGAGTCATGACTATTTGTCATTTTTACAACTCGATGAATTTAAATTTGTACACAAAGGATGATGTTATATCCAAATTTGTTTCATTGCTAAAGATTTTCAGATGGCGCAAGTAACTTATTGCAGCAGCAAACTTTAAGAAAATGGCACTGTTACAAATCAACTTGTGCTTTCTTCCCTTGTGTAAGTGATGTACCTGCCTGACTGAAGTTGGGACTTTACTGCAACGATCATGAGGTAAAATTGGCCTCATATCTATAGGTAGCTGAATCTGCTTCAATCCACAAATAATGTAGAATAAGCATTACCTTTCACATATGATATGTAAACATAAAGCCATGCCAACAAAGTGCATAGCATTACTAATTCAATAAAAATTTGAACCCTGCAAGGCACAACTTAAGAAAACTTACCAATAAGGGAAAGCTACCCTTTTCCCCTAGGCTTGAATCATTTTTCTTTTGATCATCACCTGTCTTCCTTGCGAGCACCTGAAGAGCCCACTTCCTTTTGTCAAGTTTCACATCATTGGACTTGCCAGGTTTTGGTTCTGCCACTTTATCAAATTTTATATCTCCAGAATTACTAGATTTCTCTTCTACCGCATTATTTTGTAGGGATCCACCGTTAAGACTCAAACTCGAATTCTCAACATCCAAGCACCTCTTGGTTGGATGGATACTACCAGCAACATTATCTACATAAGACCTCAAAATATTGAACTTGTTACTTGTTTCTTCTACCTTGACCCCTATATCACATCTGTCTGCTTGTATATCTCCTGAATTTGAAAGAGCAGAAAGTGGTTTAATATCATCTTTTCTTGGGAACAAAGAGTTATCTGCTACATATAACCTTGAAAATATTGGATCGACTTCCTTTATATTCGACCTGTTTTCAGTTTCAGGAGATTTAGAGCACACATCAAGGCTCTTTTTCAAAAGATCCCTAATTGAATCAGGGGTCTCTACCTGTTTGAGTTTTTTTTCTTTATTGCACCTAGCTTTCCAAAATTCTATTTCACAATCCCTGTCCCATGCACGGCGACGTTTCCCATTTCCAGTACTATATATTTTCTTGGTCAGGTTCTCCCGTATCTTCCCTCTCTTAAGGGGTTGTTTATTCACTCTTACATGAGTCAGGTTACTTTTGTTGTCGCTTTTGAATGTTTTCTTCATTGCGGCTTTAAATGCCTCTAAGAGTCTTTCATCATAAGCATCAATCTTACCGAGTTCCTCCAAGGTACCATTACCAACTGCTGCTCTTAACTCCTTCGTCATCTCCTGGACTAAACGGGATGTCTCATTTTCATCCATCCGTCTTGGCATGATCTTCTTCAACCTCACACTGCTTACTCGATTGTTTTCACTCCCAGTCTTTCTTGGAGAATAATGCTCCAGTGTCTTTGCAGAAGCATTAACTTCTTGGCGCTTTACAATATCCATAAGGTCAGATGGGATTACTTCACTTTTACCATGATTTTTCAACTTTTCGGCCTTCAATTTCTTGTTGAGTTCAAAAGTATCCTGGGGAGCAGTTATTTTATTAGCATCGCATCGACTTTCTGAAGATGGGAAATGAATTTGCTCGTTCTGTCCACTTGGCCTTGCTCTTTTAGTAGAAATTTCCTTTTGCTTTGCAATATTTCCACACCCTTGGTTAAAACGCATGGAATCCCCTGTGGCAAGTGCATCTCTGAACAGAAGTATCATTAGTATTAGAGACAGATAAACCTTGATATGTCAGAAGTCCCAAGTCATATGTCATGAGATCATCAAATTGAATAGTAAGCATTTTCGTTTTCCATATGATGAAATGAGCTTTAGTAATTACCCTATAACATGGAAACACATAGCAAACCATCTCTTTACAAAAGTTAAAACCAATAAGCATCCATATAAAGATTCGAATCATTTGAAAACCTGACTTGCTGCATGGCACCTTTCAATGAGCTGAAGCAAACCTCTTCTCTTGTAAGTAAACTGAATTTACTGATGTAAAATATTAATGCACAGCTTCGGTCAATGTATCAATTATTAGAAAGAGTGATTGCAGAAGCTTGAAGTCTTGTATCAATTTTTTTTTATAATTAAAGTCAAAATATGAATGAAAAATTAAAATCTTCAAAAGCACAACCTATTCAAGCAAGACAAGAATTTGTATCAGTTTATATTCAGAAGAAAATATTTCCATGAGAAAGGTTCAGCACAATTAAGTTTGGGCACCTAATGTATCCAGCAATAGCACAAAGAGATCATCACCCGATCAGGTGATGATAAAATGAGATCATCACGTGATCTGGCAATTAAAGAATGACATCATCCCTGATCTGCAGAAGGATACCATGACAGCAATACAAATGGTGAATACCCATATTACATGTTCTTGACATTTTTCAATCTCCCTGGGCATATTAATTCCATTTAGCCTCTACAACCATGATAGGTAGTGACTCTATGGATGTCTACAGAACGACACCAAGCTCAAAAGTCTAAGCTACAAGCCAAAGACTGAAATCCGGTACTTGTCTTGTAGAGTTCCAAGGGGCATAAATAGATTAGATAGTGTCATATTGGCATTGGCATCATTGTTCAGATTCTAACCTTCTAATAGAGTGTATCATTAATGAGTATGATATATTATTATAGGTTGCATTATGTGATAATATCAAGGGAAAAAAATCCATCAACAAGACTAGCTGACAAAGGTTACTGTCAACCTGCACCTCGATTAATCTGAAGTGGTGAACTAACCGGCATTTTGGATCCTGATTCCTCTTAGCACTGCTTTCAGGTGGTTCTATATCCGAAACACTTCCTTCTGCATTGCCCCTCTTTACCATGTCCTTATCAGCTAAGAGAGAATCCAAAAGTCAGATATTCTATAACAGATAAAAGGATCTTAATCGCCTTTCTTACAGGTAGGCACGTCTTGTTTGATGCAAAGGAAAAACAATAGCTTTTGTATGTCATAATAAGAGCACGTACCTGGTAATGCTGAACAATTATTTTGACCCTGACTGACAGGCATACCAACAAAATAATTTCCAGAACGCTTTCCCCCTATTTCAGCAAGTGACTTCCCCAGGCTTTTAGCAATTTGAGGAATAAATTCTGCAACCACATCCCTTTCCTCTTTTTTACTTTTTCCTGTAGAAGGTTTTACTATATTCTGACTATCATATATCAGTTCACAAGGTCGAGAGTTCTCGACCAAGGAAGTAGGCATGGCTCCATCCCTTAATTCTGTAGCAGAATCAGACATTTCTCTTCTCAATAATAGATTTGCATGGCTGATTTCTTTGTTAGGTGCAACAGTGGAAGGTATTTGACTACAATCTTCAACAAACACTGGTGTCAAATCATCCAGGGATGGAAATATTGTGTGACCTTTACAGGCATCAGAACTGACTATATTTGCTGACAATTTCAAAACTCCTTGATCTCTTCCAAGTTCTATTGAGTTGGTGTTAACATCAGTGCATAATAACACAGAAACTTCATTGGCATTCCATTTTTCATCTACAAGTGCAACATCTCTAGGCTTTTCCTGAATACCCGGACCACACTTTCCACCTTCAAGCATTGAAACATCAAGGGAAGTATATTTGATTTCTTTATTAGGCACTGCAACAGAAGTCATTTGACTACAATCTTCAACCAAAACTGATGTTGAATCGTTAACAGATGGAATTGTACAACCTTTATTGACAAAATTTTCTGCTAAATCCAAAAGTGACTCATCTACTCCAAATTTCTTTGAGTTTATGGTCTTTAGATCAGTGCATAATTCCACAGAAATTTTATTCGTATTCTGTATATCCTCGAAGGGTGCAACCTCTCCAGGATTTTCCTCAGTAGCTGGACCACAGTTTTCACCTTCAAACATCGAAACAACAACAGCTGTCTCCCCTGCATCTGCAACATAGACTGACATTTTGCTGTTTGGTAGCATGTCATCACAGGAATTACAACTCTGACCTTTCTCCAGTGAAGATTGAGAGAAAGAGGGGTTCAAATCTTCGAGCACCCCACTCATTTTACACCTAAACAGAGAACGAGAAAATATGATATGTTAGATTGTTTTCCATGATGATTGAGCCAAGAAAACTCAGGCAAGAAAAACCATCATAAAGTAATTAAGACATGATTTTGTAGAGAGTATCCATATAAAAGTAAAATCAAAGCCGTTATATTCTATTAGAGTTTCCTTCACTTGACACAAAAATGTAATCACAAATTGATATCTAATGGCCTTTTTCTATTAAAGGTTAAAGAGAAGCCCATTTTCAAATTGTAAAGTTTTTCCATTGTAACCACAATAGAAAACATGGCAATCTACCATGTTTATTTTCACAAAACATAAAAACAATTTTAACACTGATGTCCAATTATCTCTTTCTGATAATGTCTATGCTTAGAACCTTTGCAAGCACAGAATTGTGCATAATAACAATTTTCAAAATCTAACTAAAGTTAGAACTAGCTAATAAGTATTTCCTCTAATTTTGACCTGCAGTTGAACTTAATTAACAAGCATCAAGTTATCAAATTCAAAGTCCCAAACACATTGACGAGTAAAGCATTGAGAGGTGACTGTTTAGTATCACTGAACCTCCATATGACAATTGGATATAGCCGAATATGTTATGTTGGGAAAGAATCCCTAGATACACCAATGGACCTTCCACCCTTGCCAAGAAAACATTCTGTAAATAACTAATGCATGCAACGCCAACATGCATTTTGAGAAGGAAAAAAAGCATGTGAGACTCAAATGGATCTGTATTTCAAGAAGACAGGGCAAAACACCAACCAAATTTCCCCAAGACTAACAAGCACCCAGAAAAGAGATGCCCACGAGTACACATACTGAAGAAACTTTTTGGTCAGAAAAAAACACTAGGAACTCCAACCCTTAAAATAATACACGTCATCACAAGCATGATAAACGACAATAAACCCAAGAAAGTTTTGACAATAAGACATAGAAAGAGAACCTAACCACCTAATTGGTTGTAACCATCACCAATCAAGTTGACCAAGGGGAATCCTAAGGCCATGTGATATACCCTCAAGTTGCAACTGGTGAATATGTACCTCAGCTGGCCAAGGGGAATCCTTAGGCCATGTGAAAAAATGTTGGAGATAGCCAGGACAGACGATGGTGCCTAGACCATCAACAACCTAAAAGAAATGATTAGTATAGAAAGCCGTCGTGTGGCCAAGAGGCTGTAGGGAAGAGGTCCAAGTGACCTAAATACATTTTCAACATATCTCCAGTAACTCTATTGATCTCACACTTCGTAGAGAGGAGGTCAAGAGGCATGTCCGAGGAGCAACTGAATGGAGGCAGCTGTCCCATGGAGATGCCAATAGACTAAAGAAACAAATAAGACTCAAAATACAAACATCATCATTGTCAAGGGATACTCATGGAGGCAAACCTCTCCAATGAACAATGGGCTAAATATGGATAATCCTCCAACCTATGGCCAAATCACCCAAGGACCTAACTCTGTGAAGACAAAAAATGACCTTGAAGAGCTTGAGCAGGGAATTCTGATTGGATGATGCAATAAGGAACCATTTGTTTACGACAGATCATATGCTGAAGCGTGATCATTTTTACCTTCCCAATATGCAGACAATCGTCAACCCCTAAACTGGGGCCTCAAACCTGTAACCCATAAGGAACAGCGGATCTAAGTGTTGAAGAGATACATGTTTGAAGGAAAATACTGAAAATTTACCTGAAAGAAATGGCGCTCCAAAATATATAGAGGGGCATATCCCTTACAAAGCCACAACTAAGATGCAGACTTTAGATTGAGAGGTGAACTTGTAACCTGAACCTCCAGAAGGCATTCGTTGCCATGATCTCCGATTGCCCACAAGGAATACTGGAAACCTGGTTGAAGATCATGACCTTTGTTCCAAGTGAAATGAAATTGGTATGAGTATGACCTTTGTTCCAAGTGAAATGAAATTGGTATGAGTCGTGATTAAAATTTGATGGTAGAATATATGAAAAAGGAAATCGAGATTAAAAAATTGTATTTCTCCGCCAATGGACATTTAGTTTATCTTTTGCAATCAACACTTCGCATTTTTTATTTGACATTTTACATACTGATGTTTGCAATTGAATCATAATATCTGCTTGAACCATACTTTCATTTCGATTTCGACACTTGATATCTGATTGAGATATGGCTCATGGGCAAGTTGTGATGCGCAAGAAATGCTTTTATTTTCATTTACATTTCACCATGTTGTACTTTCATTTTATTATATTTTATTGGAAAGAACAATGGGTTTGTTGTATTGAAGGGATACTATAGTACAGGCTTTGGACGTATGGGCCCAATTTGTCAATCAGTTGAGTCCTTGTATAAAATTTGTAGCAGCAGCAATGACAGATACACTGCAGCAAGGTATTGTTCAATTTTGAGACATTTCAGTTGATCCATAATTGGCTATTCTATGATCTTTTAAAACTTTAAGAGAAAATACACTACTACAATGATTCCAGAATCCTAAACTTTCTGTTTGTAGGAAAACCACTTCAAAATATATTGAATAGAATCCAAAATAGTCCAATTTCTGTGAAGGAAATCAACTACACAATATATTGAAACTAAATTAAAAATATATGCATCCACACAAAAAAAATATTAAAACAGAGAAACCCACTTGTAGTAGAAAACGCTACGGGGAAAGATAAAGAACTGATTTTTATTCCTTTTGAAACACATTATGACAGAGTTACAGAGTTATATGTTCAGTCTGGAACAATTGTACTCTGATTCCTCAATTACAAATATTGCTACGTGATCTCCTCTACTTTGACTGATCTATTCATGGCCTTCAAATGAGCTTGAAGGATGATTTTATAATGATTTTTCTTGAGTTATTTTGTCCAGTAATGGAAGGCAAACTATCTTTGTCAGTTACAAAAGCTCATTGTCTTGCCAAATTGATGTGGAACTGATTCGACATCCCAACTGATACCTTCACTTACTTTGGGTTTCTTGGAAACAAGAATAACTAAAACTGAATGATGAACATAGAAGGTTTTCGACATTCAGTTTATTTTTGCTGGAATTTCCATGAGTTGCATCCTCGTAAACTTCACCATTTTTTCTTTAAGATTCTTCATTGCTGGGGACGCTGCCCCCTGACCCCACAAGGATATCTTGCTTTGCCAGCATGCACCAAAGAGGCTTCTGCGTTGAACTGTGACCTGAATGAACTCTGCTTCCTGTCCTCAGTGGACACTTTTTTCCCTGGTCCATTTTGGATCATCAAAGATTGGAATCAGTTATAGCTTAATAGCTTTTAGGCTGCAGATTTTGGGGAGAAAAGTGATGCTATAGCTTGGAAGAAGCAAAAATTTTGTGTTCTGACATCTTTCCCATGGCACAAAATATAAACCCTTGGGTCTGACTTGACCAAGTTATATCCCAAACAAGGTGACTGGCTCCTGCTACAGAGCAATAGCACAAATTCTCAGTCGAGTCTGCAGTAAATCCCTCAATATATGTTATAATAGGAAAAGAAAAATAGCAATAACAGCCCACTTTTCAGTCCTGGTCAATGGATATCCCATCTCCCCATATCTCTTCATCCTAATGACAGAGGCTCTCAGTCGGGCCCTCCAATCAGCTCTCTCCTTTGGCAGAATTCAAAGTCTTGAGCTTGCTCTGGGTGCCCCCACTGTCTCCCACCTTCTCTTCATAGTTGACACTTTTCAGATCGGCCATGCCACTAGAGGGGAAGCTTCCAACCTCAAGTCCTTGCTGGACGATTACACTGCAGTGTCTGGGCCCCTTATTAATGCAGAAATATCAAAGGTATACTTCTTCCACACCCCTCCTCACCTACAACAGGTTTTGGTAACCTTTCTCCGCTCTCAAATTGGAACTCTCCCTAGCAAATATTTAGGGATCAATGTGTAATGTCCCTTTTTCCAAATTAATTAAATCAAAGAATCCGAAGCCTATTTTTATTTCCTGTGGGATAAGGGACATTAAAAAGGTGAAATAATATTATATTAATTCATTAAGTTGTCCAAAAAGGTACTTTAGGTTATAACTTGAAAAAAAAAGGGCAGTGTATTATTATTGAATGGGGCCAAAAAGCAAATATTGGATACATGACCCAAAAGGTAATTAATAATTATAAGGATGGAAAAAGGTGAATATTCAATTAAAAGTAATATTAATTACTTTTAGGGTTTTGGATGAAAATAGTTTATTAAAAGAATTGATTGGAAAAAGTGAAGAGTCAATTATTCATTCATTCGAACACTTTTACAAATCCTTGTTTTGCAAATTTGGGGCAACAACTTCACTTCTTTACACAGAAAACGAAAACCCTTATGTGCATAGGGTTGAGGACTAAACTCCTCAAACCCATTTGGTAATTCCATTCAAGGATTACACCAAAGATTTCATATTCATAGGAAATCCATCACTGGGGCAAAAAGGCTGATTTATGGCTGTGTATGGGGCTGCAATAGTTCAGAAAATTATGAAAATATTCTCCTGCAGTGACATTTCAGCTTGACATCACTACTCATACTGACATACATGGGTGTTGACTTTTTTGCGTTAGGTTTTGACTTTACTGAGCTGGTCATTGGTTTTTAAGGGTTGTACCATTTTGAAGGCTATCATACTACTGCAACTAGGGTTTGTTGTCGTATTGTACAAGTGTTATTTTCAACTAGGGTTTTCAATAAAAATCCAATCTTTATGCCTTTTGATGCTATCATACTATTCTGGGACATTTCCAACTAGGATCTCAAGGAAAGATTTTGTCTTTATGTTGTTCCAGGTTAGAGTTTGGTGGAAAAATCAAGAAAAACTAATATTTTGATTTTATTATGCTATTTGTATCTTTTGTACTTGTTTTCAGAATGTTTTCTATGTATGCAATTGACTGAAATAAAGAGAGACCATGTGAGTTGTTGGTTTTTCATATTGCATGTATTGTTCTGATATTTGAATGGAACTTTCAGAATTAAGCGCAATAAAAATCAGAATTCTTATTTTACTATGAAAGAGATATTTCAGTGGTATCAGAACCTGATCTTGAAAGTTTGTGATCAGGGCATTATTACTAGAAGAGAGAACTATGGTGGATGATGTTATTGCCAGTTACACTAAATATAGAGCTCTTCTAGCAGATATTCAAAAAGAAATATCTTTTCCAGACTTCATGAAATTGATGAAGACAAGAAGTGGACAAGTGCACTATGAGGACGTGTTGGAACTTTCAGAATTAAGTGCAATAAAAATCAGAATTCTTATTTTATTATGAAAGAGATATTTCAGTGGTATCAGAACCTGATCTTGAAAGTTTGTGATCAGGGCATTATTACTAGAAGAGAGAACTATGGTGGATGATGTTATTGCCAGTTACACTAAATATAGAGCTCTTCTAGCAGATATTCAAAAAGAAATATCTTTTCCAGACTTCATGAAATTGATGAAGACAAGAAGTGGACAAGTGCACTATGAGGACATGTTGTTAGATGAAGACTTAGATGAGCCAGAAAACAAGACCATAGAACCAGGCAAAGTGTTGGATGCATCAGAACCTCAAGAGGAAGAAATTGTGAGGGAGGATCATGAGAAAGAAGAAAAATCAAAGTTGCAAGAAATTGGAAGAAAACAAATCTTGGAGGAATCCACCATGCAGCTAGAAGGTGTGAAATTTAATGTAAGGATGCACAAGTAAAGGTCACCACTTTCAACAAAGAATACCTAAATCCTTTATATGATGCTACAGCAACTCCTTTCCAAGAAGTAGAAATGGTAAAAGTCACGACGCTTGATAAAGAGTACAAAAATCCCTTATATGAAGCAAGCATTGAAGATCTAACCCTAAGTTTGAAAAGCGCTCAAATCAAGGAGATGAAGAAATACACATTGGCTGATAGTATCCTCTCACCAAATGTGAGAAGGGACACACTCATGACAGCTACGAGTCTGATTTTCAGCTGTGATGTTGTTGTCATCACCATTATCAGCTACCGCATTACTCCATTTGCACCCATGCAAGTGGATTTGCAAGGATGTCTAGACATAGAAAGGTGTACTTTTCAGTTTGGGACTACTAATGGGGAGTTTTCAGCCCTTGCATGGCTGCCCATCACTTCTACATTGATCATATTGCTGAATGTCGCACGGGTTTGTCATTTTTGTAGTTACATCATTTTTATATTGCTAGTTTTGATGATTTCAGTCATTAACAGCTGCAATTCTACACATTTGAAGGAAGTTTGCAATTTTCCAAGATGGATTTGGGATCTGGGCTTTTGCAGAATGGTTTCGGCATTGCTTGAGGACAACCAATTTTGAGGACGGACTGTAATATCCCTTTTTCTGAATTAAATAAATCGAAAGACCCAAGGCCTATTTTAATTTCCCATGGGCTAAGGGAGATTAAGGGGAAATAATATTATAATAATTCATTAAGTTGTCCAAAAATGTACTTTAAGTTATAACTTGGAAAAAAAGAGACAGTGTATTATTATTGAATGGGGCCAAAAAAGTAATTAATAATTATAAGGATGGAAAAAAGTGAATATTCAATTAAAAGTAATATTAATTACTTTTAGAGTTTTGGATGAAAAGAGCTTATTAAGAGGATTGATTGGAAAAAGTGAAGGGCCAATCATTCATTCATTCGAACACTTTTACAAATCAATTGTTTTGCAAATTTGGGACAGCAGCTTCAATATTTTACACAGAGAATGAAAATCCTCATGTGCACAAGGTTGGCGACGAAAAATATTAAACCCATTTGGTAATTCCATTCAGAGATTATACCAGAGCTTTCAGATTTACAGGAAATCCATCATACAAGCATAGAAAGGCTGATCTATGGATGTGAATGGGGCCGCAATAGTTCAAACAACTATGAAAATATTCTCCTGCAATGATATTTCAGCGTGACGTCACTATTCACTGACATCCCTGGACATTGACTTTTATGTGCTAGGGTTTGACTTTGTTGAGTTGATCATTGGTTTTTAAGGGTGTCGTACCATTTTAAACGTTGTCATACTCCTGCAACTAGGGTTTGTTGTTGTCATGCAGTTCAAATATTATTTTCAGCTTTTTATCTTTATGCCTCTTGATGTTGTCATACCGTTCGGTACATTTCTATCTAGGGTTTCAATGAAAGATTATGCCTTTATGCTGTACCAGATTAGGGTTTGGTGAAAAAATTAAAAAAACTAATATTCTGATTTTATTATGCTATTTGTATCTTCCATAATTGTTTTCTATGTATAATCTCTAGATTGAAATAAAGAGAACACATGTGAGTTGTGGGTTTTCCGTATTGCATGTATTGTTTTGGTATTTGAATGAATTTTCAAATTTAAGGGCAATTAAAATCAGAATTCTTATTTTATCCTAAAAGGGATATTTCCCAACAGGTAGGAAACATATTTGGAACAATCTGCTAGGAAAAGTCAACCTGAGGCTCCAATCATGGAAAGGGAAATGGCTCAGCATCGTTGGTCGTATTTTACTTCTGAAATCAACCAATCAAGCCCTTCAAACCTATTTGCTTTCGGTCCTCAAAATCCCTACTAAAGTTTTGGTTGTGCTGAATCAAAAGCTTAAAAAACTTTCTTTGGCAAGGCATAGGTGAGGACAAAACAATCCCACCAATCAGCTCGAAGATGGCTGCAAAATTCGGCTTTGGGGACTAAGCTTGTTTGGCGTCTCTTTTCTAATGCAGATCACCTCTAGAGTAAGGCCATCAAGGCCAAATATCTGGACTGTCCTACTCACAAGCACATCTTCACCACTGTAGTTCTGCCCAGAGGATCCCACATTTGGAACTTCATGTATTCTTGCAAGGACATCATTTCTGACCAGCTCACTTGGGAGATTGGTTCAAGTGTTCTTATTGATTTCTAGAATGACTCATGGTTGGGCGACCCTCCTTCGAATAATTTGATTTCCTTGTCTGATAACCGACTCATATCGTCTACAGCGTCGGGACCCACCAGCGATAATTATACCATTCTACATGACAACATTCTGGGCTCCTCCCTCTCCTGGCGAAGTTGGCAGGATTTTAATGCTCCAATTGATCAAGTGGCACATATTACATCTATTCTACAAGGCATATCGCTTCCCCCTGGTTATGGGGTGGATACACTCCACTGGAATGGTTCACCCACTGGTTCCTATACAGTCAGCCTTGGCTATAAGCTTGCAGCAAACAGGAAGCCCTTTTTGTCAGTCCCAATCAGCCCAGCCACAAAATTTGATCAGGATGGTCTCTCCCAAAAACCGGGGATTTTTCTTGGCCGGCCGCCCAAAGTAAAATTCTCACATCAAGGATATCCCATCAGGGGCTGAGCAGATGTGCCCTTTGCAAAGCAAATGCAGAATCAACTGATCACCTTCTCCTTTTCTACCCTTTCGCTACGAGAACTTGATTTTGGCTTCTCCAAAACCTCTCTTACAGCTGGCTCTTTCCCCTTCTCTGGAAAGCCTCATCAGACCATGGTCGGGTTCATCTTTAAACTTCTTAAAGCTGCTTTAGGCTGCCTGCCCAACTTTAATTATGTGGAATATTTGGCTAGAACATAACAAAACGATCTTCAAGGACGAGGCACTCTCCTGGGACAGACTCAATCATGGAATAGAGACTGCAATCACTGAATGCACATCCACTCACTTCAAGCTTCATGGCTGCCCCCAAAACCAGGTGACATCTTTCTCCTTCAAAACTGGCCTATCATCTCTACTCCCTCTTTGAATATCAAGAGCTTAGTGCCCTCCAAGAAGCTTACTACACACTGGAAGCCCCCAAAGCTTGGACAGATTAAGATCAAATTTGACGGAGCCTCTCGAGGCAATCCCGGGGTTGTGGGACACGGCTGCATTCTGCACTCCTCATTTGGTGACTTCGTTGCAGCGTCCTCCTCTTTTCTTCCCTTTGCAATAAACAACAAAGTGGAATTTCAGGGCTTTGTTGAAGGCCTCCACCTTGTGAAGGCTCACAGAGTTGTGATCCTTGAGGTGGAAGGGGACTTGATGCCAGTTATTAACGCCCTAAAAAAGGGCAGCACCCCTAATTGTAAACTCAAATCCCTTCTTCACCCTACTTTCAATAGTCAACATTTTTTTTCACATCTTTCTTTCTCTTACGATTATAGAGAAGCAAAATGCAGGGGTGGACCTTGGTGTCTTCTCAAAATTCGAAAGCTGCCTACCTTCGGACTGGGACAGCATTGAGGATATCCTTGCTCAAGACAGTTTACCTGAGCAGAAACGAATACAACAAAGCAATAAAAAAAAGGAAAAGAAAAAAATGATTTTAAAGGGGTTATCTTTGTAAAGGGAGATGTCACATCCAAACTGTTGGTACTCAAATCCCCATCCACATTTCCCTTGGAAGTACGAACCTTATTTTCTCTCAGTTTATGTCTGGCTTTCTGTTCTTTCTCAGGTCATGGGTAAGCTTTGCTATTAACGTCCTATCATTCCCTTCCACTACTTCATTTCCTCTAATGTCTTTTCAAAATTATTTTCCCCATGCCACCTCTCTTTGCATCTATGGCATCCTTGGAAACACTTTAATTCTCGTGTACCATCTCTCCTAGCCCGCCCTTGCCATTATTTCTCTAGGCCATGCGAAACCTTGTTTTCCTCTTTAATCCCTTGGCCAAGTCGGTCTCACCATTTCAAATCTTCCACCTGCCCATTATCATCCCTCTTTTCATTCTTTGTTTTCTCTTATATAACGGCATCCATAACTTCCACCTTCAATCCCCCTCCTTGCTTATCGTCTCACCTTCTCTGCTCCAACTTTTGCCTGGACGGGTTAGAGGAAGATTTTGTCTCACATGTTCTCTACAACTTTGCATATGAGGATTTGAACCAGGTGGAGAAAGATCCGGATGCAATCAGAGAAAGTTTTCTAGGGTGTTTGGCTGCTGTCATGCAAGATTTTTATGCTTTCCAACTTTTAGTTCAGCATCTATTCCCCCCCTGCTCTCAACAATTTGGAAGTAGTAAAAACTATTTGGCAAATTCACAAGCCTATATTGTTGACTCCCGTTTAGGAGAAGGATTTGAAATACCTCTCTCCACCTACGCTCCATAAAGAACTACTGGATTGGCACCCCCTGCCAAGCTCGGGTGGTCCTGCAGATCTGGAGAAGTTGCTGTCAGATTTGAAGCGGTTGATCGATTGTGAGTGTCAGTTAGATGTTGCAGTTCAAGGTGGTGGGTCTCGGGCTCGTGGGCATCCTTGAAGGTGCAGCCGTCCTCGGGTTTTCTGACCCTCTCCCCCCAAGTCATATCATGCTAAGTTGGGAAAACGTGTTAGGAAGATCAAGGGCTGGATGACGGAAAAATGGATTTGTGATGGTAAAGGCCCAATTCCTATCAACATTCTCCTTTGTGGACCTCCCCACACCCTCTCGGAGCTCATGGACATGAATATGAGTCCAGTCTTTGCCCACCACATTGCCTTCATTTTTGGTGCCTGGGAAAATTGGACGGAATTTTATGCTTGCAGGGACAGATTCATGTCACAATTCAAGCCGAAAAAAATAACCCATGGACTACCCTATTTTGGAGTATCAGAGCACCAAATGCCTTGCTGCAGCAGCCTCTGCCTCTGTCTCTTAGCTTCATTTCTACCATCTGTTGGGTTCCTTTTTGTTTCTGATATAAGGCACAGTTATTCTCTAGCTATCTTCCTGCCAATTTGGTAGCTGTTTTTGTGTTGTGTCCTGTACAATCTTTAGCTGATATCTTGTATGGGCTTTTCTTTTTGGCCCCCAGCTATCCTCCTATTTTGAAAGTTTTTATTTTCTCTAAAGAGGAAAAAAAAAACTCTCGACTTATTTTCTGCTTATGCATGGGTGAGGACCCCAAATACGATTCCCTCATTTAACCAATCATAAAAAATAAAAATAAAACAATGATAATTTTAAAAATATGTAATATGCAGCAATCAATTGAACAAATATATAGCACAAGATATTGAGAAGACTCCCCCAATAGACATCTAAGTGAGTAAGTTAGTTATATCAGGGACAGAGATTCACATCCTAGAATGGAATATGCTTCCTCTGCTCGTGCAGAAAAGAATCATACTTTCCTAATGGTAAAAATCTTACCTCACTCATTCTAGTTAACAAAGTTTTGATGGATGCAAGAAGAAAGCAATGTTCTGAGAGAGATTTGAGAGTTGTTTTGCTAAGATTTTTAGTACTAGCTCAGACACGTTGAACAGGAAGACATGCTGAGTAGTTCGATGGTGGTGTTGCTGGCAGATTTTGCTAGTTTGCTTCATATTCCTTCCTTGCTGCTGCATACCTTGCGACTTGGTTTAGGCTCTTCTGATCAAATTTTAAGGGCTCTATAATTGACTGAAGGTGATGCATACCTTGCTGTAGCAGAAGTTATACTTGGGTAGAGCATTGAAGACAATTTGTTAGGCCAAATTAGAGGAACTTCCGCTAACATCAGTGAGTTAATTTCATTCTACCTTGTGCTCCCTCTTTCCTCTGATTTTCCAGGTCTCATTTAAGTGTATTGTGAGCCATTATGTGACATTTGCAGCTCTTCATTGAAAGGATCTTTCTTGAAGCGTTATGCTGTATGTGACCCACTATTTTGAGAATTTGGGAAAGGAGTTGTTTTCCTCCGCTTAGAGGGGATTCGTCCAGCCATCAACTTATTATTTTTACTTAATAGAGAAAGGATATTCTACTAAAGTTTTCATTTTATATTGCTGTAGCTGTAATTCATACAAAGAGGGGGGGTTAAACTACCCTATTTGTGAGATGCAACGTTTTGTTTTATGCTGAGTGAAGGTTAATATGCTTTGGGGAAGTCTAATAGAGAGGTTGCTAAGTAGTTTAGTCTAGAATAGGGGGAATGGGGTTAATCTACTGTGGTTACTATTTCTATTGCTGAAATTTTAATTTTCAATGCTGGCAGAGGACTAATCAGCATTTGGAGGGTTAGTTTTGGAAGGTTTTCCGAGGGCTCAACAATGTAAATAAGGGGATTAATCTACCTAATCTTTGATGTTGCTTGTGGTTTGTGTTTGGATTCCCCATTGTTTGGTGTTGTGTGGTGTTTTTGTTGTGGCTCAGTGTTCTCACATTCTTCCATCTTGGAATTTATTTGGGCCTTGGGCACGTGCCCATTGAGCTTAATTCAATTGTCACTATTTACCCATGTGGATATGTAATGGCATACTCACTGCCACATCGGTTGAGGTGTTCAAGTGGTTTGACTGTTAAGGATCCATCCACATTCAGCTCGGACAGAATTTGCCTTGCACTATCAGCATACCTGCTTGGATTAACTCTTTTACTTGACTTGGAGATAGTCTGTGAAGGAAGAGTACGCTCATTGTTAGTTCATAGGTAAATCCCACATATACATCCAGAGAGTTCAGCACATTTGGAGTGCTTCCTACGTGGCTCTACTCCCATCTCTTACTTATCTAGCATTGACCTTTAACCTTTAGTTGTTTCTATAGCAAGAAAACAAAAGGCAGATGGCCAGATGCTTTTGTTTCCATAATGAATGATGAGATAATGGTGAATGTATAAATGGTTTGTTTTATGTGTTTGAAAGTTCTCCTTACCTCATATCTATGATTTACCAAAAATGAACATAATATATTTGTGTGTATAGATGGAATGAATATGCAATTTTGTCCTACTCCTAAACCCATGTCATTGAAAGTAAAAAGTTGAATAAAAGGGAGATTATGGAAAAATTATCCTTATCAGACAAGTGTGGAATCATACTGCATTAGCCGTACTTTCCCCAAATGTTCACTACTTTGGCAGATGTACATTCACGGCCACTTGCAGATTCATGTTTAGATCAAGTGAATAGAACGGAGACTGCTGGATTTGCAGGTAGACTCCCCTAGCATGCAATCATATGGTGCATTTGGATCTATCCCTTCATGCTAAATATTAAATTTATGCATTATTGCTGATTTGATTGTATTCATGAAACGAGAAGAGTTGAGTGCACTATGGTGTATGGTTTAAATGGTTTATTATATTTCCACAAGTTGTATTATTTGCTTCATATCCCACGTCTGATTATGTACTGAAAATGAATATTGCTACTGAAACTTAATAAACGTATTACTTTAGAAAACTGAATTAAAAAATTGGAATAAAAGAATCTTCTGAATTGATGAAGTTTTCTTTTATAATGATGTAGGTAAGGGGTGCCACATCTTGGTATTGGAGCTTGGTTAAATACTAGAATCCTTTGGATTTATATGAAATGTAGTTCCATTGTTATTACTGTTGTCAACTTGGAGCTGTGCCCTGATTCGAAGACGTGCGTGAAACGACCAGTCCTCTATCCGACTGAAATAATGGGATCTTCTCACGAGGGTGGGTGCCTCAACGGTGAGAAGAACCTCCAGAGAAGGCTGGTTCCTGTAAGATGTATCAATTAGGATCTCTACTCTACGTTGCAGACTACCGTGGAAAAGGGAGAAGGGAAACCTAAAGGGGAAATCCTACCTAAAGGGGGGTGATACACCAGAATTTTGATCCACTCAACTTAGAACCTTGAACACTGAACGATCAAGGGAAAAGGAAGACCTATGATTTCAATCAATCACTTATGCATAAGTATTTCATGAAGAGGTTCGATCAATGACTAAAACCTGAGGGAAAAACGATGGAGAGAGGTTTGATAAAAGACACTTTGCAGCCACCTAACATCCACTTACAACTTCAACAAAAGACAATAAAGAACACTTTAACATGACCTGAACAAAAATAATATAGCAACTAGGTATGAAACAGAATTTGGGAAGGGAGAGAAATTTACCGTTTATGCAAATTGCTGAAGAAATATACACTATGCCAACGCTTGAAATTTGAAAGTACAGTCCTATTGATCAAAAAGGTTACACAACTCACCAATGGCAGAGTCTGGTCTAACCAAGAGAGATTGGATGATTTTTTAAACAAGGCTGAAAGGTATTATATAGAAAATTACAAGAGGCCAAAGATTGGCGTAGAAACTTGAAGAGAAAGATTCACTTTGGTTAACTCAAGGCTTTACTTGGCCTTTCAATAAAATATATTTTCCCTTTTGTCCTTGCATGAAGCTTCTTCGTTTGATGAAGCGAACATATCTTTGTTATGAACTGCCCACCTCTTTTTGCATGGAAATCCACGCAAATGTTAATTTTAGAACTCCACATGAGCTGCTTGATGCCGACTTGTAGCGTTTGAAAGTTGAGTTAACCGTTATTTAAGCTGAGTTGGACGAAGAGATCATTCTCCTTCGCATGGAAAGCTCCTAGTGAATGCGGCGTTTAACAATTAATCAACTCTAAATCTGGAACAGTCAACTCGTCGTTTGAATTTGGAACTCCGGTTGAAACTCAGTTGGACTTTCGGATGCATGAGTTGACTTAAGACGAACAGGACTTTAATAATCAGTCAACTGAAGCTTTGACCGATGTTCGAAAATAGCCACTGCTTGCATGTATTATGTCCTATTCTAGTCTGTTGTTCGTGTCTATTTCTGGCGGATTCTATATTCGGATGTATTTGTCTATATTTTTACCCGTTTGGCCTTTTCTTTCGGAATTTTGGCTTTATCCCTGTTCCAACAGTTACTTCCGCGGTCAAAATTTGGCAGCTAGCGGGACGTCACCTTTGATCATTTTCTCCTTCGGACTTCTCTGTATATATTTCCTGCGGCTTTCTTTCCTTTGGCTTTATTTCCCGCGTCTCTCCTCGGACTTCTGTCTCGCCTCTTTCCCGCGGACAAAATGTTCGCAAGAATTATCTTGGTATCTGGCCTTCGGAATTCCTACTTCGGGTTTTTAGTCGGGTTTATTTTCCTCGGGCTATTTCCGCAAAATTTCTTTGGACTTCTCTCGCTTCGGATACCTTCCTTTGTTGCGGGCTTTTTCCGGCAGTCTTTTCTCCAAATTCCTTCGGACTTTTCATCTGAAGGATATCTTCTTGCTTGCCTTGTTTTTTTGCGGCCTTTCTGCACGGGCACCTTGCTTGTTTCTTCCGAATTCCTTCAGACAAAAAGTCCGAAGGATTTCTTCCCTCTTTTGCCTTAGCTTTTTCCTGTTTTTTCCTTTTTTTTTTTTTTTGGACTTTGCTTTGTGCAAGCCTTCCGAATTTCTTCGAACTTTTTGTCCGAAGGAATTCCTTCGGACAAAAGTCCGAAGGATATCTCTTTGCCTTTGCTCTATTTCAATGTGCCCTTTGGCAAAGACAAGTACCCTTCGGCACCGACCAAGTGCCCTCCGCAAGGACAAGTTGATCTCCTTCCATGCCCTTCGGAAAAATTAGAGGGCACCCGGGTTTTTTGCAAAAGTCTTTGAATCTGGTCTTGTGCCTGCCCGAAGGGTAGGTGCCCTTCAGGAATATTGAAAGTGACCCTTCTGAAGGGTACCCTACCCTTCGGAATTCTTGAAAATGCCCCCTTCCGAATTAATCTTTGGCTTTTTTTTGTGCGGACTTTCCTTAGTGCTTTTCTTAATTTCTTCGGATTTTTTGTCCGAAGGAATTCCTTCGGACAAAAGTCCGAAGGATATCATTATCCGAAGTAAAAACCTTTTTGATGAATCATTCCGAAGGAATTCATCCTTTGTAGCAAGGACCCTACCAAAACAATGTACTCTTCTTCCTTGGCTAGAGACGTGAATTTTCTGAATGGTGAGAGACAATCTGACTTGTGGAAGAATTGTCAACATTTATGCCGACTCAATTGGCTCAGCATACCTGCTATGCTTGAGAACCCAGGGCATGTATAAACGCTATTTGAATTCCCAGATGGTGAATCTGATTTCTGATTGAAAATTTGCTCTGATCATCGCTGTAGTAACCTCTTCCTCCAATATAAGAAGGGAAAAACACTAAAGCAGAAAACTAATGCAAATGTGCAAACAAGCACTTATTGGAACAAAATTGAAGCAAACTACTGTGCTTGAACAGCACTTGGAGGAAAGCAAGAAAATAACTAAATATGTACATAGAATTTTGCTCTTTAATAACAATGTTTCAGATGTATCCCATTCACTAGGATTGGAAGCTCTTGGTCGTCCATCTTAGCAAGTTGGAAGGCGTTGTGGGATTTGCAGCTAGAGATCGTATATGGGCCACTCCAAAGTGAATCAAACTTTGTGTGTCTTCCTGGTTTGGCCCGATCCTCATCCCATTTGAGGACCAAATCTCCTTTATTGAAGCTTCATGAGGAAGCTCCTTTGTCGAATGTCCTTTTCACCTGTGCCTGATGACTTTCCATGGCTAGCATGGCTTGATTTCTTGTCTCTTCCAGCTCCATAAGTTTTGCATTCCTGATCACCATAGGCTTGTTTTCTAACAATTCAAGTTGATGCATTAATTCTAAAGCTGGAAACTCGAGAGAGATAGTTAACCTTGCTTCCCTACCATAGACCAGCTTGTAGGGAGAGTTGGCTATTGACCTCTTGTAGGTGATCCTATCAGCCCATAGTGCTGACTTCAACTTGAGGTACCATGATCTCTGATTGTCTTCAATGGTCTTTCGTATGATCCTCGAGAGGTTCTTGTTTGTGAACTCAGCAAGGCCATTTCCTTGTGGATAATAATTTGAAGTGCTGAGATAGATTCCATGTTGGACGGCCCATTGGCTGATCCTAGATCCCACAAAAGCCATTGCATTGTCAGAAATAATGGTTGAAGGGACTCCAAACCTAGTGACCAAACCTTCATAGAAATCAAGAACGCTAATTTTGTTTGCCTCCTTTAATGCAACTGCTTCTGTCCAACGTGTGAAGTAGTCCGTAGCTATTAGAATCCACTTATGCCCTGAACTAGGAGGGTTAATGAGACCGATAAAGTCTAATCCCCACTAGACAAATGGCTGATCCACTGTAATTGGCTATAGGGGCAGGGCTGCTAGTTTAATTTTTCCTACAAACATAGCGAATTATTTGCACTTCCTAACCCATGTATGGCAGTGACCAAATATAGTAGGCCAATAGTACCCACCTCATGATTTTGAGTGCTGTAGTTCTGGCAGAAAAGTGTCTTCTGTTGGTTGAATATTTTGTCGATCAGCGTACTGATAAACAAAATAGGTCTGATCAGCCAAAGTAGGAAGATTAGTCGTCCAGATGTGTAGGTTTACCACATCAGAAGGGGACTGATCTCTCCTCTCATCAAGGGGAGGTTCCCTCTAGGTATGCTATATATATATATATATATAAAAACAGAAAATAATACTCAAGGGTAGGACAAACCATCCATCTCTCTTTCTTCAGAGATGATGTGTGCAAATCAAAGGAAAAACTCAAGGGAAATGACAGACAGCACTCCTCTTCTTTCAGAAGTACTATTCAGCAAACCACAAGAATACTCCTAGTAGTAACAGCAAAATGTAGCAAATGATGTAATAACCAGCAAATCGAGATGCAGCACAAAGTCTCCACCTAGATTGCTCAAGAGTAAGATACGAAGGACAATGAGGGCACAAAGTCGTCCCAAGGTCCTTTACATAGAAATGAAAAGAAAACACACTAAAGGCAATTATGGGGGCACAAAATCTCTCCACTCTTGACTCTTCAGGACACCTACCTGACTGCTGTCACTAATTCTGCTTGTTGAATTAAAGGAAGAGAAGATATATTAAGGAAGAAGACATAAGAACAGTTTCCCCAACAACAAAGATATCACATCACAAAGTCTAAAAAATCACTTGCTTTCTTATTCCAATAACAAAATATGATCAACAAACTGAGCTCAAAGTCTCAAAAGTGCCTTTCAATTTGGGCAGAGTTTCGTTCTGATTATCAAAAAGAGATCATCATTTACAATAAAAGAGTCCCTTATATAGCCACTTCAAGAAGGACTTGGGAACAATAACACATCATGTTGCATTGAAATATGTTAAGAAGACACGATAGAACTTAGGGGCATTTACCCATTTGCTTTTCTCAATGCAGAGAAACAAGTCACACTATTGAAAGTTTGCATCTTCCAATGTCCACCTGGCGATCTGATCCTTCTTTCATCGTTCCTCCTTTTCTGGTTACTTGAATCGGGTCCTGGATTCAATTTGTTGTTCTATTCTTTAGTCGCTTTCTGCTGGCCTTGGCCTTAAACCCTGTGAATGCATTCGGGTCTGTAGATTCAAATGATCAACGGCTATTTTATGAGCTTTAAAATTGGCGTTCGCGCGCCCGTCACTACGTTTTCAACGGCTAGTTCGTTGTCTTGAATTTGACGTCTTCAGGCACATCACCCCTTGGTCCTTCGGCTTTTCTGTTTGGCACTTTCCTGAAAAGAACCTGCCCTTTCGGGCCTTAAGAAATGATCTGCTTTAGGTCGGGAAGAGCCCCTCGCAAGGGTATCTACCCTTTGGGCGGTCTTCGAATGGCCTTCAGGCTTCTTTATTCTGGCGGGTCACTGGATTCTTCCTTCGGATTTCTCATTTTATATCTTCTCGAAGGGAAGGTGACCCTTCGGCTTCAGGGACATGTCCTTCAATTTGGCAGCCGAGAGTCCCCCACAAGGGCACCTGCCCTTCGGGGTCCTTCGGTGGCCTTTTCCTTAAAAGTTTTTCACGGGCTTTCCTCGGGCTTTCTCCACGGAGAAGAAGTCCGCGGAATTGTTCCATCCGTTTGCCTTGGTTATTTCTTCGGGTTTTATGCCCGCAGCTTCTCCGAATTCTTTCAGACTTCTTGTCCTAAGGAATTATGCCTTAGACTTTTTCGGCTGACTTAAACAAAAATCCGAAAGAATTTACCTTTTGAGGCTTCTTTGAAAATGACCCTTCCGAAGGGTACTTTTATCGTCCAAGTGCCCTCCGCAAGGGCACTTTGTCCTTCGGGAGGCTCTTTGAACTTCTGCATTTGAACTGCTCCTTTGAACCATCTGAGTGAAACGCTTGGTTGAACCAAGCTGTTGAACTGTTTGATTGAACCAAACGTTGAACCGCTCCATTGAACCAAGTCGATGAACCACTCCGTTGAACCAATAGCATTGAACCTTTTGAACTTTGAACTCGTTGAACCTTTGAACCAAAGTGGTTCAATGGTTCAACGGTTCAAGCCTTCTTTGCTTAGATGCTTGCCGATGGAGATTTTTGATTGAACCAAGGCACTGAAACAATCCCGAAAATGACCAAGTGTTAGAAACTGATTCTTTTGGTTGAACTCGCCTGCAGAAGTCTTTGAACCTATAGAAATGAACCTGCCTGCAGAGTCCGTAGAAACCAAGTCTGTAGAAATCAACCTGTGAAGTCCTTTGAACTTGGCTTGCAGAGTCTGTAGATTTTCTCTTCCTGCTGAGTCAGTAGATTCAAGCCTGTAGAGTCCGTAGATTTAAGCCTGCAAAGTCTGTAGATTGCTGAGAAGCTTGAAAAATGAGGAATTTGAATGCCCAAAACAAATTTTGAAAAGGGAAGAGACAATTTTGGTCTGTAGGACCAAAATAGTTCAAATGTCGTCCCAAAAATGAGTGATATTTTTGGGGGACAACATCCTCCACCAAGTCCATCATGGAATTCTTCAAGTAATCTTTGAGTATGGCTTGGCTCCACACACCTTAGTAACATTCCGTTGATATCCTTTTTGAACAAGACACCGTCAACGAGCAAAAATGGAATTGATTGCAGTCTAATATCTTCTCTAGTGCCTTGTTAGCAACTTTTGCCTGGCCATTTGCCTGCGAATGATAAGCTATAATCTTATTGTGCGAAATCATGAACTCTACTACGAAGGTTTTAATAGTATTATTCGGAAAATGCATCCCTCTATCACTTCCCAACTTTTGCGAACACCCAAACCTTGTTATAATTTTTTCATACAAGAATCTGGCAGCATCCTTCGCACCATAATTGGAGTCGCAGCTACTTCAACACATTTAGTAAAATAATCTGTTTAAGTGATGATACACCTAGCATTGGACCGCTTGAACAAAGGATTAATAGGCCCCACAAAATTAATTCCCCACTATTCAAATGGTTGTATAGCTAGAAATGGATTCAATGGCATTTCATCCCTTTGATTTGGCTTACCCGTGTGTTGGTAGATATCACATTCCTTCGCAATTATGTGTGCATCCTAAAACAATGTAGGCTACCAAAGCCCACTTTGTAATATCTTCCTCATAGTCAATTTGCTCGCGTAGTGTCTGTTGACAATTCTTCCATAAGTCAAATTGTCTCTTGCCATTCGGAAAGTTCATGTCTTTAGCCAAGGAAGAAAGACTACAAAGGAAAGAATACATTAGGTTTGTATAGACTAATTGTAAATACTCATTTGCAAAGACCTTGGCTACAACAAGATTTCCTTTAGACAATTTGTCCGAAAGAATGGTTCATCAAAGAAGGGATTTTCACATAGCTTCGGGAGGTTGAAAGCAATAAGTCTATCAAAGAGAGGACAAATCGAAAAAACCCAAAGGGCAAGGTACCCTTCGGGAGGGTCATTGACAAAAAACCCGAAGGGTAGGTACCCTTTCGGAAGGTACACTTCAATTTCAAAAAAGTCGTTTGCAAGAAACCTGAAGGGCATGTGCCCTTCGGGAAGGTCTATCTCATGATCCTTAAGAGCTTTTACAAAAACCCAAAGGGCATGTGCCCTTCGAGAACAAAATTCCCGAAGGGTACCCTTCGGGAAGGTTACAAGTTGCCTTCGGAAAAGGAATGGTTCAAAAAGAAGGTGGTGCTCATGGAAGATATCCTTCGGACAAAAAGTCCGAAGGAATTCCTTCAGAAGAATTGGCAAACATAAAATCCGAAAAACAAAAGTCCGCAGAATTGAAAAAGACTCTGACATTTTTTTCAAAAAACAAAAAAACCACAAGGAGCCTCGAACATTTTTTCTAAAAGGAGAAGCCAAAATACCCGAAGGAAATTAGCCAAGGGAGATGACAACAAATCCGAAAGAATAAAGACCAAGGGTAAAACAAAAAAGCCTAAGGAAATTAGCCAAAACAGAATATCTGAAAAAATCCGAGACCAAGGGACAATTCCCGTGGACTTTTTGTCCTCGGGAAGTTGAAAGCAAAAAGCCCAGACAAAACGAAGTCTGCAAGAAAGAAAAAAGAATAAAGTTTGCAGAAAAATGCCGAAGAAAATAAGATGTCCAAAAAGACAAGCCAAGGCAAATAAAAATAGAAGCAAACCAAAATAAGAGAAAATACATGCAAGCGACCAAAAGTGACTACCAGAAATAGGTGCACCTTCAGACGATCAAGCGAGATCATGCAAACTAACCATCATTTTGTTCCTAGATTAGCAAGGTGAAGTCTCTAATTTTAGACATGGCTTAGCTGAACATGCACAAAGTCAACCGTATGAATTCACCGTCTAATTCTAGCGCCAAGGAGTTTTCATGCAAAGAGGAAGAAGACAAAATAGATGTTTTTTGGAAGGCTTAGTTATCTCCTTGAACCAAAAATAGACTCATGTGAAGTGATAGCTGATCTTTCTCTTCTAGTTTCAGCGCCACCTCTTGTTTTGGCGTATTCTTTCTATATTAATGGCTTTTCAGCCTTGTGAAAATCATCCCTCTTTTGCCAAGACGATCTTCTGCCAAAAACTGAGTGTAACCTTTTTCAGATTAATAAGAGGACTATTTTCAATTTTCAGCAAGCTGGTATAGTGTATTTTGTCATTGATTGGCACAAGTGATAGAGTTTTCTTCCTTGCCAAGTCTTGATCCTTACCTAATGACTAGTTGATCATGTTATGCAAGTCATGTTCTGTGTTTGAACGTCTTTTGGCTAAGTCTACAGTTGATGTTAGTGGCTGTTAGTGCCTTCAATCAAGGCTATTTTACCATATCCCTCAAGCTTAGATCACAAGATAGAACCTTTTCGTGAAATACTTATACATATTGATCAATTGGAGTTGAAAGTTAAGCCCTTCTTGTCTGGATCGGTGTTTTTAAAGAGCTCAAATTGAACGGATCAATCTACATTCATGTGTATCACCATCATTAGGTAGGATTTTTTTTCAAGTTTTCTTTCTCTCTTTTCCAGGCAGTTTGTAGCAGAGATCCTAATTGATACATCAAAGGGAGCTAGCCCTTACAATCTAGAGACTCAATCCACTGATTAGGTCACCCACAGCCTAAGATTGTTTCCATGTTTCAGCACACTGTGAAGCCCTGAAACTACCTTCATAGGGGTGCAAGTCTGATTGAAAACAGTGTCCTATAACTCCTTCATGTGCCTCCTCCAACACCTATGGTCTTTCATGTTCCAAGGCCACTTTGTGTAGGACATCATCTTTACACAGCTTATAAATAAATACATTGATTATGCTGAAAGGTAAAGCATGTGTCATAAGTTGTTTCTTAATCCATTCTGTATAGTGTTTTGGAAACGTACCATGTTGCAAAAATTTGGCGATTTCTTCTAGTTGCTCAGGGTTCGCACTAATCCAAAATAGATGTGCATCTAGAGATTCAATCTTGCAAGTCTTCTGCAACTTCCCCTATTTGGATGCAGCTAAGATGGTATAATCCAACATTCTCCCTTCTCTGTTTCCCATTTATTTTGAATTAAAATTCTTGAAAGAGCATTAGCCACTGTGAAATCATTCCTCCCAACATTGGTTTATTCACCAAGTATCGTAGTGCTTGGTGGTCTGTGAAAAACTCCAAGGGAGTAGCTAGCAAATAGTGTCGGAACTTCTAAAGTGCAAAGACGACTTGTGACTTGTGAAATGAATTGGTTGATATAGGCCTCCTCCTGGTTGTGCTAATACTGCTCCCACTGCTGATCCAAATGTATCCACATGGGCCTGGAATGTTTTGGTCCACTCTGCAAAGACCAAAATCGGAGTTGTGACTAATTTTTGCTTCAATTTCGTGAAGGTTCTCTGACATTCCAAAGTCCATTCAAACTTACTATCCTTGCACAATAATTGTTCCAGTGGTGGAGGAATGGTTGTGTGTCCACAAATGAACTTGTGATAATATCTAGTATGACCTAGAAACAATCACACTTCTAAAAAATAGTAGGGGGTTTGAGCCCTACTATTACTACAATTTTTGTTGAGCCAACCACAATCCTGTCACTACAAACCACATGTCTCAGTAACAAACAAATTGGTATAAAAAACCAACACATCTTTTAATTTATCGCAATTTGCAATGCACGACAACTTTCCAACCTTAGTCGTAGCTTAGAAATTTTTGTTTCTTAAATAAGAACACTATATGATTGTCTAGATATACTTCCAGAACGTCATGGTAGAAATCCTTAAAAGTGGTCACAATGACTCTAGAGAAAACCACTAGCGCATTTCTCAGTGCAAAAGGCATCACCTTATAAGCAAACAACCCCCATTTTGTTACGAAAGTTGTTTTTGTCTAATCTTCAACTGCGATGGGAATTTGACGATAAGCACTAAAACCATCTGTAATGGAGTAAACCTCATGTCTTGCAACAACTTCAAGGACCTTGTCAATAAATGGAATAGCGAACAGATCGACGCAAGCATCATTTAGAGCGAGATAATCTCCACACATAGAGATTTCTCCTCTCTTGTTTGGTTGCACAACCATAGGAGTTACACAAACTGGCTTCTCAACTAGATAAATGAATTCTTGCTTCCATCATATGATCAATTTTCTCTTTCACCTTCATTTTCATGTTGGGGTTCAGCCTATATAGTCACTTTTGAATTGGGTGTGCGTACTCTTTAAGCTCACTATGCATTTGTCACAATGAAGACTCGACACCCTTGACTTTGTTGAATTTCATGGGGAGAACTTGTTGTTGTGTCTAGTAATCTCCAATAATTGCCAACTGTGGTACCTCCTCGGTACCAATAATTGCCATCTATGGTACCTCCTCGGTACCAATATTTTCCACCCTTCTTCATAGAGGTTCTTGATAGATCTGACTTGCTTTAGTTTTCATAGAGTCCACTATGTCCTTCTGACTTGGTTGCTCTATGATATTAAGCTTATGCAACTAATCATCTTCAACGTTATCTGCATTCTTCTTCTTTGGCAATTTTATGCTCCTTTCCAGCTCAAACAATCCTTTTAGACCCAGTCTTCCTCATTGTCAGTGTGTGTAGAGTCGCTTAAACTATTCCAAATCTTATTGCAAGACTTTAAAATGAACACCTTTAACTCTCACTCATATTTGCACTTATCTACAGTCTCATGAATGCTTGTGTCAGTGTCGGCTTGAGACTTTTGCTTAGTCACAAAAATTATACCCTTACTCACCCATGACACAAGAATATTTTCATTTTTTGTAGGGCTTTATGCATTAACGGATTTTCAACCTCAATGACAATACTTTGAGTGAAGTCCTATTGAATTTGAGGCCATGTCTTAGTCTCTTGTCTCTACCCTGATGCATGTACCAGGTTCTTGGCCATGGCACTAAAGTTCTTTGAAAAATATGAACCCAATACTTTGGCTATTTCTAAACATCAATGCACGAATGAATATGTAATTCCAGACACTACCTCTCTTGAAACATTGGCCACTCCTTTGATATGAAAAGTGTGATGTAAAATCGATCCCATAACATCTCGCACATTTCTTCCCAACTGAGATTAGTTGATCTATGCACAGCGCACCAATTGGCTACAACTCGTTTCAATGCATAGTTCAATGCACTCACCCTCATTTCCATAAGTGGGACATGATTTTCCAATTTGTGGATGAATTATGTTAGATTCTATATGGCAAAACACTATGTGATTTGGCTTTCCTATGTGAAAACCATCCGCATGGGCCTGATTTCATGGTTGTCGCAGACCCAATTTAACATATCAACATTTGAGTCTCCACTAACAGATGAAGTCAATCCCCATGGTAATGCACCTTCCCTTGTGGGCTCAATATAATCCTGATTTTTCACACCCAACTAATAGATATTCTCAATTTTTGACCATGTGGGCGATTGCATGGAAGGTGATTTTGTACCCAGTCTTTGGGAATTAAGGATATGTCTAAGATATATAAACTGAATGACTCCATGGTAAATTTGTTCTCTAGGATGTTGGAGCTTCTTGTGCAGTCTGCAATAGAAAAGAAAAGGTTCTATCTTGTAATGCTTTTGTCTTGAGTTGTGTATTAACTTTAAACCAGCTATTTGCCTAATGCGCATATGGAGAAGGTTCTTTTGGTATCACATATGACTTGCTCTCAGACTTGCTAATACATGTGACAATAATGACATCACACTGATGAGCTTCCAATTGGTTGGTTGTTGTATTAATGGTTATGTGACCATCATAGGCCCATTTCTTCAATTAGAGTCAGATAGTGAGTTTCATCGGTCTTCATGTCAAACACCTCAAAATCTCTCCACACGCTCAGGTCAACTACCTTTATTTCTACATCATCGAGCCTTCCAATGGGCTCGACTTGACCATAATCAGCTAACTCAAAGTGACAGGTTTGTAGCCTAGAGGTGGCCTTCTGATGGCTTCCCAAGTGAATTTGGGAATCAAATTTATTGTGCTCCCAAAGTTGAAGATCGCATTTGGGATCTCATAGCCTACAAGCTCGATATCCATCCTTGCCTCCACATCCCATGGCTTCTTAGTCTTTACATACCAAATCATCCATTCTGCTTTTTGTTATCCTTTCTTTGCACATTCTAGCAAATTATACAATAAATTTGTGGTATTCTAAGAAATATCTTCATTGTGCACAATACTTACCAATTTCAGAAGGTCTGTAAGGGTCGTGACTACTCCATCATGTCACAATATTTGCATGATTTGACCATACATTTGGGCCTTAGTAGTTGCAAGAACTTTCACCGATATCTTTATTTTGGATGGATCGTAGCAACTAGGTCACTTCGTTCATCAGGACTTTCCCTCTTGCAAGATCTGGATATCTATTGTCACACACATTTTGGATAGATATTTTTCTAGGTATCTCCAAAGGTGGAAAACCTTATTCCCTGTATTGATTTTGGGTGACAACCTGAGCAAACGCTTGTTTCTTTGGATGAGTGCTTACAATATTCACATGGCGCACAGTCTTTTCCTTCCTCTGCTTTTCTACTACTGGCCAATCCTCTATGTTATGTTGCCCAAAGACTCTGCAATAGGCACAATAAGTCTATTGTTGAAGATTGCAAGGGCAATTTCTTGCGATATGGCTTACTTCCCCACACAAATAGCAGGTGATTAGTTGTCTTTGTTGTTTGTTACCTTTCCTCTGACTTTGGTAACCACCTTGATAACCTCCCTACCTTTGAGGTGATCCCCATCCCTGCCGCTAATTAAAATATCCTCCAAATAGTGTCTAAGGAGATACAAGTGGCCTATTACCCTGATATTGTTGCATAGAAGGTGCCCAATTGGTTTGTTGTTGAGGTGACATCTGAGCCCATCCCTGCTCATACTAAGGAGATGGTGGCATCCATCCAAGCTGATACTAAGGAGAAGGGGGGCCATCCTAGTGAACGCTAAGCTGCTAGAGGACCCCATCTACCCTACTATGCCATCTCAACTTTTGGACTTGGTGAACTTGGCTTCAACGCTTGAGGCTATTGCGTAATAACTGCAATGACATTCCTTGAAATATCATCCTTCAATTCTTGCAAAGTCTTGCAATTTTGTCATAATGATTGTGAGATTTGCAAAAACTGCAGTATAGACTTTGCGATTGTCACACATAATGTTGCAGTGACGATTTGACGTCGCATGGCCTTTTGTGTAACATAACTCAGAACTCTCTTTTTATGCCCATCCACAACTTCTACAACTTCTTGAAACCACTTCCTAGTATCTGCCAGCTCCTTAAATGCTTCTAGATTACTAATTCTTGTGATTAAGGCATAGGGGATGCGTCCCCAAGAAGTGAATGAACTACCCTTGGGTTGTCTATAACAACCCCTCTTGAACCTGGCCTAGACCTTTGTTATAATAGAGCATCCCAAAAAGACCACGTTCCAAATACAACCGTTGTTGATCTAGTCGCTCACTACACATACTATCAACCTTCTCCAACAGCGCTTCAACGTCCTCATCGTTGATTCTCCATTCCTCTTCCCTTTTCATTTCTGGCTTGGTCTCTACGTTCCCTTCGGTCCCTATGTTCCCTTCAATCTCTTCTAGCTCCCACTAAGCATCAGACTCGGTTGCTTCCACTGAAGGCCTACTCCTTACCATTCCCCTGCACAATTCCTCTAATAGTACTCGCAATTATCCTCAACGTTTCATCTTTTACTAGATTTTGCTTGTTCCATCTTTTGTGTTGATGTAGCTCCCTTTGAAGCCCCGAAATCTTTTTGGAATCTGTTGCCCTTTCCTTGTCTATTGAACCGACTTTCTTTTCAAGTTTCATTTGGTCCAGTGTCCACGATTCATCTATCCTTCATTCATCTTCCCCCGCTTTGCATCCAAATGTTGCTTGCTCGACTACTCCATGTCATCTAGAATCGGCACCATGGCTTTTTCCACAACTAGCATTTTCAACAATAAAGGAATGTCGCTTCAAAAATTTGCCTCTCATTCCTCGAACAAAAAGACCATTTGCAACTTCAAACACAACATATCCTTACATAGCAAACTCAGCAACGTACTTGTCAATGGTAGTCTTCACCCAATGATCACTCGCACATGTCCATTCTATGTCCAGGTTATGCAACTGCTCTAGCTTCTCTTCACTCCAAGCAAAGTGTTGTGTTGTGAGATCTATAGCAATAATATTCAAGTTTGGATAGACATGCAGCTCACAGCGTAGACAACTCACACCAGAAAATTTCATAAACTTCTCCATATATGAGTAGAAATAATCTCCTGGGCATGCAATCCTGGTCTAACAGCGTCTTTTGCGAACTCGTAAATCCTCAAATCTTGCCAATTCTCAAGGTCCCTTTGACTAGGCAATTGTCTTAACATTTTGCAGTCCCAGCAACGGAACCATTGTTAGCAACGGTCCCTAGATTTCCTCATTAGGGCATGCTAGTTGTTGTTGTCACAAAGGTTGCAACGGGACTCGTAAGATGTTAAGGAATTAAACTGAGTCATATAAATGAAACGAGACTCTAAACTAATAGAACTTTCTTCATAATTGATTACAAAGATAATATCGCACAATTTCTCATGCTTATCTTAATTCATTCAGAAAACAAAATCTTTCTTCTTATCAACCATGCGGAATTACTATGAAAGTTAACACACAGATACGGAAGTTCACAAATAAGACATACTTAATACACAAAAGCAAAGTCAAATGATCAGAAATTCCAAGACTTATATTAACTTCAAAATTATATCGGAGAGCTAACCATATTCCTTTACACATGTTGAATATTTATAGGCCTCGAAGAGAACATGATTCTTTGTCTTCTTTACTTTTCGTTTCCTCTTCGGTTCAGTCCAAGGTAAATGTTCAATCTTCCATTCATTGCATTGACTTACATGAACAATTACATTATAAAAAAATATACAAAATAGTGACTATGTCCCATGTACAAGCTTCTACAAAATGCGTGTAAAATATACTTCACATCCTCCTACTAACATTACATATGTAATCTTGCGGAAAATATAGTTATCATGTATAAAATCTCAATTACGAATATTGTTGACCAGAATTTCAATTGAAACCTGTGTACTTGTTCAGTCTCTCTTTTTGCATCATTTTATGGTTATTGGGGCAGGCGCCCATTGCAACCCCATCTTTATTGATAAAAAAAAATGATCTACATTTATACTTAGAATCTTCTATTTGTAGACTTTGAGACAAGGCAATCACAAGAAAGTTGCATCTCATTAGATGCACTAGGGGTAACAGTAGGTATTAGTTTAACCCCACACCACATAATGAGGCTGGACCAAACTCTTGTGCCAAAGCTAAACCTACCAATATGTTGATGATCAAGACATTAAGGAGCATTATTGATATGTTTCATAACTTAATAGATAGATTGCAACCTAGAGATAGGCAATGGATTGAGGTTGAGCCCAACCAACATCTTGTGGTTGAGCACGAACTGTCATGAAGTTGTTAAACCACCCCCTCAAGGATGGCATCTTGAAAGTGAGAGATCTAGAAATCCCTCTAGATGGATGAATATCAAATAATGTGAAGATACTATTTCTGATAAACCTGGGAGTAAAACCCTTTGGCATAGTCAATTGAATGCATAGTTCCATGGCGTTTCCTGACGGGGGGATGTGGGGACGCGGGAACGGGTTTCCGGGACAGGGGCCTAAGTTTGGGGACAACGGATGGATGGTGGCGGAGGGGTGGGTAGGGAGAGGTGCAAATACATATAGTACTTGAAAAATTAGTTATAAAAAGATGTATAAGGAATAAGTTTCGAATTGTTGGACTCCATAGGATCCTTTACCACTTTTATGGGGGAAACTTACTAGAACTGCTGGACTTTGCATGCTCAAACGGCTGTTCGTAGCGGCGGTGGAGGTACAGCAGGGGGACGTCCCCACGTCCCCATCCCAGAAATGTGAGGATTTTGGGGGGGACGCGTCCCCATGGAACGCTGGTTAAATGTTTTTGTGAACTTTTTGAGAAGAGTTTTATGAACAAATACTCCTTATAGCATTATTACCAACAAATGATTAATGGTTTTTGTGCATTAAGACAACAGGAAGTAAAAGTTAAAGGGTAGGAGATTAATGGTACTTGACAAATGAGAAGATGAAGATGAACGGGTCTCTTAGTGGTCTTAACCATTTTATAGTTGAACAAGTATGAAGGACAAATAATTACATGGAAATATAAATGCTACATGTGAAATTGTTTAATAAAAAAACTAGCATTAATTATTGGCAGATTTGTAATGATCTCTCCCTCATGTTGTAAGGTGGGTTATCTATACAAGGAGCCTTTGTTTGTAAGCTTAAAATTCATCCTAGAGTTGGACCACAAAGTGTGGTTCGAAACATCAGACTTATAACTTTTTGTCGCATTTTTTGCAAAAATTTGTTCCTTCGCCATTACGGATTGCAGAAGCTTGAAAACTTTAATTTGACTCAAATTCCATTTCTTTATGGTGTGTATGTGTGATCTTAAGGATTATTGTTTAAAGAGGTGGATCTTATTAAGAGATTTCTTGAGGAGTTAGGATAGTCTCTAGTTTGGAATGAGAGTGTTTAGATAAAGTTAGTTCTATCCGTGATTCCAAGTTGTGAGGCAATCTTATTGTCCTTGATGATAGATTCTCAGAAGTCATATTCATAGCTCTTTCCTTTTTTTTCTTGGATTGTAGGTTGTCTTGAGGAAAGTTTCTAATTGAATGTGTGGGTGCAAAGATGGGCATATTTCAGTTTGGGTTTCCTTTTGTCTTCAGTATGGTTTAATGTGCTGGGTTAGTAGCATTTTGTTACGATTTCTTCCTTTATATATGAATGTGAATCTTTTAAACGTTTGCCTTTTCATTGCTCTTGAAAAAAATTGGAATGATTTGAAAGAGAATATTTAGCATGTAAATTTAAGATGTGGGCCTCCCCTGACATGAAGGCCTTTCACACTACATGCAACTGTAAAACCTACAATGGCAGCCGAGGGTGGTGGCCATGGAGTGTAATAGTGTGAGATGTCAATAAAAATGGAGGACCTTAAAATTGACATCTATTTAACTGTCATAGGGCAGTTTTCTTCTTGCTTGAAGAAGGCAATCTTGCTTGAAGAAGGCGATCAAAAAAATTGCGATATATTGGGCATAAAGTGTAGTTTGGAGCCCTTTTTTCCCCTGGAAATATTATTTTGAGACTGACCTAATGGTGCTACAACATTGATTCCTGGAAATATTATTTTGAGACTGACCTAATGGTGCAAATACATTGAGAACATCTATCATCAATCGGTAGGAAAGTTTGAGAAAAGGTGATGTGCGCATTAATCATTATGGAACCCTTCAATGGGCAAAACTATGTGACAAATCCAGGACACACACTTTGAGATTGACACATATGGGCATTTTTCAAATAGATGTATTTAAGACATTTGTACTAGTATAAATGTCCTCTTACAACTTTGATCATGTCCACATGTTAGGAGGGAAGAAGAAATTAGGGTCTAATACCACCATGTGAAATACCTAACCTTAAACTAGGAATAATATAGCAAGGGAGAACCTCCATTTCAAAACCAATATAGGGTACAAAATATATGAATAATGTACGCTGTTATAGATCTGCAATCAAGTTGATGTAAGGTTGCAACTTCTTTACTTGTTTAGAAAGAATGTGTCCAAAAAATGATAATAATTCTAGGATACAAGTGAATTTTTGTTTATGCAAGTAGATCTATGATGTACCTCCCTAAGGCATGGATACGCAATATCTAAATATCTAGCATGGATTTAGGACAATACAACTGAAAACCAGGGCCATATTCAGCCTAGCATTTTCACTATTCATAAAAATGCAAAAAAAATCTATTTTCGCTTACATTTCCATAATTTTGAATAGTACCTTAAATTTTATTTTATTTTTGTGTATTTTGTATATACATACATATATGAATCTATAATGCATGTAGTATCCTAATTGTATTCCTATCCTGGATATTTTTAAATCTATCATTTGCATAATAGACACCATACCCCTATTGGATATTGTGTTTTCATACACGTCACTCAGATGTTCATTTAATTTTGCTCCTCCAGTCAACCTAGTAGAGCTCTCAGAGTCAAACTCATGATTATTCATCTTCCATCTTATTTCAATATTGTCCTTGGGTTTCTAGATATTGTGCTGTGATAGTTTTTATAGTTCGATAGAAAACAGACATATCATCCATCATTGGAAATCCCTTGAGAGGTACTTTCAGATCTGTAACTTTCATTCCAAGATTTTATCATGAATTCCATGATTTCTCAAATTTATCCAAACAGTCTTATCATTCCATTCCAAGCCAATATTGTGGCTTGGTTTCACAAGGCATTCCTGTTGAATCAGTTAGGAACTGTCCCACATGGATACCTCTATTCCATGGTAACTACAACATAAAATCCTGAATCGTGATATTACATGCATACAATGTTAATAACTAAAAACCTAATGGATCAAATACTGATTGATATTATTTTATCAACTCAAGTCGTACCAATTATATTCTGAGTGGCATAATATATAGCCACAGAATTGAACTACTACTATAACCAAGGAACATCCTCTTGTCAAGTAAACAATCTATGTATAACAATATGCTACCATTGGAATGAACAGATCTACGCCTAAATAATGCTAATAACTACAAGCCTATAATAACAATAAACACAGTCAACAAAGATTCTTGACATTTATTAACTAATTATTCGAATACCCTCTCTTAATGGCAAAACCAGATACAATCCAAATGACTTAATAGTTACA
Organism: Torreya grandis; assembly: GCA_037957365.1. NCBI lineage: Eukaryota > Viridiplantae > Streptophyta > Pinopsida > Cupressales > Taxaceae > Torreya > Torreya grandis. The sequence continues at coordinate 696,711 of JARHVA010002208.1, forward strand.
ATAATATGATTATGATTAAGTCCAGAAATGAACTTAATCAAAGTGTAATTATGCTGACAATGCAGCAAATATCACTAAGTGTCCCTATGGTCGCCAATCCATTTCACCGGAGTACATTGCTAATTAGCTTTTGCATCCACCAAGTAAAAAATAGGAAGTGGTTGAATACTGGGTTCACTGGATTTACTTTGTTCTATCTTGAAGTGTTATCTTGTCTTGAATGCTTCGTGTTTCACCTGTCTAATGTTAGTGATTAATTCCAACACAAATTATACTATCATAATATATCATATTCTTGCATTGATCACCTAAATGCCTAATGCCTAATGCTCTCCATTCTTGAAGAATTTTGCGATATAAACTACACACAAATCTATTGTGCCCTATCTGCATGCCCCTATCATATTTATGGAGGCTTTCCATTCAGGTTTGATTTTGGCCTCTGTAAATGTGCTAGGCTCAAATAACTACAAAACAGCAACAAGAGCAAAATAAGCCTGCTCATCACCTCGCACCATTTGCCTCCCTAATCATGTAGATCGACCATCCATTGATGGAGGCAATTCACCTTCCCAAACATCTTTCATTGTGATATAATTTCTCGGTAGAACATGTCTCGTGCCCGTCAGTCTCGGACAATGTAAAAAACTTCCAAGTCCTCGAGGATGACTACAACATATTAGACTTCCTTAACAATTTAGGAGTCTTTGTTGCCCTGGTTATAGATGAGGCAAACAGAAACGATTCAGAAGACGAGGATTGTGATCAAGACGACATTATGAACCTAAGAGAAAGGCGAGTTCCGAAAGGTATCGTCTCCCTCAAAAGAGTGTTCGACCTTGACAGGCCCACACATAGACCAGAGAGACCAGTATACCTAGACCAACGATCAAGGACTATTAATTTGGGATTCAACAGACCAGCCCTGAGATGTTAATATTGGCCCGGATTGCACTCCTGCTGAAATTGAACTCAAAAGGCTATTGACATGCTATAGAGACGTTAGTGCATGGGCCTATGGAGACCTTAAAGTCTTCAACCCAAGCGTAATCGCTCATACCATCCTTCTCAAAAAAGACCAAAAACCTTTTAGACAGAGGCAACGACCCGTGAACCTGATTCTAGAGCCCCTTATCCACGCAGAGGTTCATAAGCTCTTCTCCACTGGGATTATTTTCCCAGTCTGCCACTCTACATGGGTCTCCAACCTAGTGCTCATCCCTAAGAAGAGTGGGGAAATCCAACTGTGTGTCAATTTCTGGAATCTAACTAGGGCTTCTAATAAAGACAACTACCCTTTACCCTCCCTGGATGATGTGATTATGATGGTGAGTGGATCCCATATTTTGTCCTTTTTGGATGGATTCTTCGAATACAATCAGGGTCTGGTAAACACGAAAGATCGAACAAAGACTGCGTTCACAACCAAGTGGAGCACCTTCACTTAAAAATGAATGCCTTTTGGTCTATCAACCCAGGGACCACTTTTCAGAGAGCCATGGATTTTGCTTTTGAGGGTCTTATTAGTAAATGCATAATTATTTATATGGATGACTTGATTATTTTATCAAAGCACAGGTCTGATCATATCCATCATTTACGGAAGATACTTGAAAGGTGCCAAAGGTATGGTATCTCTCTCAACCCAAAATAAGAGTGTCTTTGGCGTCATGGAAGGTAAGCTCCTTGGTCATATTATCACCAAGGAAGGTATTTCTATCGACCCTGAGCGTGCTAATATAATTTCTAAAATATACCTTCTTAATAGTAAAAAGGAATTGAAATCTTTGGCAAGATTAACTTCGTGCATAAGTTCATATTTGGTTTTGTTGATGTTGTTAAGCCACTAAATGCAATGTTGAAATAGGAAGCAAAGGTGGAATGGACCCCTACAGCTCGTAAAGCCTTCCAAGACACCGAGGATGCCATCATGCAGGCACCAGTTTTAATTAGTTTGGATTACACAAAGGACTTCTACCTCTATTCCTTTGTTACAAAGCACACCATAGCTGCAGTGCTCACTCAAAAATTAGATGGGGATGAGCATCCAATAGCCTTTATGAGTACAAACTTGAAGGATGCCGAACTGAAGTACTCCACCCTGGACAAGCATGCTTATGCCTTGGTGAAGGTCGTGAAGAAGTTCCGACATTACATCCTTAGAAATAAAGTGCATGCCATTGTCCCAGATCCAGCCATAAAACTTATGTTAGGACAGAACGAGTTGAGAAAGCATACAGGTCGATGGATGGCCAAATTACAAGAATATGACCTAGAAATCAAACCTATCAAGCTAGTCCGAGGTCAAGGTCTCAATCATTTGATCACCGAAATTGACCCCAAAATCATTGTGGTACAATTGGACCAATCAAAAATGGTTCACCAAGACTGGTACAATCCTCCATTATCTTCTTTACAAGGTTCCTCCCCCAGGATTGACCCAAACACAGAAAAGAAATCTCAAGTTGAAAGCAGCACATTACATGTTGAAGAAGGGAGAGCTCTACCGAAATAACTATGAAGGCATATATCTTAGATGTCTATCAAAAGAAGAGGAAGAGAAAGAAGTCATGACCAGCTTCGATGAGAAATTGGGCAGTCGTCATCACTCAAGAATGACAATAGCCCATAAGATCCTACAAGCTAGGTATTATTGGCCCACCATCTTCAAAGATGCCCATACCCATGTCCGCACCTACCACGAATGTCAAACCTTCGCCAAACCGTGATAGAAGAATGCCCTTTTGCTTAATGAGGACTTGACTTTGTTGGAGTCATCAACCCAAATTCATCAACCAGCCATAAGTTCATACTCACGACCACTGATTACTACACAAGATGGACAGAAGCAGTAGCGACCATGAATAGCACAACTAAAGAAGTGATCATGTTCCTATAGGAAAACATAACCACGCGATTCGGCACACCAACTTCTCTAGTTCGTGACAACAATCCTACATTCCAGTCGGTCAAGCTCACTGAATGGGCTTATGAGAACAACATTACTTTAAGGTTCTCATCCAATTACTACCTGCAAGGGAATGGCCTGTCTGAGTCAACCAACAAGAACCTAATAGATGCAATAACGAAGTCTGTAGAAAGGACACCTAGAGATTGGCACACTCCTGAAATATGCTCTTTTGACCACACCAAGTACAAGCAAGCTCTCGAGCATTCACCTTTCCTATTGGTATACGGTTTGGAGCCCATCTTCTCGATAACCCTCAAACTGCCCACGTACAAGTTCATGAAAGAATACGTGGAGGACAGAGGGAAGGTGGACTCGAGACTATTGGACATTGTTCAAATGGAAGATGCACAAGAAGAAGCCCTACAAAACTTTAGTAGACATCAGGGTACTGTTAAGAGATGGTTTGACAAGAAGGCAAAGGTTAAGTACTTTCAGATATCAAACCTAGTCCTATTGTGGAACAAAGGCCACAAGAAGAAAGGATAGCATTCCAAGCTGGCCCCACTCTGGGTTGGTCCTTACCAAATTTCTAGGTTACTTGTTTAGAATGCTTTTAGACTAAAGGATCTTCAGGGAACTATCTACCGCTGCTAGTGAACGGACAATTCTTGAAGCATTACTTCTCGGCTGCTCCATCCAATGCAATCTCGAAATAGCCCTTCGGGCAAATGCTGTAAATGTAAATATTAGATCACTTTTAGTCTAGTTTGCTTTTGTTGCGTGTTTGTTTTTGTCGTGTGCTTGTTCCTGTCTTTGCTTTGGTTGTTTTTATTTGCCTCCCTTGTGTTTGCCCCTTTTGTCGCCAACCCAGCAGGAGCATCTTGACCCCATAAGTGAGACCCATTCCCATCATATGATCTAGTAGGCAATCGATTGTAGAATGATAAGATTGAAGCCAAGCATTGGTCCCTATATCCTCGGGTTTGGTCCTCTCAAAGGCAAGTCATGCATCAAAGACAATTCAAAAAAGAGGAAACAAAAAGTGGGTCCCCGTTATTGAACAGGCAAACAGACGGCAATTTCTTTCACAACCAACAAGAGAGAGGCCATCGATTCAAAACAAAGCATATGGATTAAGAAAAGTTTTATTTATGGCAAAGAGATCATCACAACACTCAAAAGAACATCAGGAAGGCATGATGAATTCATTCAATGAAGCAAAGAGTTCCCTTTAGTGTTGAACTCACTGAATTAAACAATCACTTTGACTGCATTGGTCCCCAACCCTCATGGATCATAAATAAAGAAGACATCGAAATTAAAGGAAGTCTAAAAGTCAAGAAAATCTCAGTCTCTTCCTAAGAAAGGGTGGTTTGGACAATCTCCATCGCAAGCTTTTTGGCATCGCTGGCAATGGAGCAAGCCTGGAAAGGGACCAAAGGTATCTCTGTCGGGGCTATAGACGTCTCGCTAGCAACAGAACAATGCCTGGGCCTTCCCTTGGCCAATCCATGCAAAGAACAAAGATCCTTTCAATAGTTTTGCACACTTGAGGCACCTCTAAACTTGATCATGAATTCAAAAGAGAAGTAAAAGAATGGAAATAAATCACTCTTCACACACATGATCCCTTGAAGGAATTGAAGCCCAGTGTGTCATGTGCCAAAGCAGAGTTAAGTGTTTCTTCCTCCTCTTGTTCTGTCGAAAGCAATTCTGGTAACTTGTCTAATGGTAAAATAATGGAGGTCCACAGTCTAAGTTCTAGTCAATGGCAGTGTTTTCCCCGCATAGTCGTCATTTGTTGTGACCAACACATCCCTTTTACAAAAGAAAAGAGGACCTCTATATCGCGAACTTCAAAAAAATTAGCACCTAAATCATACCCCGATTGATCACTGCTTGCACAAAACACCAACGTCTGCTCAAACCTGATCAAAAGGGTCTCCCATAGTTTCACCATCAGCGATTTATCGCTTCTAAAAGCTTCACATAGCTTTATGTTTAAATTACAGTTAAGTTCATTGCGCTCTCAAAGTGGTTTCCATAGTCATTTTCTGGAGCTAACTGTGTTCCTGCAAAAATTTCCTTGTGCAAGGTTTTCTCATAACCACAGTGTCGGGGTCTGAGTTGGCCTCCTCCCGAAAGCCTTTAGGCTGCAGGTAAGCGTTTATTTAATAGCGTGGCTCTTTTAAATGACTTAGTGCGTTCTGTATTTCGTAGGTCTCATGGCATCAGAGGCATCAAAGTTGTCAAATCTCAAAGCCAATGAGAAGGTGCCATGTGTCTTCTGACACCTTGCAGCATCAGGGTTGTCAAAGCCCTAGGAAGTCCCATGGCACCAGAGGCATAAAAGCTGTCAGACCCTGAAGCCAATGAGAAGGTGCCATGTGTCTTCTGACACCTCGCGATGTCAAGCTTGTCAAAGCCCCGAGTGGTCCCCCGACATCAGAGGCATCAGAATTGTCAGATCCCAAAGCCAATGAGAAAGTCCCATGTGTCTTTTGACACCCCATGGGGTCAGGGTTGTCAGAGGCCTGGGAGGTCCCTCAACGTCAGAGGCATCAGAGCTATTAAATCCAAATCCAATAAGAAACTGCCATATGTCTTTTGACTCCCCACAATGTCAGATTTGTCAGTCTCGAGAGGCCCAAACGAAGAGAAAAGTGCCACATGTACTTTCGTATGCTCAGGTGGCAAAAGGTCCTGGAATGCTCCAAGATGGTCAAAACAAAGTACAAATTGGGACTCCTGATCCAATGAATAAATGTCATGTACATAGTACATCCAAACTGCCAACTCAAGTATGTAGAGTTGTCAAGACACAAGGTCCCCTGTTGTGTCGCATTAGCATAGTACTCATTGGGCCCACCAATCAGTGATGGACACTTAGACAGGTCTTGGAATCGTTCATAATGCCACGGGGGCTAGATAGGCATGTGCTCCCCATGTCCTTTGCATTTATTAGCTCGATCGAAGGAAGATCGCGATCTAAAAACTCAATGTGGCCCATCGCCATCAACCAAATCTAAAAGGGACTTGTTTTCAAAATCTCAAATTAATGCTAAATTGGGAAACAACTAACCTAGAGTCACGCCATCAACTCAGAGCTTAATTCACACAACATGAACCCACCAAAGCCATTACTGCAGAAGTTAATTCAAAGCTCTATAAGGTCCCGTCAAGATCGGAATTATCATTATCAATTGTCTGCACCTTCAAATCATTTCTGAGACCTTTGTATCAAATTCACCCCCACATGCAATATTGATATTGAAAACCTAATTGAAATCTTTACTAAAATATTTATTGTATTGAATGGAAAATACAAATGTTTACACAAATTGATCGTCAACAGCAAAAAATCCTTTTATATGATAACAAACCCTAGTTTATTATCAATATCCAATAGCATAACACTTACAAGAGCAGCACTGGATAGTATAGCTTACGACAGGGTTTGATGACTGATTTTAATCTTATGTCAGTGGTAAACAAAGGTACGGCAGGCTGGACTTTGTAACAGCAGCTGTATACACTGAGATGGTAGTAGCAGAAGGGCTATGTTGGGGTTTGAAGAAGCTTCCAATGATATGACAAGCATAAATGTCAACCACCAATATAATTATCGTTGCCGAGTGGTACAGCAGACTATGAACCTCAATGCAATCACAATTTTCAGTGCAATAGTGGATGGTAAACAATACCAAACCCTCACACAATTCCAAGAATTGATAGTAACCTCTAGCCAAACTAAAAACTGGAAATTGATCTTGATTTGTCAGCACAAATATGATTTCTAAATGGAATCACATCAATGGGTTAGACGGTTTTCGTCCTCCAAACCTATATATCAAAGGGTTTTCATCCTTAGATGAAAAGACTAGACATAATGGCTCAAGCTCGAGATTAGGGTTTGATTGTTAGAATTGAATAATGAATAATAATTCTTTTGAGCCCAACTCCTTTTATAACTTCCCTTTTTCAATTTTACCCTAAAAGTACTTAAAAATACTTTATTTCATAGTTACCAAATCTGAGCGTATCTGGACATAATCCAACCAGATCCCAATTTTTTGCCCAGCCCAGACAAGTTTGTCACAGTCAGCCCTTTTTCTTTCAAAAAGAATTGTTTTTTATTTTTATTTTTATTTTTTAGGTTTTTTGCACAAAAAATGCCAAGAAACCATAAATATGATAAAATATTAACATTTTATATTATTGTATTAATGTTTTTCATTGTATTTGTCAGTTTTATATATTTATAAAACTATGCTCACATATGTGTATATATTCCAGATCGGATTTTTCCGAACTTTTTCAAGAATTCCGGATTTCAGATTTTTTTGCCTTCTCGAACAGATCCAAATTTCCAAACTTGGTAACTATGCTTCTAATAAAATATTATTTTTCATCCACTTAATAATAATTACTTTTTGTCCCTCTTGAATAATAATAATATATAAGTGTCCTTTTTATGTGATTAAATAAAAGTGACTTAGGACAACTTAAAATATTATCATTAATTATTTCTATAATTAAATATTTTGAAAAGGGGACATGACAGTCTGCCCTTTCCAAAATTTCTTGTCCTCAAGCAATTGCAAGCTCAACTGCTCAGACTCTCCCCAACTGACCATCTTTGTAATACCTGTATCCCAATTCATCCTTGGGGACTTGCAATTCCATGTTCTTTCTACTTCCTCTACATTAACACATTCGAGCAAACCTTGCTAATTGAGACCAAAAAGTCTCCACTTTACTTGATTCCTCATTGTTTCATATTAATCCTTAGAGATTGAATTCTCTTACAATTTATGCAAACCTGATAACTATGTAACCATATCAAGCCTTCATATGTGTCTTTCTTTTTCCTATGCTCTGTAGCTTGCATATTTTGAAACACAGATTTTGCTTGCTTTAAGTAATGTTTGGCAGTCCCTCATTGATGCAGGTGCATGCCTGTACATAGTGCAATTGTGCTTGTTTTTGGTCTTAGGTGGTTTAGGAAGTTGTGTAAAGTCAATAACAAGCATTGTCCAAGCTTCATTTGTCATTTCTAAAAAATTAAGGTGTCTTTCTAGTTTTCCTGCCAAAATGGGAAATTCAAAAATTTAAATTTGTTTCTAAGAGTTTAGAGGGTTGCGGTGAATTGTGAAGATCTTGGTCAGATGGCAACAAATCTTTAGGGTCTAATTATATGTCCCAATTGTCTTTTAATCCTCCACTTAGTCTAAGATTGTTATAAATCCAATTTAAGGTGTATGCAATGTAGGAGAAGGCCTAATTAAGCATGCTCTAAGTTAAGTCATGGACTGTTGAGAGAGATTTGTTGTGTGAAATAAAAAAAGAACTAAGTTTAGGCAATTGTTTATGGATGATAGACCTCGAACCAAGAGATGAGCCTAGAAATGCATGAATACAGAGAGGGAAGTTCAGTAAGGAGATTTTTAATGGTGTAATTATGTGAGGAAAAGAAAAAGATGTTTGTATGTCAGTTTGAGAAACATATGAATAAAGAAGCTTATGTTATGATTTGATTGCAGTCTCAGGCTCTTTTAATGTGTAAGTACATGATCTGATGCTTCTTTGGTCTTATTTCATACTTTTATGATGATTCTAAAGGTGACAAAGGTCTGAAACAGGTTTTTAATGTCACAGTTAATGAAAGAAGGTGTGATCTGTGTTGTTTCATGATTGTCTAAGCTTAAAAGTCATTTGGCAGTGATAAGAACATACAAAGATACTAATCCAAGCAACAGGAGTCCTTGATTGTCTCTAAAATGAGATAAATCTTCATTTGTTTGCTCTCGGGTTGTTACAATCAGAAAAACCCTAGTTTAGGGTTAAGGCTCACAAAACGCTGAATAACTTGAAAACGATCCATCAAAATCATTTGGAATTTCGAAGGAAGGTGCTTGTCAAGGTTGGAGAACTGATAAAAGTGGTTTCAGGTCCTAACAATCTCTACACGAAGAGATATAACAGATTGTGTTTCCTGCAGGTCTAGACAGACCTTAAAAACATGGCTAGAAGTCAATTTCCTCAATTTTCCTTGCAAATTCAAGTATAGAAAGTTGTATAAACTTGTTCCTTATTGTGTCTAAGGTGTAGTTGAGTGTTTAGAGTCATTGGAACATCTGAAAGTCTGAGTTTCAATCCATCACAGTACTAAGGAAACGTGACAGACCTGTAGGTAGACCTAGAACAGGACTAAGAATTCTGTTTCATTGAATTTTCTTGATATGTAAAGTGATAGAAGAGGAAAGGACCAATTGATTGACATCAGCAACATGTGTATAAATGTCTAAAGCCATTTTGAGGATCATTCAAGTCTGAGTTTTGTTTGGTAACTCACTAAGAAACAAAGCAGGCCTAGAAAGAAGACTGTAAAGTTTGCTTTTGTCATCAGATTGTCAACCAAAAGACCCTATAGGTATCACTTAAACGACTCATGTCCCACATAAGAGGGCCTTGAAAAGATAACTCTGTAAACTAGGACTTGGTTGATAACCTCCAAGTCAAATCATGCAGTTGTAAATGTCATTGGCTTCATCAACAAAACCTTGATTTGGTACTTCAATGTAAGCCATGGTGTGCATTGTACATGTAGATTCACAAGTTATGTGGCCCGATTAATTATATCATCAAACACATCATTTGAAGCCTCAGTAAAATGTCTCTCCTCCATGGATTTTAGCTTGCTTCCATTCTCACCTAATGCCTTAAAAATTCTTTTTGAATAATCACAGGCAAACTTAAGATTATACTCCCCATGCAGTTGTAAATATCATTGGCTTCATCAACAAAACCTTGAATTGGTACTTCAATGTAAGCCATGGTGTGCATTGTAGATGTAGATTCACACAGTATGTAGCCCCGGTTAATTATATCATCAAACACATCATTTGAAGCCTCAGTAAAATGTCTCTCCTCCATGGATTTTAGCTTGCTTCCATTCTCACCTAATGCCTTCAAAATTATTTTTGAATAATCATGGGCAAACTTAAGATTATACTCCCCTGACTTTCTACTCTCATCCAACAGAAATCCAACATCCAGAATTTCAAGTTTTGCTTCCAAATGTTGGTTAGATTTTGTCAATGTCTGGGCTTATTCATCAACCATTGAAAGCTGAAACTCTAAGCCTGCAATATTGATCTTGTTTACTCTAATATTCTGCTCCGAAGATGCTATATTTTGTAGCCATTCCATCTCTATATCCTAAAACAGTCTTACCCGTTCATTTTGGCCATTCTTTCGAGCATCATGGAAGCCAAGGTTCTCTCCTTATATTGATTGTCACCATCAAGTTTCTCAACTCGAATATATTTATTGAAAGACGCATAAACATCCTTGGAGCCCTAGACATCAAGTTGAAGATCATAAAACAACTCTTAGCTAGTGGAATGGTAATTCACATCACTGCAAATATGTAATTTGTTAGCTGGCCTTCATAGAGCTTTTGAAGAGGCTCCTTTGTTGTCTCTTCGAGCTTATTACACAATATTGTGTTGAACTCTTGCACATCATGCTGATGATAAGATTCATATGTGATCCAACCAAATGATATTGTAAGTTCTTTTGTGGACACACAATCATTGTTGCTCTGCATATTATAAAACAGTGTCTGCAAAGCCAAAGGAATTCTGGTTGAAATGTTTTTCATCAGCATGGGATACACTGCCTTTCTGAAATATGGAATGTGATAGAATGTTTGCAATATTGAATTCAAATAGCATGTTGCTCCCTGATTCTAAAGGTCAACAAAACCAGTCTCTTTCTTTGAATCATAGTTTGAATAGTCCGTACATATTTGCACCCTTACTGCCACAGTTAAAGCATCATCCAATAGAAAATCATTTGCAACATCAACTATAACCTTCTCGGAAGCAAACAAAACAAATCCCCAATCTGACCCGCTTGCAAAAAATTGATGTTTGTACTCTTGCTGAATAGTAATTTTCCGTTCCTTATGGCTACACACTCCAAAGAAGCAATGGACAAACACTGACCATCCATATGGCATGTTGATATATCCTCTTGATGAAGTTCCAGAAAGACTGACACTTCATAACCTTGACCCTTAACTGGATCTTCAACTGAGTACCATTCAAACCATGGGAAGTCATCATCCCAGTGTCTTTTGTTGAAAAAATTAGTTTCCACACTTGTACTAGTTTTTGTACTTTGAGATTGATTCTCCTCATGCTGTTCAAGTTCATATCCCATCACAGGTGTCCTATATGTCACCTCTCATCGTACAAATCCAATCTCATCGTATAATGTACTTGGACGATTGGTGCCAAAAACTCTAACGAATCCAATGCAGCAGTAGTAGTCACATTTCACGGACCTACTGAATCATCTTGACTGCCTCATAGGCATTTACAGTTGACTGTCAGCCTACTTGAAGACATCTCAGCTTCACAAATCTTGTGAAAAAATCAAAATCCAACTTTTATCAGTTGCTGTCATATACTGATTCATGTATCCTTGTAAGTGAGCTGCTCCATTGTAATTTATTTGAGCATATCTTGTAATCCATGTGTTCCATGATACTCCCTCTTCGCAAGTAGATAAATTGAATTCTCTTTGGTTCCTCCAAAAGGCGCACACATGTATTTGTGAACCAATTAGAAATCTGATTTCTAGTTAGTCCCACTAGCACAGTTTTATCTGGTCCTTTGGGATAAGGATAGAGTAAAGGATCAATCAACCAAACTTGTAAAACAACAATTGATTGTTTTGGCATACCTTTCTGTGGTTCCCATGTGTAAACCATACCTTGTTGATACTGAATGCTTAGTTGTTGTAGCTGCTGATCTGTGGCTTGCTGCTGAGATATATGAGCCCTTTGTGACTTGTTAACTGTTATGAACTATGAGTTTATGTCAAATACTTCATGCCTCTTTGCTTGGGAGCATAACATGGTTTACTGATCTAGAGAGATGTTTCATGGAAAGTGGAAACCCTTAAAAATTACTGGAAGATCTTTTACAATTTTGCATTCAACAAGCGATGTTTGTTCCTCCTTAGCTTCACTAAGACAAACTTAGTGAAGTCAATGAAATACATTTTTCTTATAAAAGATCCTTACCTTCAATTTGCATGGCAGATTCCTTTGTCTTTCTCAACTCTTATGTATTCATGCAACCCTCTTCTATTTGGATATCTCACTTCAAGTAACTCCAGGTACTCATCAAAGGAAACTCGAAATTTAAAACTATCAGGCATACCTAGACACTGGTCAAGGATTCGAGTGGCCTCAAGTTTATATTTTTCCTTGTCCTTTTTTATTTTAATAAACAGCCCTTGAATAGGATCTATATTTTCTTCCCTTTGTAAAAACTTTGCTTGAAGAAATAGGGGTCGAATAATTGTTGGACTCCTCTGGATAGCCTTGTTCTGATTTATATTCTACAAGGCTTGTATCATCTCTGTCATGGACTCTTTCACTATCCTCTGGATGGTCCTCGTCAAATCTATCTAACTTTGATTGATGGCTTCATGCAAGGAATTCACTTTTTATATAGGTACTTTCTTTTTTCTGTCTCTCATGATTTCCCGTTTGATTCACAGGGTGGCAAGATCACAACTCTGATACCTCTGTAATATCTCTTTTTGGATAATTTATCAACTCTAAAGGTTGTTGTGATTCCTTTTCAATACTAGATATCAAACAAATACTAAAACATCCCACATGCAATATTGATATTGAAAACTTAATTAAAAACTTTACTGAAATCTTTATTGTATTGAATGGAAAATACGGATGTTTAAACAAATTGATCATCAACAGCAGAAAATCCTTTTATATGATATGTTACTCTAGTTTATTATCAGTATCCAACAGCATAACACTTACAAGAGCAGCACTGGATAATATAGCTTACGGTAGGGTTTGATGACTGATTTTAACGTTATGTCAGTTGTAGATGAAGTTACGACAGACTGGACTTTGTAACAGCGGCTGTATAAACTGCGATAGTAGCAGCAGGAGGGTTGCGTTTGGGTTTGAGGAAGATTCCAACGGTATGGCAGGCACAAATGTCAGCCACCAATATAACTATTGTTGTCGAGTGGTATGGTAGACTATGAACCTCAATGCAATCACAATTTGCAGTGCAATAGTGGATGATAAACAATACCAAACCCTCACACAATTCTAGGAATTGATAGTAACCTCTAGCCAAACTGAAAACCAAAATTTGACCCTGATCTGTTAGCACAAATATGATTCTTGGATGGAATCACCCAATGGGTTAGAGGGTTTTCGTCCTCCAAACCTGTATATCAGAGGGTTTTTGTCCTCAGATGAAAAGATTGAACACAATAGCTCAAGCTCTGGATTACGGTTTGATTGTCAGAGTTGAATAATGAATAATAATTCTTTTCAGCCCAACTCCTTTTATAATTTCCCTTTTCCAATTTTACCCTAAAAGTATTTAAAAATACTTTTTATAAAATATTAATTTTCATCCACTTTATAATAATTACTTTTTCGCCCTCTTTATTAATAATAATACATAAATGTTCTTTTATGTTATAAAATAAAAGTGTCTTAAGACAACTTCAAGTATTATCATTAATTATTTCCATAATTAAATATTTCGAAAAGGGGACATGACACTATCACAGAAATTTTTATCTACAGGTTGTGCTCTACGTTCTTCATGCCTTTGACACCATTTCATCAGCAACATGCCTCTGCACTTTCCGTCTTCAGCTGCGTTGTACGGATGCGCTTCTCCACTCTTCGAACTCAAGAATGCCTCAGTTCTCAAGCCCAAATCTATATTGTGCGCCCAACAGACCTGTGCATCCTTCTCCGAGCCTCCAAGCGTCACGTCTCCTGAATATGCTGCACAACAGCAGCAAAGTAGCACCTCATTCTCTTGTACTGTGTTGTCTTCCTTAGATCCTTGTAATTTATAACCTCAACAAAGTCATCACCACTTCCAAATTACATATCCCAATTTCAAAAGCACACATCAAAGATAGACATCATGGACCATTTCAAAGACTCAGAATTTATGAAGAAATTTCGCAATAGCAATGACATCTAAGCTAAACACAGGAATGCCTCGGTTCTCAAGCCCTCAATTTGTATTGTGTGACTAGCAGACCTGTGCATCCTTTTCTGAACCTCCAAGCGTCACATCTTCTCAATATGCTGTGCAACAGCAGCAAAGTAGCACCTCCTTGTACCAGGCAGTGTCTTCCTCATATCGTCAAAATTTATAACTTCCAAATTATGCGATCCCAATTCTGCAAGAACGCATCAAAGATAGACATCATTGAGCATTACAGAGACTCAGAATTTATGAAGAAATTTTATGATAGCAATGCCTTCTAAGCTAAACGATGACATTAGGCATGTCGGTTGTGGTTAAAGTTCGACGATGCTGCCATTTTATTAAAAAAATATGACAGAGTGCTACACAAAGGGGCATCATATGGCTACATACCACCTTCCTTGGCTGTGTACCACCTTACTTCAAACTTATTCCTCTTACCTGGCACTATCCCATCAGCCACACCAATGCTTCCTCTTGATTTGACAAGACGTTAGTTTCCCAGCTAATCCTTACATGGGGTGCACCACACACAATGCACCGCTTCCTCCCTCACACAACGGGATCTCACACTCAAGACACCTCAGGCAAGATTCTTATTCACATGCTCTCCTCCCTCACAAGTTCTAATACCATATTTTTTTTATTAACTCAAGTCGTACCAATTACATTCTGAGTGGCTTAATATATAGCGAAAGAATTGAACTACTAACAAAAAACATCCTCTTATCAAGTGAAAACTCTACTTACAATAAAATGCTATCATTGGAATGAATAAATCTATGCCTAAACAATGCTACAACTACAGGCCTAGAATAACACTATACCCAGTCAACAAAGATTGTTGACACTTGATAACTAATTATTCTAATAATAAAGACCATCACCAGACCATGTGCAGAGACAGTTCTTGACATTTCCTTGCCACTTAAGCATCACTAATTTGGGACTCTGATCACTCGTCTTCTCATATAGCCCAAAATTAAGGGTATGGGGGAGTTGATAATAATCAATTGATTGTGGTTTTCATTGAAAAAATGGACATTTATGTATAACGGATAGTGAGAGCATTGAAGCCTCAAACTCTCAAGGACGCCATGGAGGTCGTCGAAGCCTTTTCCAAAGAATACAAGGGGAAGGTTAATGGAAGGGACACTAGGATCACTACAACAGCAACCAGCAGCTACAACTTCAAAGAGGAGTAATTTTAAATCTCCAATGAAGGCTAGTAAGTTTTCTGATATTCCTCTTCAGAATCATACCACTTTTGTATCTAAGTTAATATTCACATCTAATGAGTATCAAAGGAGGCTTAATAATGGATTGTGCTTAAAGTGTGCTGAAAAGTGGTGTAATGCTTAATGATGGATTGATACCACAGCTGCATTTGTTAGTAGGATAAAAGTAGCTGCATTTGATAACAGTTTCTCACAACAAGATACAAACAGCTGGGAATTTTACAAACGAAGATGACATAAATATGTTTAATACATTTTCATATTCTTCCAAGTATAATCCCGATCAAAGCAAGAGAATAGACTATCTAGATATTGCCCTTTCAAGACTACATTCCTTTTGAAATCTGTATGGGTGTAGCTAAACTCAGCATCCTTTGACAGTATAGTCCCTGATTCTACAAAATGGTAAGTTTGGAACAGGGTATTGAGATCCTAGTGGTAATAAGCGAATAAAGTATGCCTCTATAAAATGTGGTTTCGTAGACTGCAATCTTCAATGAACCTGCACTCTTCATCCTCAGCCAACTACCTCCCATATCAGGCCATTCTGGGAGCTTTGTAACAAAAAATGCATCTACTGGAATGCAATCTTTATGGGGACGTGTACAGTTTGGGCTTGCTGTTGAAGCATGTCATATTTTTAGGCAAAGGCAACTTGCAGTTGTAAAGCCAGAAAGTTTGGCCTTGTAGGTGCCAGATTCTTCCCAACCTGTGACATGACTGATAAATACCTTAAGGAAACGTGGTCTCATGGAATATAAGTATTACTGAATTATGGTCTCAAAGACTGCAAACTTTTTTCTTTTTAACATATCTTATATTACGAAACTTAATGAGAAGGTTACATCAATCAAGCATAAGATTTAAGGAAAATCTCTATATAAAACCAATGAACGAAAGCATTTGGGCCTGTGCCTCAATGGGTAAAGAGTCAACATCTTTACAGAACCATTGCCACTTATCTTTAACAATCAGAGCTAACACTTGCTTAAGAGTCTCAACTTCTTCATGATGAGACAAGAAGAATAATCCTGAAAATTAGATATACATCGAGTTTTCCTCAAGAGGCTCATAGATGCCAAACACTTTTGGCACTGCACCTTATCATCCAAGAGTCTCCTAACAAAGCTCCTCACCAAGAAAGGGAAGCGATAAAATGAAATGAAATTCAACCTAATGCCAAACCCAAATCAACTTAGCTACAGAACAACACCAAAAGATAGGATCTTCTCCTCTCTCCCACATAAGATGCAAGAAAATTTTGTCATGGCCATCTTGCCCAAAATTGTTTAATAGTCAGTGCTTGATGAATCACAAACTACCCCAAGACTTCGGGATTGAAAGATGTCCTTGCAATCCAATAGCTTGGCAATGCCTTTGCCATCGAACTTCAAGATCCTTGGCTAGCCACTGCTAATTAAAACCTGGGACGAGCTGTGATATGTCTAGATTGATTATACAACATTTTTGTCTCAATATAAAAAGCTTTTCCATTGTTCCAATTCCAATCTCTTCAATAGGGACATAACACCTATAATTTTCTGTATCATTTTGCAGAGCTCTTGACAAGTGGTTTTATCGGTTGCAGTAAATACTTGAGCCCCATTTAGGTCATGACAAGTATGCCCCCTTTGGAGTTTATAATTCCACATCTCCCCAACAAAACAATCCTCTCAGCCCAAAGTGTAATGAAATGACTTAGATGTTCGTAATAATGGAATAATATATCAAAGAACTAAGAGCAGAATAATCAGATCTACAACAATGATTGACAAAAGAGCATAGTACTTGAGAATAATGATTGATTTGCTTCGAGGGGGCAACCTCCACAACAGTGCAATAAGAGCAGAATTTGCACTATGATGATAAAAGACTAACCACTGCCTACTATGTATACTCTACTTAGCCATGGTTATTACATGGGCCGACCATACTAAGAGCATAGATAAATGCAATAAGATAATATGAAAGATATATAAGCCACAAGTCAACAACACATATCTCTAGACGCACTATAGGTTAAGGGCATAACATGCCCCTCCCCTTCAAAACAACATTGCCCTCAATGTTGAATCAAATTTGGATGTTGTTGCAAGAAAGCTTCATCCTCCCATGTTACATCTTCATAATGCAAATTCTTCCACTTGATCAACTACTGTTTAAGCTCTCTTGTTCGTAGCCTTTTGGTGGGTGTGAAGGATCTCCTCAAGTTCCAAAATGACTCTGTCTTTTTCATCCAATTCAAGTAACTCATTCTGGGTAAAAACTCTTTGTCCAATGAACTCTTCATGTAAGATACACGACAGACATAATGTATGCAAGTGGATTGGGGTAGTTTTAGCTTGTATGCCACACTGCCAATTTTTTGCAAGATCTGATAAGGTTCATAATACTTAGGAGAAAGTTTATTATCCTTTGTCTGTTGCCTCAAAAACATTTGCTTATATGGCTGCAAACGCACAAAGACCCAATCACTAATATCAAAATGGCTATCATTAAAGTGTTGATCAACTTGTTTCATTCTATTTTGTGTTATTGATAAATTCTCCCTTAAACCAACCAATACCTCTTGTTGATGTTGAATGTGATCCTCAACAGCACAAACCTTGGGTTGCACCTTCAAAGAAGAAGTGATGGATGGGAGGTAATAGCCATAAACTACCACAAAAGGGAGACATTTTAGAAGAGGTATGAAAAAAAATGTTGTACCACCAATCTGCTAGTGGCAACCAATGGACCCAATGTTCTTGTTTATCTGCTCCAAAACAACGAATATACCCTTTTGGGCATTTGTTGACAACCTTTGTTCGCCCATTAGATTGAGGATGATAAGACGAGCTATGAGCCAACTAGATACCCAAACTTGCAAATAACTCAGTCCAAAAGTTATTGGTGAAGGTAGGATCACGATCACTTACAATGATTATTGGGTACCATGCAGATTTTAAACTGTATTGAGAAAAGCATCGGCTACTATACTGGCTACAAATGGTTGTGATAAGGAACAAAAATGAGAATATGTGGTGAGTTTGACCACAACTACCAAGAAGACATTTTTACCTTCAAATCTCGACAACCCTATAATGAAATCCAGGGAACCCCCTCCCACCACTGACTAGGGATAGATAATGGCTATAGAAGACCTTGGTGTCTTAATTGTTTCCCCTTTGTTTTGTTGACAAACCATGCATTCTACCACAAATTTTTGTATATCCCCCTTGAAACCTTTCGAAAAGAAATCTTTCTCGATCGATGCAATGCCTTCAAACATCATGAATGCCCCTATTGGAGATTCATGAAGAACCTAAATGATCTGGTGTTTGAGGATAGAATCCTTACATAGGTACAATCTATCTTTATACCATAATGTATTGCCTTTCCACTCAAATTTGTCAAAAACACCCAAACCATGTTGAAGATTATGAATTAGGACCTATGTATCCTTGTCATTTGCTCATTCTAATCTTGCTTCTTCTAACCAATTTGTTTGTCAAATGGTCATTGCACATAACAGCACCTCAACTCATTCATCCCTCCTGAAAAATGCATCTACGACCACATTTTCTTTGTCTTTCTTATAGACTATTTCAAAGTAATAACCCAACATTTTAGTCACCCATCTTTGTTGCTCTTTTGATGACAAACGATGTTCCAAAAAGTATTTTAGACTATCATGATCGGTTTTTACCTGAAAGGATCCATCCATCGGATAAGATCTCCATTATTTGACTGCATGAAGAATAGTCATCATCTTTTATCATAGATTAGCTTCACCTTGTTTTTTCCCTCAAGTTGATGACTCTTGAATGCAATGGATCTTCCAACTTGCATGAGTATTGCTCCCATGTCATATCCTAATGCATCACATTCAACAACAAATGTTTTGGAAAAAGCAGGGGTCGCCAAAATTGGAATGGTGCACATACCCTCTTTCAATTGCTCAAATGTCTTAGTAGTTGGTTCAGTCCAATGGAAGAAATCTTTCTTCAACAGGGCTGTGAGTGGAGCAACTACCCTGCAATAATTTTTTACAAATCTACGATAGTACCCTGTTAGCCCCAAAAATCCACAAAGGTTCTTGAGGGTTTTTGGCACTTGCCACTCCATCATAGCTTTGATCTTATTAGGGTCGACTTTGACTCCGTCAAGTGAAACAATATGAACCAAGTATTCCACATCATTGATGCCAAAAGCACATTTGGAAGGTTTTGCATAAAGTTGTTCTAGAACTAACAGTACCTATTTCGCATGGTTCAAAAGTTCTTCCCATGTTTTGTTGTAGATTAAGATGTCATCAAAAAATACCAACACAAAATTCCTTAGAAAATGCCTAAAAATAGTATTCATCAAACTTTTAAATATAGATGGTGCATTTGTGAGACCAAAAGGCATGGCCATAAACTCATAACAGCGTTTATGAGTTATGAGAGTTGTTTTATGGATATCTTCATCTTTGATTCGAATCTGATGATACCCAAAACGAAGATCTAGTTTGGTAAAATAAACACCACCATGTAATTCATCTAACACATCATTAATGATTGGAATAGGAAACTTATCTTTGATGGTGTACTTATTGAGTTCTCTGTAGTCAAGGCACATCCTCTAAGTATCATCCTTCTTCCACACCATGACCACTAGGGAAGAATATTAGCTTTGGCTATGTTGGATAATACCTGCATCCAACATCTTATGTACCATGTTTTCAATTTCACTTTTTTGAGCATATGGATACTTGTATGCTCTGATGTTTGGTGGTGTGCTACCTAGAATCAGTCTTATGGCATGATCATGTTCTCTGTTGGGTGGTAGGCCTTTTGGCATTGCAACAAAAACTATTGGATGGTCATCAAAAAATCATTTATAAATCCAAATTTGTAGGCACGTGTTGGCTGAACTTCTAAGGAAAACAACTGTGCTACAAATCCTTCCGCCCCATTTTTAAGAATCTTTGTCATTTAATGTGAACTAACCAATTGGAAAGACTTTGCCCGTAATCGTCGTAGTTCAAATGTCCTACCCTCAGAATGAAATCGCATGAACAGTTCCTGAAAATTCATCTCTAGTGTGCCCAAAGTGGTGAGCCATTGTACTCCCAAAACAATGTTAGCTCCACCCATTGGAATAGTAAACATAGGAGAATTAAGCATGTAGTCCCCCATGGCAATCTTAATACTATGGCATTTTCCAGAACACTTGATTGTGCCACCATCTACAATCATGACTTGAAATTCTGGAGCTGGATAAATAAAACAATTCAAACGAGTAGCCAACTTACCATTGATGAAGTTGTGTACTTTCTGAGTCAATCAAAACCGTCACATGTTTCTTGAGGAAGCCCACCACCTTAAGAGTTTGAGGAGTACTTATACCTTAAAGGGCATGACAAGGGATAGTAAGGTGAGAATCTTTAGATTCCTCCTCCAATTCGTTCATACTCTCACATGCGGCCTCATCATCATCTTCATCTTCATTGGCACCTTCAATGTAGAACAACTTATTTTCGACACATTTATGTCATTTGCTCCACTTCTTGTCACAGCCAAAAACATAACCCTTTGGAACGCTTCTCTTCAATTTGCTAAGGGGTCAATCTTGTAGGTTGTAGAAATGATGGCACAATGAAATTCCATTCGCAGTCATGAGTGAAAGCCCTTGTTTTGACAAATTCTTTTTCCTCTGCCTGGCACATGCATGGTATGGCTTCAGAAACAGTCGATGGATTAAACATATGAACCTCACACTTCCACTTCTGGCAACATGTGCTTCGAAGCATTAATAGAGCATGCTCATGTTTTAGATAGAGAGATGTCGTGATCACCTTTTGCGCACATGGGGTTTGATGTAGATCAAAAAAAAAACTATTTGATTGTTGATGACTAGTTCCACAAGTGTTTTCGAGGCATTCATACAATACAGCACACGCAGTTGTACTACACATGTTTGTATGGCACGCAGTTGTACTCCACGCATTTGCTATATTGATGTAGCAACAGATTGATTTCTAATATTAATCAAAATACTGAGAGACCCTTGCCCCATGGTTTTTCTTGGAACACTTATAGGCTTTCCACGTAAATTTGTGTGTACTTCTGATCTATCCATTTTTGTTGCTTTTCACTGTGATTATATTTCTTTTTGTATTGTTTATTTTATTAAAAGTTGGTATAAGAGCTTGATTAGTGCAGAAAATTTTTTTGTGAGAAGTGAAGAATGACAAGAAGCACGGTTACCATATTTGAGGTCGAGAAATTTGATGGTTCCAATTTCGCTCAGTAGAAATCAAAGATTCAAGCCCTATTGGTGAAGGATAAATGTGCCTTAGCTCTCAAAGGGGTAGCATGAAAACCTACAGCCATGGATCAGACGGATTGGGACAAGAAGGATGCCATGGCTAAGGCAACAATCTAGTTATCTTTGGCTGATTCAGTTTTGTTCAATGTTGTAGAGGAGAAAATGGCACATGACTTGTGGAATAAGCTCGAAAAGCTATATGAGACCAAGTCAGTAGCAAACAAGAATTTGTTACATTGACCATTGTATAACCTGAGGATGCGTGACAGTTCAACAGTCAAATCATCTCAACAATTTATACACACTGATTAGCAAGTTGGCTTCAATAGAGGTGAAAATCAAAGAAGAGGACAAGGCGGCTATTTAATTGTTCTCTTTGCCTGAATCTTGGGATTGGCTAGTTATGGCGCTTAGTAACTCAACACTGCAAGAGAAACTAATCTTTGAATGTAGTGGCCGCAACAATTTCTAAAGAGTCAAGGCAAAGTACATCTCAAGGGCCTTCCAATGAAGCCCTAGTTGCAAGGGGCAGAACTACGGAAAGAGGGAAGACTAAGCATGAACAGACTAAGTCAAAATCCTAGGAGCAGAAAAGAGTCAAATGTTGGAACTTTGGAAAATCAGGGCATGTCAAAAAAGATTGCAGGGTGTTGAATGCAAACAAAGAAAATCCTAGCTCGCAACCATCTAAGGCAAATACAACAAAAGTTGAAGCACCATTGGAAAGCGGAGAGGTTGTCTGCTAATCTGACAAGTTCATTGCATCATGTTTGGCTTATTGATTCCAAAGCCCCTTTTCACATGACTCCTCACAGGGACTTGTTTTCTTCTCACTGGTCATGTGATGGAGGTGTGGTTAAAATGGGAAATGACAACCCATGAAAAGCTATTGGTGAAGGAGAAGTCAGAATCAAGATGTTTGAGGGGGCAATGAGGATTGTTCAACGTGTCAGACATGTTTCAGGATTGAAGATAAATTCACTATCACTTGGATTATTCGATGAACATGGTTATCAATTCAGTGGGGAAAATAGTTGTCTCGAGGTAACTAAGGGAGCATTGGTGGTGCTAAAGGGAGGAAAGGTGGGCAATCTCTACAGGTTGGTTGGAGAAACTTGTATTGGAGAGGCTGCAGTGGTGTCCGATGAGGCAACGGAATCATTGTCAACTTGGCATTAGCGGCTAGGCCACATGAACGAGCGTAGTCTCAAGGTACTACTAGATAGAAACCTTTTCCCAGGTGTAAAATCTCTAGTTTTGAATTTGTAGGAGCATTGTTTGTTTGGAAAACAAAATAGACTGCATTTTTCTAGATGCACTAGCAAAAGTAAAGAAATTCAACAATTAATTCATTCAAATACTTGGCAAGCACTTGTTGCATCTATCGAGGGTTCATCATATTTTGTTTCATTTATAGATAATTGTTCTCGTAAGGTGTGGATTTATCTTCTCAAGAAGAAATCTGATGTACTTTCTTTTTTTAAGAAGTTTAAAGCTCTGGTAGAAAACCGGAAGGGTAAGACAATAAAATGTCTTAGAACAGACAACGGAGGAGAATTTTGCTCAGAAGAATTTAATCAATTTTTCACTGAGCATGGCATAGCAAGGCAGTTGACGGTTGCCAGAACACCACAACAAAATGGTGTTACTGAATGAATGAACCTTACAATCATGGAGCGAGCTAGATGTATGCTGAACAATGCTGGATTGGAGCAGAAATTGAGGTAAGGTTGTTACCACAGCCTGTTTCTTGATTAATAGATCACCCACTACAGCTCTAGATCTTAAAATCCTTGAAGTGTGGATGGGTAAACCTGTTCATTATTCTTTTCTTCGTGCTTTTGGTTCTAATGCTTATGCTCATATTCTTAAAGAGAAAAAAAAAAGCTGGACGCAAAGTCCATGAAATGTATTTTTCTTGTCTACGCAAAAGGTACAAAGGAGTACAGGTTGTGGGATGTTGCTGCCCGCAAGCTTGTTATTAGCTGAGATGTTTGTTTTAATGAAAAATCAATGCAAAGAAGTAAATAACAGCAAAGTACAGCCATTGTTCCAGTAGAGGTGGAAAACTATGATGTTGATATGGAGGCGCAAGATGAAAATCAGCCACCTATCCATGAAAATCAACAAGATAACAATCAAGATCAGGTATATGATGAAGAACAACAACCAAATGAGCCACAGGGTGACACATCACATTTTGTGAGGAGATCCACTACAGTGACCAAACCACCGGAAAGGTACCCTCCTAGTTGCAATTCAGCTTATGCGTTAATTACTGATGTTGGTAAGCCTATCTTATATCAGAAGGCTTGCGAAGCTGAAGATATAAGCAAATGGAGAGTTGCCATGGAAGAGATGGAAGCTCTATATAAAAATAAGATGTGGGAGTTGGTGTCATTGCCTAGGGGGCGAAAAGCTATAGGAAACAAGTGGGTCTTTAAATTGAAAAGGGACATAAATGATAATGTGGAGCAGTATAGATCTCGCTTTGTAGCCAAAAGGTATGCGCAGAAATCTGGTATTGATTTTAATGATATCTTTTCACCTGTTGTACGACTAAGTACAGTTAGAGTTGTTTTGGCTTTTGTTGCTAGCCTTGATTTGGAGCTAGAACAGTTAGATGTTAAAACGGCCTTGTTGCACGGTGATCTTTCTGAGGAGATTTATATGCAGCAACCAGAAGGTTGAGGAAAGAGACAAGGAGAATCTTGTTTGCAGGTTGAAAAAATCATTGTATGGTTTAAAATAGGTGCCAAGGTGTTGGTACAAGCGATTTGATTCCTTCATGATGAGATTGGGCTTTAGCAAATGTGAGGTTGATCATTGTGCCTACTTTCAAAGGTATAAAGATGGCAATTTCATTATTTTGCTTTTGTATGTTGATGATATGTTGGTAGCAGGTCCCAACATGCACAAAATCATCAGATTGAAAGCTCAACTTGCTAGGGAGTTTGAGATGGACTTAGGAGGTGCAAATTAGATTCTTGGGATAAGGATACACAGAGACAGAAAGAACATGAAGCTTTGGTTGTCTCATAAGACTTATGTGGAAAAGGTTTTGCAATGCTTCAATATGCAAAATGCACAACCAGTTAGTACCCCATTTCTTGTTCACACTAAATTGTCTTTGGAACAGTGCCCTAGCACCGAAGAGGAGAGGACGAAGATGTCTTGTGTACTGTACTCATTAGCAGTTGGCAATCTTTTGTTCGCCATGGTGTGCACCAGACCAGACATTGCACAAGCAGTGGGAGTAGTCAGTCATTACATGGCGAATCCAAATTGTGAGCATTGGACAGCTGTGAAGTGGATTCTCAGGTATTTGAGGGGCACTTCTAATGCTGCTATTTGTTACTATGGGAGCAGTCTTCAGGTTGATAGGCATGTGGATGCGGATTTTGGTGGAGACAAAGATAGGAGAAAGGCCACTACAGGGTATGTTTTCTCCTTAGCAGGTAGTGCAGTGAGCTAGATCTCAAAGTTGCAATTAGTGGTGGCCTTGTCTACTACTGAAGCTGAATATATGGCAGCAATACAAGCTTGTAAGGAGGCGATTTGGCTTCTTAGAATTTTGGGTGAATTGCAGGTCAAGCAAGATAACATGGTGTTGCATTGTGACAGCCAGAGTGCTTTGCACTTAGCACGGAACCCAACAAATCATGCCAAAACAAAGCATATTGATGTGCAATATCACTTTGTATGTGATGTGGTGGTAGGAGAACAAAGCTCTTTGGCCAAGATACATACAGATATAAACCCAACAAATATGTTAACAAAGCCCATTGGTAGAGAGTTCATTTGGTGCAGAACTTCTTTAGGTTTGCACATTACTTGATGATTGGCAACATGGGCATTGGTCTTTTAGTAAGAGGAGTTATTCACAAGACAGAAATCTGACTACAGGTGGGAGATTGTTGGTATGTGAAATCAGTTTTATTCTTCCAACATTAATAAAGCAGTTGACAACTAGTTCCACGCATGTTTTTGGGGCATCTATATAGTACGACACATGCGGTTGTACTACATGTGGTTGTACGACACGTGGTTGTACTACACACGATTTTGTACCACAGTTTCTAATTTGAGTTCCTTTTATAAAAGGAGCTCGTGACCTAGGAGAAAATACAGTAGTACGGTTGTTAGTTATTGGAGCTAGAAAGTGCTTATGCTATATTTTTGTAACGGATTGATACTGATATTAATCAAAATACTGAGAGACCCTTGCCCTATGGTTTTTCCTAGAACACTTCCATAAATTCCACATAAATCTGTGTGTACTTCTATCTGTCCATTTTATTGCTTTTCACTGTGATTATATTTTTTTCTATATGATTTACTTTATTAACACAAACCAATATTGCAGTTGTGATTAATCTGAGTGGGCGAACTCGATTGGAGTGGGGGATTATTTTGCGAAAGTTGAGCCACAATAGAGCTCAACAGAGCACTCATTAGTGACAATTGACCCTTCAGCGAATCCATTTCCCCTTTTACTTCATCAAGATCACCCTTCCTCAACATGCTTTGGATTTTTGACTGAATTTGTTGAACTGCCTTAGAAACTGACAGATACGAAGTTTTAGACTCCATGTCTTCTTTGTGAGGAGTTTTTGGGGCGTCTTGAACTTTTTCGCGTCTGCAAGTGTTTGGACCAGCCATGCACAAACCCTAGGATGAAGAGTTTCAGCCCCGAAAAAAATGTACCGGCAAATTATACCGTTGTGATAGTCTCGCCAAGACAAACCCAATGACTACTAATTTGCACAAGAGTACGAAAAAAAATTCTAGACTTTAAAAAGGCTATTGACAATACAAAAGTGGCAAAAAAAATAAATTCTTCCTATATCGCAAATTATGTTTTTTCGATCATTCAGCTCTTCAGACAACTGCAACACCAGATCCAAAAAAAAAAGACGTAAAAACCGGCTCAAATTGATGCTCTGATACCACTTGTAATGAAATTACTTAGATGTTGGCAATAATAAAATAATCTTTCAAAGAATTACGAGTAAAAAAATTAGATCCACAACAATGATTGACAAAAAATCAAAATACTTGAGAATAATGATTGAGTCGCTTCAAGGGCACAACCTCCTCAACAATGCAATAAGAGTAAAATTTGCAATATGATGATAAAAGACTAACCACTACCTCCTATATATACTTTACTTAGCCATGCTTACTCCATAGGCCAACCATACTAAGAACATAGAGAAATGCAATAAGATAATATGAAAGGTATGTATGCCACAAGTCAGCCACACATATCCATATATGCACTATAGGTTAAAGGCATAGCACAAAGCCTTCTTGCAAATAAGAGGAAAATGCCAAACTGTCCCTGCAAAGCTTGGAAGGTTCAAATAGACCGTGAAGCTATGTTTCAAACATCATGTGGGCTCTCAAATTGCCAATGTACAAAATTTGAGAGTGCTTGCCATGGAATCCAATTTACTGTAACTAGCACATATACATTAATCATTAGCGCTTTAGCATTACCAACAACATTACACAGCTAATATGGGCCCTAGTTCTTGAACATGTCCAATTAAAAATCCAATGCCTAAGAACAACCTAATAAGATGCCTCACTCTCAACTGCTCTAGCAATTCACCTACCTACCAAGGTCATCCCTTACGCTCTAATATTGGTAATACCCAATACCCCCTTGAACTCTCTAAAGAGTTCATGCATCCTATACCACCAAGGGGATTCCCTTCCTCCTTGTTTACACAAAACAAACTTTTCAGTGTATTTTCTAACATTTTATATGCTAATTTAAAAGTAAAGACACAAGAAAAATAGAACATGTGACCTCCTACTAGAGTTTTATAAACAAATGCAACCTTTTCAGCAGAAGTGAAGATCAAGACCATTCCAAAATTGCAAATTTTCATGCTTTTCCATCATCCATCGTCATTGATCAGCTATAAAAACTTTGATCCCAAAAGTAATACCCAAATAACAGATGATCTCCCTAGGTTTAAAGAGGCACCACGTTTTATTAATCCATAATGACAGCTCATCCTGCCCAATGAGAAAATATTATGTTTTTTCTTCACTCACGACTGCCCCTGCAACCTCAGCACAAGCATACAAACAAAGCATTGTTCTCTTCATAGATTGTTGAGTAAGCTCAAGAGTTAATGCTGAATCATCAACAAAAGGCACGTTCAAAATTTGACTCCCCCATGGAAAAATGTATTCCTCTAATCTTCCCCTTCACTTTGACTGCCTCCAATAGATAATCATAGTTACATGAGTCTCAGGGACTGTAGCAAACAAATTCCTGGACTTTGGGGACAGTTATTAAAATAATATATAAAAAATTAATATTTAAATCTTTTAATTTTATTCAATGTAGTTTGGGGGTTTAAACTTTACTTTAAATTATTCAAGGTGCTTTCACAGTTAGGGCTCAATGTTTTTTTTAAAATAACAACATTTTTCTTTTCTTTCTTTTTTTGTTTTTTATTTTTTGGTGTGTGGGGGGCGGCGCGGGAGGGCCAGGAGGTCTACTTTAAAGTGAAACGGTCGGAAAAGAAATATATTTAATCCGGGAACATCCCCTCCCCATCCCCTCATCCCCCGGACCCCCTGAGACATGTTTTTGCGAAACATTATAGATAACCAAATGCATCTGCAGCAATGGCAGAGGGATAGGGAGGTAATGGGCAGCCCTACCAAATGGACCTTTGTAAATGGATAGGATCTGATGCAATACCATTCACACTAACCCTTGCAGAGCCCTGTGAAAAAAGTGTTTCCACTTAATTATATAAAAAGAGGCCAAAACCCAACCAATCCAACATATTAAAGATGAAGTTCCATTCCAGTCATAGGCTATATCAAATTCAATCTTCAAAAATAGCGCATTTTTACCAAACTCATGTAACCATTAATTCCTTCCCAAGATTTGATAAGAATGTCATGGATAAACCTTCCTGTTATAAAATCCAGACTGCTCTCTTCACGCTATACATGCAACAAGCAACTTGATCCTCATAGCTAGGGTCTTTTCTATAATTTTATAAGAAACATTATTGAGTGTGGTAAGGCGCCACCCCCTTACAACTCCTTCTTAGAGCCCTTAGGAATGAGTTTAATGAGGCCATCATTGATTAGCTCACCTATGACTCGTCTCTTGATAGATCCTTGACACAGTTTCAAAAAGGATGGACCAACAAAGTGCCAAATCTTATATAACTCCACTCGAAAAACCATCAGGACCTGGAGACTTTTCATACTTCATATCTTTCATAGCTGCCTACAACCCTCTAGCTCTAGCCCTCTAGATAAGAAGATTCTCTCACAGTTTTCCAATTGCAAACTTTATTGGATCTACATAGATCGAGCCTGCTAATTAAGCCTTGGATATTTTGAAGCAATTGCAACAACATGCAAAAGGCTCAGATATAGCTTGACATGTCATTACACGATCAGGTTGTCTTGCAAACTGCAGCCATTGCTGGGTATGCACAAAATAGGGCTGTTGATAATGTCTTGGAGTCCTTTAAGAAAGTGTAATAGGCAAGTGCAAAACTAAACTCATCATCCTCTTTCAACATTCTCCCAGATTGCGCCTAAATTAGAGGTTTGGAATAGGGAACAGAGATCCATCTAAAAATGAAAGTGGTTTTTTGTCTGATATGGTTGGGAGTGCCATGATA
The DNA here is from genome assembly GCA_037957365.1 of Torreya grandis. Taxonomy (NCBI): domain Eukaryota; kingdom Viridiplantae; phylum Streptophyta; class Pinopsida; order Cupressales; family Taxaceae; genus Torreya; species Torreya grandis. The sequence goes on from JARHVA010002208.1 coordinate 725,902, forward strand.
TGCATGCATGAAAAGTGTAGCTAGTGAAGTGGTTGAGAAAATGCATCATCTAGGTGTTGGCCAAAAGGATTGCTATGATTGGAAAATATGGAGTGCTTAGCTTTGCTAGGACGCTCTCAATTTCTTGGATCTGTCAAGGCCAAATGTAAATAATTTAGAATCCCAACTTTAAAATTTAATTGCAACTTACTTTTGTGCTTGTGTGAGACCAGGATGAGTGCTTCTCATTCTTGGCTGCACCGAACTGCTTTCTTATGTTTTTTTTCTGTTGAGAAGGGTGGGAACCCAGAGTCAAGAAGAAATAAGTTCAATTTGCACCATCTCAACCGATCAATAAATTCCAAGTTAAATATCCATATAGGTATAGAAATCAATCACTATGCCATAGATAGCTTATTTCAACTCGACCTGCTGAGAAAAAAGATGGGCAATATATAAGCCGAGTGTCATATCTCTGCAATTTTTGTTGGATCTCCCCCTTTGTAAGTTTAAGGGTCAAATCCTCATACTTTGATTGTCAGTCTATAATTTCTAATCTGAATTGATGGTGCAATCTGCATCCACACCTATCCTCCAAAGCCGCAATATTCAACATCTTATTTCCCCAAGGTGCTTGTGGTCTTTCCAATCTCTTCCCCCAAATTTCCTACATAGTTTTGGCTTCTGAGAACAAATTATAATAGCATTGTTCCTCTGTCTCAAGCTTTGCCAACAAATCATCACTTCCAATATGAATCCACCATTGTAAGCTACACTTGGACAGACGTTTTAGTACTAAGGGTATAAGTTAGTTGTTTCACCTAGCCAAACTGCTCAAAAACAACTGACAAAAAATCTTTGTTATGTCTCCTGAATCAAATAAAATATTGATTTGTTTTTGTAAGAATTCTGTTGCTTCCCTCCATTCATCATTATTTATTTGTTTCAACCACACCATTTGTATGGTGACATCAAAACTGTGAGAGGCAGGGGCTGGGGCTTGCATAAAAGTTCTAGGTAAAGAAAACTGCAGCAGATATCATGGCTCTATACACTAGTGACAAAGGACTCATTCTCCTAGAAGTAGGAAGGACCAACCATCTGAAAAAAGATACAACAAAAAAGGGTACAATAGAACACGCAACAGAAGTGAAGGAAGACATAGGAGTGGGTGACTTCATCGTCAGGAAATAATCCTAGCTTGCTATGTATATATGATTTGGCTTAGCCTACATTGAAAATTTTGCCTTATATAATTGTTCCCATCTTAAAGGAAAAATTATTTGAGGGACCGATAGGTGGACCCATTGTCTGTAAGAAAGATTGACCACCTCTTATATACCTAACTGATGTTAGTTAGCAATAGTCACCTCACAGTCTACCATACAAGTTCCTTGACTCGTACATATATTCCTTCACATATACTCTGTATTCACAACCTATTCGTATATTTATATTCTAAATTATAAAGTTGCTATATTGCATATGTAATTCCTTGCATATATATTTGTGTATGCCTATCCAGTAAACAACACCACCCCTTGCATACTCAAGGTTTGTCTTATTCATGTAAAGAAGTGGCATATTGTGGGGAAGAGATAGGAACAAAAAGAAGGGGTTGAGACAACATTTTGTTTACTTTTGAAGATAGACCCTAGATCTTCTTGCTCCTGGAGGGATATGCATGGTGGAAAGTGGTGGCAAAGCCTGCATCTGTGGGTTATGTAACTAGCATATAATCAATACGGCCATCTACAACAATCTCATAAGACATAATATGTGAATTGGTAACAGTTCTTTCAAGCATCTTCCTTGTATCGTAGATCTTTATGAGAAAAAGTTGAAGGGCATTATGGATGTCTACTGGGCTATCTGCCTTTTTTGACCCAATTCGGTTCTTCTTCAATGAGTAAATAAACATTTTAAGTTCTCCAATTCTACTCACATGAAGATGAACTGGCTGCTTGTGAGACTAACTAGCAAGCTGAGCTAATTAAAGAGCATGTTACATGTGACAAGCCCACCACTTTCTTGAGTCCCTCTAAACGTGCACATACAAAGCTTCCACTACTCCAAACTCGCCACATACATCTGAAACTTATGCAAACTAGCTTCTCGTAGTAGATGCCTCCTCTTAACTGCAATTTTTCTTTTATCTTCATTATCTCTCTCTCTATATAGCATGAGAGGGAGAACTCCTTTTTTCATCTTAATGCCATAATATGTAGAATTCAAGGTTTAAGAAGCGATACGGAGAGGCATGTTTAGCTTGTTCCATATGCCATGCAGTCTTGCCTTTATCAAGGAATAAAGGAAAAGTCCCTCTTGTCTGCAATGGATTTCACTCTAAAACACACAATCAATGTTTTTAAAGTTTTTCCCGAACATGAGCTATCTCTATCCACAAAACAAATCATCTCATAAACAAGCTCAATGAAATCAACTGCAAACTTGTTATCAGCCCAAAAGCAATCATCAAGGATCACTTGTCTAACCTTGATTGCAATCTCATATAAAGAATGTCTCCAAGATGGCGACATGTCAAGGTTGAAATAAGAAGCAAAATGTGTATAAGCTGCTTCTGGACATTTGTTTTGAAGATGTATTGCTGCGAAAACCTTTTGGGTCTGATTTCAAGCTGGATTTTAAAAAATTATTTTATGCCCCCATCTCTTTTCCAGGACCTCTCCTTGGGGACACTTGGATAATTAGGGAAAGATGCAAATCTTTGTGGCACATAATTGAGTTGACTGCCGTTGGATTCCTACAGAAGTCAAGATGCAAGGCTACTTTTCACAAGGACCCCTCACCTCCCACCTCTCAGCTTAGGGGAGTTGAATATTTTCAGTCAGAAGCAAGCTTTGTTTGTTAAAATTAAATTCAGATGTTTTGCAAATAAATTAAATCATTTCCTCTCGGGCCACAGGCGCAGATGTCAACTTTCTTGCCTATTTAGGAAGAGCCTTTCCTTGTAACCCTATTGTTTGATTGATGTTATTTTTTGTTTCATGAAGTAATATAATTTGCATTATTCCAAAGAAAACTAAATTGTATAAGAAGTTTTACACAATTATACTTTCACAAGATGATTGCATCTGGGCATCTGGATGTGTCTTCCATCGTCAATCAGCAGTACAATCCAGCCATTTTTTTTAATTTCCTTTAAAGAATCATTCAATGCAAAAACCAACATGGGGTACAAATTTTAATTCCTTTAATGAATCGTTCAATGCATAACACAATATCGGGTCCAAAATATATGTGCATGTAGGCTCGTAACAGATAAACCTGCAGCCTTGCAAACTAGAACAGCATCTGCAATAATTTGGACAAAATTAGATGCCCCTACCTTCTCAATGACATCACATAGATGGTCCACCAAGATGACAGTCTTCTTCTCTTTCTCACCAGAAAACAAGTGTTTAGCTTACTGATTCTTTTTTACTTCGAAGCATTTATAAAATAATATGCTTCATCTCCTTAAATACCACCTTCTATGCAAAACTCTGCACCCAAAAACTGCATTCCTAGTTGTCCTTTGTTGCATAAGTGTCCTTGAAAAAAATTGCAGCCCAAGCCAGCATCTTTTTTTCTTCTGTTGCTGTCTCTCTTTTGTTTGTTTGTGTCCTTTAAAGGATGGTAGGACTTATGCATTAGTTTTTCTTTTGTTTATTTCTTTCTTTTGGAGGCCACAGCAACCCGTTGATGTTCTAACAAGAGATGATGTCAAGGAGTTTCCATGAAATATCCCTGGTGCACCTGGTATGTCATGGGGCACCAGGTGTTGCCTATTGAAGTCCTTCTATATATCTTCTTGCACTGATGATGCGTACCCGTACTAGGTACTTGTCCTAGGCGCTGGAATATTTATACCCTTGTTTGAGAGGGTATAACTATTCTATGAATGCTCCTACATGTTCGAAAGTACTAGGAAGGTCCTTAACAAATATAAATCAACTGGAGGAAACTTTTCGGTAATTATCAAATCAAAAGAATAACCATCTCATGTGTTGCCAAGGTTAACTTTGGATTGAAAAAATTCATTCTTCTATGAATCTATTGGTTATTATATAGGCATAGGACCCAAACGTACCCATTGCACAATTAGTTATAATGATTTTTTATCATTTAAATTTTATCATAATCAACCAATTGAAGCAATAACCCTTGTTTTGTTAATTACCCTGGTAACCTTCAGAAAAGAAGGATGCTACATGGAATGTTGGCTGCCAGCTGATTGCAAAGTTGAAAGTATCTCTCTCATAATCATCTTTATTCTGATTTAAGACGAGAACCTTTTACGAGTAAGGATTTGCGAAGTAATGAAACCTAAAGAACCCTACAATCTCGCATATTTAGGTTGAGAGACTGGTAGGCATTGACAATTGTATTATGCATCACTAGAGGTTTGGTTGTTATCAAGCGAGTGTCCATGTGTCGGTTCCATGATGATGGCATGGTCAAGGATCAAATGAATAACCGCCAACCACTCAGTCGGGTCAAAGTGCACACACACACTATATGGAAGCAAACATTTACACTCAAAAAAAATCTCTATTGATTTTACCAAAAAAAGGGCACACAAATAAGAAGCCCTAAGAAAACACACACTACAATTTGATTAACACTCAAAACTTCATTACACCAATTGTCTGGCAAAACACATCAAAAAGCCACACTTACAACTTTCTACATTCAAACTCAAATTACAAGCACACTCTATACCTAGCATGACTTCTGGATTTTCTAGCAATCTCTCTTGCAAGTTGCACTAACTTCCTTGCAAGCTTCCGTCAGTTTGCTAACTTCACTCTTCCAATTTCTTAAAAACCCTATCTCTAAATTGAACTAAATATTTATCTTCATGATTATTGTCCGTTACTGGAGGTAAAATCAACCAATGGGAAAAGCTGAAACAATTCACCTTCCAAACGTTGAATTGAAACCCAAGCTATACAAATGCATATGGATGAACTAAGATACATGTCCAATTTGATATTGGAACATGTATTCAACCTCAACATTTGAGACATAATATGTCACTATAGCTGGAAATTAACTTGCCAAAGTGCGCATAAAATGTCTCTTGAGAAGGGTCGATAGGGAAGGACATGTTTTGATCTTCTCACAGTTAGGAACTCAACATGGTGTCTCAAGCAAGTGACCAAAAAATAAGCTTCAAAATGGTGTTTTGAACAAGTGACCACAAAATCAGTTTCAACATGATGTCTCGAGCGAGTGAGCACAAAATTGGTTTCAACAAGGCATCTCAAGTGAGAGACCACAAACAAGAGAGATCTTGATGGCACCACTGTGTTCCTCTCAAAAAAATGTGCGAACCCACAAACCACAGATGTCATGTCCATGAAACAGGATTAAGTTGTTTTGCTAGGGACACTCCTACATCACACAAGGCCAACAATGAATGTTGTCCACTGAACTCCCATACCTTAGACTTACATCATCACTTGCATTCTTCATCTTTACCAAATCACCCAGTATGAGTTGTGTGACTTTAATATGAACAATTGATATTTGACTTCTAATTCATAAAAAAAATTACTAAATTTAAAAAAAGACAATAAGACAGTAAAACTGAATAGCAGGCAAAAATATTAAAAATGCCAACAGCTAATGATCATTCTTTTTGTGCAACTCATTCCACAAATATTAGTTATATTTTATAAAATATGGTTCAGACACCAAAAATAAGAAAAAATGAACACGTACAATATTTTCTTCTACTTATTTTACCTTGGACAAAGCCAGGTACTTTCAACTGTACGTTCTGGATCAAATCCAACACATAGAGCATGGTACCTGAACATAATAAACATACGCTTAAAGGATTATTTCAAAGATTTTAATTCATAATTAAATGAGAAACTAAAAGACCAGAAATTGTGTGATTTACCTGAACATAGATCAAATTTTAGATTCCCAGAAATCAATATGAATTGGCTAAGGAAGAAATAATTTAGATGACTAGAGAGAACTCGCCATAACACAGTATTTACAATCTACTCTTGAGAGGTGAATTTCAACATATTAAAATAAACAGCAAGAATTAGTACAAAACCAGATATCACAGGAGTCGCATGCAACAGAAGTATCAAGAGATAAAGCTTCCTCCTCTGTTGTGATTCTAGACCGTATTCTACAGCCATCCCCATCCAAACAGACAATTGCCTACAGGTAAAATACTATATAAGAAACCACTGAGTTATATGCTTGAATTTTCTATAATGCTTACATGTAAACAAAATAAAATAATTAGTTTGGTGCCATGCATCATCAAATGAAAAAGGAAATTATAGAAGAGCCAAGAATTTTGAGAAAGGTCAAGGGACGTGTACATCTTCATCAATATAATATGATGGAAAGGAGAGTGCCCTGTTATTCCCATAGATACACCAGCCTTCATCCCTGGCCCGAAAGAAAAAAGAAAGATAGTAAGAACAACAGAATGTAGCAACTGCTGTCCACTAGGCCTGTGCTGAACAATTCAATGATGAAATTCTTGAAGAAAATGATAGCATAATCCTCAAATTAAGCTTCTTCTCTTTATAATATTGCACTCATTGATATGTGATTTTGTACATTAGCACCAACCAAGATTATGTGATTTTGTACATTGAAAGAGAATCTACTCATCGGTGCAACCATAACAGATGTAATTTACATTCATAGTAAATACAAGATAAATTTTTAGTTTAAATACTTATCTATTTTGAGAACTTTACTTTGAATAATTAAAAAGATATCAAAAGCTTATATCTGAAGATCATCTTCTCATCAGAGTTGACGAAAAATCAAGAGTTCTATGCATCTAACATTAAATAAAAAAGCTGCATGAAATGAAACAAGTCCAAACAGTTCATTCTTCCTGAGACCTCTTCCAAGATCTGCCTCGTAGAAGCAGTATCAAATCATCTGAAATTTCATAGGGGAGTAAGACCAAATCCAATGCATCTGAAACTCGACCACTACTCTTAATTTCTTAAGTCTATTAGCTCATCAACCCCTAGGGTTCCATTCCTAAACAATATTTGAACAGTGTTCAAAGAATTGGTTCCCCTCATTTGTGCTCTGTTTGAAAGTGTTTGTTGATAGGCCAGAAACAAAGTTGAAGGAATGACAATGAAATTCTATTTCATGATTCAAAGAAGAAGAAAGCAAAACATTACAATAAATAGACCAAAAAAGACTATTCATTTCACATTCTCAATGACTCTTTGTATTCCTACGGGAATGGAAAGCTTATTGAATAAGACAAAAAGCAAGACACCTAAGCTAAACACCTAAGATTAGCAACCGATATGTACAATATTATTACATCCTCCCATTAATCTGTAAGGGTCTTTGTCAGACCAAGTATTCCTTTGAACTTTTCAAATTTTTCTCATCCAAGCGCCTTTGTCAGAATGTCTACTGGTTGCTCTGTTGTCGGGCAATGTTGCAACTTGACATTCCCATCTTTTACATAGTGCCGAATCAAATGAAATTTGGTATTGATGTGCTTGGTTTGGTCGTGAAAGACTAGATTCTTTGCCATCTAGATTCCAGAAGTGTTGTCAACCATGAGAGGTGTTGACGAACCCTATTGCTCCTGCAAATCTGAAAGAACCCTTCTGAGCCACAAGATCTCTCTAGTTGCCTCTGAAGCGGCCATATATTTTGCTTCTGCTGAAGAAATTGCTGACACTGATTGCTTCTTGGATTTCCAACTGACAACTGTTGTTCCCAAATTCATTAGAAAACCCAAGATGGACTTTCCATCTTCATGATCACCAACATAGTCGGAATCTGAATACCCAACCAGTTTGAAGTCTCCTGCCCTGGAGTATTTGAGCCCAAAATGTTGTGTGCCTTTGAGATATTTGAGGACCCTTTTTGCTACTGCCCAATGACTCTCCCTGGGTTGTTGCATGAATCTTGAGAGGACACCAACTACATATGATATATTTGGTCGAGTGGTAGTCACATAAATCAGACTTCCAATGAGTTCTCTATATTTAGTGGCATCAACCAAATCTGTTGAATCTTCAGATGTCAATTTGAGATTTTGTTCCATGGGCATGCTGAGAGGCTTACAATCTTCCATTCCGAACTTGCTCAGAATGTCATCAACATACTTTTGTTGAGTGATGAAGGAATACTTTGGTTTTTGAATTACTTCAATACCCAAATAGTAATGAAGATAACCCAAATCAATGATTTCAAAGCTTTTCATCAACTCTGATTTGAATTTTGCAATGTACCCTGTGATGAAAAAATCGTCAACATACATCACCACAAATACAACTGTTTTGACGAAAAGAGTTGCATCTTCAAACTCAAAACGTTTGAAGTTCATGTTCATGAAGTGCTCAGCGAGTTTTTGTACCATGCTCGAGGGGCTTGTTTCAAACCATACAACGATTTTTCCAATTTGCACGCCTTGTGCTCTTGTCCCTTTACCACAAAACCGTCAAGTTGTGTCATGTACACAATTTCCTTGAAGTCTCCATTCAAAAATGTAGTTTTGACATCCATTTGGTGAACTTTCCAACCGTTGTGAGCTGCCAGAGCAAACATGGTCCGAATGGTAGTCCATTTTGTTGTAGGTGCAAAGGTTTCATTGTAGTCAATTCCTTCCTTTTGAGCATACCCCTTTGCGACAAGCCTTGTTTTGTGCTTGTCAAATGAGCCGTTTGCCTTGTATTTGTTGCGATAGACCCACTTGCAGCCAATCGGTTTGCAACCATATGGTGGATCAACCAAATTCCAAGTCCCATTTTTCACCAGTGAATTGTACTCATCTTTCATTGCTTTTCTCCAAGAGTCAAGCTTCTCAGCTTGTTTGAAAGTTGTTGGTTCTGAATCAAACGCAACATTGAATTCCTCTTGAGAATCATCCAATGTGAGTTTTCCAATCATGACCTGAATTTCATCAATAGACTTGTCTGGTTGAGATGAGGTTGCATGTGCACTTCGAGTGCCTGTTTTCCCAACTTCATCAGGGCTCACATCTTTCAGTGTTTGAGTGGCCCACTTAGGCATCTTTTTCTGTGTTGCAGGTGCTTCGAATTCATCCTCTAAAGTTCATTCATTGTTTGCCCTTTGTTTTGCTGGCCCTTGTTCAATCTCTGATGAAGTTTCACTCTCTCCTTCAGGAGGAGTTTCAAGCTCATGTACGGGAGACAATAAAAAATCAATAGATTCCCAACTTTGTGTCCCCCACTCATTGTCAGGAACATTCAAATCACTCTCTTTGTAGACATCAAACTTTGCATATTTGTCTAGTCGACTCAACTGTCAATCAATATGCACTTTGTCCTTTGCAGTTTCACAAAAGACATCTTCTCTTGCAACAAGAAACTTCTTCTTTCTCATCATATAGCTTGAATGCCTTGGAGGAATCAAAATATCCCAAATGGATGCATTTTCGACCCCTGTTGTCCAATTTGTTTCTCTTCTCCTTTGGAATCAATGCATAATAAGTGGATCCAAAAATCCGAAGATGTCGCATTAAAGGGAGGTGACCACACCACATCTCATACGGAGTCTTTGATTCAAGAGCTGTTGATGGTGATCTGTTGCAAAGGTATACTGTGGTTTTAGCTACTTCAGCTCAACAGTGCAAATTTACCCCTTTGAAACAACATTGCACAAACCATATTCATCACAATTATGTTCATCCTTTCAACTACTCCATTTTGTTGTGGAGTGTGAGGAACTGTGAGATGGTGTTAAATCCCGTTTTGCTCAAGATAGGATTCAAACTTCTTTGATGTGAATTCACCACCATTATCTGTCATGAGTGTCTCGATGCGAGTTTGTGCTTCATTTTCAATCACTGTTCGAAACTTCTTGAAAGTGTTGAAGGCTTCTGATTTCTTTTTCAAAAGTATATCCATGTCATCCTGTTGTAGTGATCAATGAACAGCATGAAGTACTTATGACTACCAGCAGAGAGGATTGGAAGAGAACACAAGTTTGAATCAACAAGCTGCAATTTTCTGTCTGCTTTCCACTGTGACTTCAGAAACGGTTCTCTTGCGTGTTTATCCAAGATGCAGGGTTCACACTTCTCATCTGATTTTGCAGGCAATGTAGACATGCCAACAACACTATTTTGCAATACACGAATGTTGTCATAGTGAGTGCCCAAATCGAGCATGCCACAACATGTTTGGAGACATTCCATCTTCCACAAGATGAGCATAATTCCTTGAATTTGATGGCTCACCCTTCAGTTTGAGTAGTTTCCCTTCCTCATATCCTTTCAAGACAACTGCATTGTCACTTTTTCTCTTGAATGTGACATCACCATTATCCAACAGAATGGAATGGCCTTGTTGCCTTATGAGCACTAGGGACAACAAGCTTCGTTTCGATTGAGGAAGGTAGAGAACATTCTCAAGTTTGTAGTCTGAAAACCCTGGACACTTGAGTTGAATTGTACCTCTTCCCTGTGGTTGCAAACTTGATCTATTTGCGAGGTATACTGAGCCACAACTTTCTTCAATGTACTCTTCGAAGAAGTCTTTTCAGAAAGTCATATGTTGAGTGGCGCCATTATCAAGAACCCAAGCATCAAACCATGAGGAACTAATCGAGACATTGTTTGCTTCATCATCTGTACTGGAAAACACACATTCACTAATGAATTGGGCCGAGTTTGACTCTTTTTACTGTTTCTTTGAATTTCCCTCTTTCTTTTTACGGTATGCTTCAATTTTCTCCCATGGAGTCCTGCATTGGTGAGTCGCATGGTTACCTTTTCTGTCACACCGTTCACAATAGAGGTTATGTTTATCATTATGTTTTTGATTTTGACCACCATGATTTTCATTTTTGCCACCTTTTTCTGTGTACTTGTTCTTGTACTTGTTTTGCCTTCATTTTTGGAAGACGTGGCCTTGTTTGATGGTTTGAAAGAATTTGTTTTGACATAGCACACGCTTTCACCTGTTATGGTTTTTGTTTTCCTTCCAAATGTCTTTTCTCTTTCTGCCATCTTTTCAACCAACTGGTCAAATATGAGAGTCTTCAACTGATTGCTTGCTTGTAGAGACTCCAAATAGGTTGAATAGTTGGGAAGAAGGGCTTTTATGAATGTGGTCATGCATATGTCAATTTTGACACCTGTTGCTTCAACATCATGTTTGATAGCACGTATCTCTGAAGCCAATCTCATCACATCACCATCTTTCAACTCTAAGTTTAACAGTTTCAACTGCAACTGAATGAATTCCAACTCTAAATGGGAGTCATATAGGTCCTTCAGTTTATGATATGTTTCCCATGGTGTATTGCACCCATGTATATGACGAAACACATCTCCGTCCACTGATGCCCTCATCAAGGCCAAAGCCTTCTGGTTATTCTGCTTCCATGTTTGAATGTCCTTTACATTCCCTGTTGGTTTAGCTGGTTGTTTTGCCCCATCACAAATATCAAACCATAGATCGTTGAAGATGAGTGTGTTTTCCACTTGTGGAGACCATTCTAGCAAACTGTGTTTCCCAATCAAGGTAGTGCCAACAATGGATTTGATGGAATGCATGGTTTTGAGTTTTTGTTTGAGTTTTCGGAGGTTTTGAGTTTTTGTTTAACCCCAATTGGATACTTATCATTCCAAAACGGTCCCCTTTTCTATATATGCAAAGGTACTAAAAAAGATTCGCTTTGTCATTAACACTGGCTTAAAAAGAAAACCTCATACATCAATATACTTGATTTTTCTTGATTTTCAGATTTACGTTTTTTGACATGCACGAATGGGTAAAAAGAGTAGCTCCCCTTATTTCTCCTTGAATTGCGTGATTTGGTTGTTTTTTGCCCAAATCCACTTTGAGTAGCTTGCCTCAAACAATTAAATGCTTTTCAAATTAAATTTTCAAAATTTGAAATTTAGCATTTTAAAATGGAAATTTGCTTTTTAAATGATAAAAAGCATAAAATATACCTCTCCTTTTATTTTATTTGCGAGTTTGATTCCAATATTGGAAAAAAGTACAGCCCAAGTGTTGTTCAAGGACTTGGGTTGGAAAGAAAAGCTTATTCAAAGATCACACTTATCTCCACACCTCCACTCAGCTCCACGTGATATTTTATGGTTCCAATGCAGTTGCCAAGATTCCCATAGATGGTGCCACGCAGTTTAGCATTTAAAAATGGAAATTTGCTTTTTAAATGATAAAAAGCATAAAATATACCTCTCCTTTTATTTTATTTGCGAGTTTGATTCCAATATTGGAAAAAAGTACAGCCCAAGTGTTGTTCAAGGAATTGGGTTGGAAAGAAAAGCTTATTCAAAGATCACACTTATCTCCACACCTCCACTCAGCTCCACGTGATATTTTATGGTTCCAATGCAGTTGCCAAGATTCCCATAGATGGTGCCACGCAGTTTTCAGAAATAATATGAAATGCCACATTCCATAAATTGATAGGTTGTTGAGCAGACTTTCACGCAGCCACAGGAAATGAAACACAAATGCACCAGATGATACACAGGTCAAGTCGCAGCTTGGAAAATGAAATGCCACAGGCAATATATAGCCAATGACAGAATATACTCAAGGTGTTGCAGTAGAAGATTTCAACTCAGTCTAAAGCAAGCTTTCTACGCTGTCTATCCAACCAACACGTCCTCTTAGTTGTAACGCCACATGGCACTGACAGAATGAGGAAAACATGGGTCTAAGATGCTATGATCAATTGAACGCAGACCTCTGCAATGTGTTTCAAGAGAAACGCCTCTCTTCATAGCTGGAACGCCATATAATTTTAGCAGATAATAAACAAATTCAATTAATGAAATCTTGCAGGCCGTACAACTAGAAACAAGGAGAAAAAAATTATTTTTCCAAGCTCTAATACCAATGACAAGGCAAAAACAAAGTTGAAGGAATGACAATGAAATTCTATTTCACGATTCAAAGAAGAAGCAAAACATTACAATAAATAGACCAAACAAGACTATTCAATTCACATTCCCAATGACTCTTCCTATTCCTACGGGAATGGAAAGCTTATTGAATAAGACAAAAAACAAGACACCTAAGCTAGACACCTAGGATTAACAACCAATATGTACAATATTATTACATTTGTTTTATTAAGAATAGACACTGTCCAAAAACATCCTCTGCACTGGCCGAGTCTTCCAAATTTCAGCTATTGGCTTTTGTATGATCAAAAGACCATCCATGGGAATCCTTAGACCCGATCTTGAATGCAAGTGTAAGTTTAGATCATTCTTCTACTACTTTGTTGTTCCTTTTCCTTCCCCATAGGTAATCAAATATAAATGGACTCTTCCTTCTCGAAAGCGGCTCACACTCCTACAGATTTGGAGTACAATGGCGACCTAAAAAGCTCATAAATTTGCCCTGAGGGTCTTCAATAAGGTAAAGGCAATTCTCCCTGCCCCCTGATATTTTCATTGAGATTTAAAATATGCCAAGTCTTGCAATCATTTAAAACATTTAGCTTTGGTATGATACATCCCCTCAAAAGTCATTATCAGGGCCTGGATTAGTTTTAGGGGGGCACTGGTTGGCAGGTAAGAATGGTTACAGATCCAAATATGCCAAGTTCCATCGCTGAATAGATCGAGAAGTGTTACAACAAAGAAGAGAAGCTAGACCGCTAACGAAAGGATAGAATTTGAACTTTCTTAATTTTGATTTTCCAGGTAAACATAGATATATTTGTTATTCATAAAGTTTGCATAATTAGCCTCCGCTGTTAGACCTTGAGAGAGATGATTAATGATTGAACCATAGCTTGCATGATATGAAGAGTATTAGCATGAGAACATGGATGCATGGCTTGTATAGTCACAAACTCTACAATTATTCCTCACACGTGTGCAAAGAAAACATGGAAATCTTAACCTTGGACTTAACTCCAGACATGGTAATAAGATAAAGTGACATGAGAAGATGTTGAACTGATGAGTGTATGCATGTATCACAATGAATGGATACATGAATGAACTGGAAATATAACTTATAGCTATCAAAGGATTAATGATCGCTCATATAAATGTAGAGGAGGAATGCTCTAGATATATGCCCATGTATGAGAACGATATTATACTAAGTTCCAACTCACCAATACTACTGAATTGAAAATGTCATAAGCAGTCAAAACTCTTTGAACGTGTACTGAGAGCCAATTCACTCAAGTAGCACTATGAGCTTCACTAAGGTACATGCAATGTAGCCAAAAGATTCCTTTGATAATGGCTTCCATGTTGACACCAAAATTGCCTTTAGGTTGACATTTTATGTTTTGTAGTAAGAGCCAAATGTTCCTCCGATTTAAACTATTCTCAGAAGGTTTAAAATATCTTCAATGAGGCCATGAAACTCGCTCATATTCTCACAGAAATAGCTTAAGCTGGGATACCATAAATCCATTCTGCTTGAGGTAAGAACGCGTTGTCAGAGATGTTTTGCATCAAAAGGGCCTCCATTCTACCTTGGATGCCCTTACATGGAAATATTGCAGCCATAGAGTAAATCTACAAGATACAAACATATCAACCCTAAAACACATTCACGTAGGCCTCTCTCTATGTTTGCATTTGTCAACATATTGGCAGCTGACTTGCATTACTTGTTATTGAGGATGCTGTGGCATGGATTGCAGGGATGAAGAACAACACTTGTATGATCAGTATGAATTCCATATGGCAAGAGCAATATCTTATACCCTGTGAAAATCATACGCCTGCAATAGTTTAAATAATGCCTTTCATTGGCCCTACATGCCCCTAGATCTACAACAGTGAGTTGTCATGACAGCAGATTATAGTGTGTATGTGTAGACGTGACAAAAAAGAATGCCCTTTTCAAGCTCCTCAATGTCTTGAAAAGCTTTGGTGCATAAATCATTCCAAACAGTGACATTTGTTAAGCTCATGTTTCTGGAAATAAAAGAGTATCTATCATAAAATCCAACACAAATGTCCGAAACTTTTGTAATCAAAGGATGTTATATTAGAAAACTGTAATCCATTTGATAAGAAAGTGCATAAAGAAAAACCAATGCACCATGATCAATAACCAGGATTCTTGGATTACTGGCAAAGAATTCTAAAGTAACAAAGGAAAGAACAAGTAAAAGTATAAAACAGCGCTACCTCTCTGTTCCTTCCAAAGTGGAACTGTTCCACTCAATACTGCTACCGATTGTATCATGGACCTGCATATGTCAAAATCAATAAAACATAATACCGATCTGCCAAGGGAATGCTGACAATGAAATCAGATATCCATATCAATAATACCACATTTATGAAAATAAAACAAGCCATTCAAAAATAACATGTGGAGATTCATCATAGAAATTATAAAGGCAGCCCTAAAAATAGGGACTTAACAAGTATGAGAAGAGCCACAATCACTTACAGGAACACATGAGATGATCTCAAACTGAGACTTACAAAGGGGGCAAAGATTGGTGATAACTGCCCAGTTGTCTATGCATTTAAAACAAAACCTGAAATTTTCAAATTATAAAATAGTTGTTAAATCTCTTCCAGATGAGACTGGTGGAAATAGTAAATAGACAATTTTCTTCTTCAAAAACAAGTTACAGAATTTCTTCTCCCTTTCAATAACTGACCAAAAAATAGCTTTAAAATTTAAGCAAATAAATGGCTATAAAAAAATAGGGGCCAAAATATATCACATCTAAAAATATTTACCTGCTACCTAAAGATGTATTATAACTCAAAAGTAAGTGTGCTGATTATTCATAGAATTATATCAGAGACGACTATAAGAAGAGTCTAACTAGTTCAACTTCAGTCATCTGTATGAAAGAAACAAATGTTGGCAACATACACAAAAAGACAATATTGTTCTCTAAATGGGGACTTTGCATGAATATTCATAATATAAATATATATGTTAATATGCTTGTGTTAATTTTTACCTAGTGTTTGTTACTAGATTCAAAAAGAAGCGTCAATAAGTCTGTAGACATGGCTAAGGGTTTTAGAGTTTAGTATATAACCAACCTGGAGCACAGGGGCAAGCATGTATCACTAGTTTCTCTTTACCTGAATTTGTCGGCCTTGGGTGTTAGGCGAGGTCCTAGGGGACGTAGCCTGCTCCCTCTTAGACTAATCCAGCTTGTCCCACTTAGCCCAAGACATTCTTCTCCAGATATCATCAGATCTTGTAATGGTCATATTGTGGTGGTGGATAATGATCTTGTTGGTTCTTCTTATGCTCTAGGCGTTGATACACATGTGTGGCAGCGCTGGTCTCTAGACTCGGTCTTCAGCTTTGGTCTTCAACTGCACCATTTTTGTATTCAGGGTTTTCTGTTTATTTGGTGTAGAGTAGTAGGATCTAATGGCAAAAGAAAGGAGGACTTATATACCCCTATAATACAGAACAAATAACTGTTGCATGAAGCCATTTGTATACTCTTTCATGTGATTATATCCATTTGTGGATGTTTTCTGTATCACCTGTTCATTATTCAATAACAGTATACATAACTACATTTCATATCCTCAATGAATGTTACTTAATAGCACCATTGGTTCCAGTCAAAGTAACTCAAAAAACCCAAAAAGAAAATGATAACCCATTGCTAACTTGTGCTAATACCAAGGATCTTTTTTTCAGTCATTGTTTCCCAAAAATTGAAATTGTGGTCTATTGTTCCACCACCAACCAGTTTCCTTGTGCAAGTAGCTATATCCTTAAATGGTCTATTGAAAACGTTTCATAGAAACTGAGAGCTTATTATGGTTTGTATTATCAGAACTGCAGTCTGTCATTCCAACATCGAATCCAGAGTGTTTTATTCTGTCTTTGTGGTGTGTTTTGTTGTCTTCCATGCACTAAAAATACTTGACTGTCCTAAAAAATCAACCTAGCAAGGGAGATAAAATGAGCATTGGTTCATACTTTGTATTTATGCTCCACCAAATCATATATGCAGACATGCAGAGTCAGTAGAGACCGAACAAGCCTCACTGAAACTCTACTGACTGGAACCATTGTGTTGAGTTGTTGCCAAGTCCAACTCGATGACCGGACTCAGTCTGGGGGGTCCATGACATATCAGACTCAATGGTGGCAAGATTGAACCAAGTCATGTCACTAAGATTTAACATGTAATGCCAGATGTTATTTGTAAGCTATCCCACTTAGTTTTTCAAGTTTTGGGGGAACCGTTTACAATGTTCAAGTACCGCTGTTGGTTGCGCACCTACATTATATATTACAAAATTGATACAGTGTCTTTATTGGTGAATCTTTCTTTCTTTTGAATACTTTATGTTGATGGTGTCTATGTTGGAGATCCATGGGCTACTTTGTCATTTTTAATAGACCTTATAAGCTTTATTTATAACTATGGACCTAAACATTATAATTTAGACAATATATTCTAAATGGACATTACATTCTCAAATATGTCCCTTTTAAGGCAGATTTAAAACAATTTGGATTTCCCAGCAGACCCTAGGAATGGAAATATAAATTCTGACTTTTATTTATTGAAACCCTAATTGAAAATGCTAGAATTCTGAAAATGATTATTTAGGCACAAAAATGAATTTCTCCAACATCAAATAACCCTCATAAAATTGCAGATTATTCAAAATATTTATGGGAACCCAAAGTCTGATTTTGATGTTGATTTCAGACTTGAAAATTATAAAAAATATCACCAAACCAATGAAAGTGGAAACTGAATTTTCCGCCAATCCAACAATTCAAAAACAGCTGTCCAAGTCTCCCAAGCAAGTCACCACACTCCAAGTGGCTAGAAATGACCTCGTTGACCCCAAAACGCTGATCCACTGTTGTGTCTAACCCTACAAAGTCCCCAAACTGATTTGCCCACCTTCCAAGGAACCCTTGAAGCTGAAAATCTGATATTCCACCCAATTGTGACCTCTGAATGAAGTCACCAAGAGAAATGAGGGTTTTGTCCCTAATTCTAGAAGCTAATGAGGGTTTTTGTCTGCAGAGGTTCATAACACAAGCAAATGCACTCAACATTTAGAGAAAAAAATAGATTATTGATCATTCCCCAAAATTAGCAATCACCCCTTCCTCATATACCCTACTTTTCCCTCCAAACTTTCCCCAAGGGTGGGGTGGGAAAAACAATATTCAAATATTCAAAAAGCACCCCCCTTCAGAATAGATCAATAAGGGCTTAAATTAAAACAAAAACTACCCCTTATTTAAAATTAAAATAACCAAAGTTGCTAACAATATCACTTTCTTGGCAACTTGAAAAAAGAAACATAGTTTCCCTTTTTAAAGCCCTTCCCTTAGCCAATGGGAAACAAAAGAGTCAACCAAGGGCTCCAACCTCATTAAGCCAAAAAAGGGGACATTACAGTTCTCCCCTCTCGAAATTGTTTGTCCTCAATCAATGTTATTTTCCACTACCTGGATCTGAAATCCACCCTTTGGGATTTGTAATCCCGAACACTTACTTCATGACTGTAGCCTTGTGCTCCAATGATTCCGTTAATACTATTGTAGGTTGTCCCCTTCACTTCATGGCACAAAACAACTTGCATGTAGACTGGAAATAGTCCATAACAGCCACAAACCTCCTAGCATATCATCCCTATCAGCGTTATGATGGTTGGGTTGTTTGTCCCTAATATCGAACATCTTTTACGAACATCATCATGATAGAAAACTCTCCCAAAATACACAAATCCACAACTGTTCATGGTTGATAACAGCATCTCATAATCTGGAATTACCGAAATCAACAGCATGACAATGGTACAACAGTTAAACTGATATTTCCTTCCAAAAATCAAAGATGTAAAGGCTGTAAACTGCCCTATACAATCTGAAAATACTTCAACAAGCGTAACGAGCTGGAAACTCCTCCACCATGTGACCATAAACCCTTCATCCTTGAGTTTCCTTTCATCAAATATATATGACCAATGCATGTCAACACTTATGCTCACCTCTTCTAGATTGATGTTACATTGATTACCTTGGACTCCAAAAGTTCTTCTAATGATGCCCCGAGTACTACCATTCGAGAAACAATTCGGATCAGAATGTATGCTAGCTGATTGGTGGTTGTAACAGTCATACATGGCTCTGACTATCTCCCCAATTGGCACTAAAGATGCTGGAATGTTTGCAATTAATGATCTCAATATGTGAGACCTCCTACACACCACATCAAACAAAGAAACCCTCTCCATACCGGTAGATCTATAGCTTCTCAAAGAGGATATTCTCAGTCCAGGACATGACATTACCAATGTCTCATCAAGTGGCCATCTTAGAAAAGTTATGTTGAGCACACCCACAATAGCCCAAACATTATCATAAGAAGTTACCTCATCTAGACCCATGGTATAGGAATCATTGTGTACCTTGTGTCTACCCAAAGTACTAACAAGTTTTTGTGCCTTATTGTGCCTTATCAAATAAATATACCCCATGCATGCCCAAAGCATGACTGAAGCGTTGCATTCCTTTATTAAAAATCAGAATGGTGGTGGCTGGAAAATATCTTGTAACAGCTGCATATTCATTGGAATTACCATGATTACTTTGAATTTCACGAGTTCCTTCCATGCTGCCCAAAGCATGACTGAAGTGTTGCATTCCCTTATTAAAAATCAGAATCGTGGTGGCTGGAAAACATCTTGTAACAGCTGCACATTCCTCAATCCTCCAAGAGTGGCAATCTTGAATGTAGTTTGAGACCAATCCAACCATGGCCTGTTGATTCCTATCATCTTGATTATCAAAATTACATCTGTTTGGCTAACCACCTTTCCTCATCAAGCGTTCCGTGGGAACTATATCCGTTTTGTCAACACCTATAATCTCATCTTCAAATGTGAAACTCAGCTCCAAGGAACAATCTATGGATTGATCCTTCACAACTTTGTTAGAATACACTATGTATCCTATATGACTCCTCATGAACTCCCTTTCTAACCAATTGCCAAAGATGAAGAATGCTAGAGTAGATTCAAAGCTTCTATTTGCTTCACCATTCAGAATTTTCTCCGAGTCCCATATGCCAACATAATGTCTAAACTGCTCCATACACTTATTCTCAAAAATCTGAATATCAATATGATGTTTACCTAGTTCATATCTAGAAAAATCTCTGAAACTCCATATTACGATACATAGGCAGCTTTGTGATGTATCTTCTTGATCTTTGACTACCACTATCATGATGATGCAAACACAACCAATTATACAAATACAACTCATTATATATGGAGAATATAATGCTAGTGTTGAATGGTATATTAGCAACTGAATCAAAACACGTATAAAAAATGAAAATTGTTGCTGCCTTGTCTAGCATATCATGGACCTTGTATAGGAGACAGCCATTTGCCAACTTATTACCAATCACCATGTCCCATATTATGATACATTCATTTGCACATATGACTATTGTTGGGCAATTGCACTCTCTATCCAACCATCAAATCTGAATTCAACAATGATGGTATTGGTATGAATCTGATCCCCTTGTAAATACAAAATGTTTTGTTGTTATAGCTACTGATTAGTGGCTTGTAGCTGAGATATTTGGCTCTTGTGCTTCAACCATTGAATCTGCATTGTCATTCATAACATTTGCCTTATGCTTCTCTAAGGTCAATTTTGATTGTTTCCTTATCCATCTATATGGGTTAATGAAATTATCAACAACAATGATATTGAAATCAGAAATTCTATCCTATATAGATTTCAAAAAGTCACCTGGATCCCATACCCTTATGCAAAATGCATTTTGAACCAAAGGCTCTAGTTTTAATCTTTCACCATGCTTGGAATGATGGCAGAACTGAAATAGGGTTGTGCTCTCATTCACATATTGTGAATTGACATTATAAGAGTGCTTACCATAATGACAACAAATCTGAAACGGCATAGTATGAAACAAACCTGAAATATGACTTTCCTTTTTATACCTTGAGCTGAAATCCAATTGTTTACCTCCTTTTTTTAATTTAGAAGTAAGAACCTTTAGGAGATTTGCCTTGACACAACCATCAGTGTAATTCAGAATTTCAAAATTAGTGGCAGCAACTGAAACATTCTCCTTGCTTGCATGCTCATCACTATAGTTACTCTGAAAATCACTCTCACACGATAATGACTCAATTTTTGCATTGCTTGGAAGATTGCTAGATGCTTCTAGGGCTGAAAAATCCTCTATTTTGGATATTCAGCATTCAACATGTTATGCATGTTTTTCCTTAACATTTTTAATATAAACCTTTTGTTTATCAAAAGTCATACATGTTTCTATCGAAGATCCTTCACCTTCCACTTGCATGGTGGATTCTTTTATGGGCTGCTCACTAATTTCTTTCAGGATTGAATTCTCTTGCTTCCTAGTTTCTTCCTTGGAATTCTTTTGAGGGTTTGACCTTCCATCTTCTATCTTCAACCTTCTATTTCTATTTTCTGTGTATAACTCCAAGAATTCTTCAAAGGTATTATAAAACGTGTATATATTAGCCTTCTCATCATATTTCATCCAAAGCAAAAAGTTTGACCTCATCTCTATCACACTGTTCTTCTAACCATGCTTCCTGAATAAGATCATTCTTCCTCGTTCTTCTAAATGATTCAAGGGCTTTATAGCATATATAAAACCACTTCAAAAGTTGATTCTTAATATCTTGGTTTTTTATCTGTTCTTTTTGTATTCGCATCCAAAACTTTTGGATAGGATCTATGTATTCTTCCTTCGATAAGAACTTAGGTAGCCAATCTATTGTAGACAACTCAAATCCTGCAGTTGGCCAAGAGATGGCCCTCACACCATTGTAATGTCCCTTTTAGGGCAGATTTAAAACAACTTGGGCTTTCTAGCAAACCCTAGAAATGGAAATATAAATTCCGACTTTTATTTATTGAAACCCTAACTAAAAATTCCAGAATTCTAAAAATGATTATTTAGGCACAAAAATGAATTTCTCCAACATCAAATAACCCACTAAAACGAACTCTCCAACATCAAATAACCCTCGTAAAATTGCAGAATATTCAAAATATTTATGGGAACCCAAAGTCTGATTTTGATATTGATTCGGGCCCGGAAATTATATAAAATATCACCAAACCAATGAAAATGGAAACTAAATTTTCCGCTCATCCAACAACGCAAAAATAGCTGCCCAAGTCTCCCAAGCAAGTCGCCACAATCCAAGTGGCTAGAAATGACCTTGTTGACCGCAAAACGCTGATCCAATATTGTGTCCAACCCTACAAAGTCCCCAAACTAGTTTGCCCACCTTCCAAGCAACCCTTGAAGCTGAAAATATAATATTTTGCCCAATTGTGACCTCTGAATGAAGTCACCCAGAGAAATGAGGGTTTTTGTCCCCAATTCTAGAAACTAATGAGGGTTTCCGTCCTCATAGGCTGATAATGCAAGCAAATACACTCAACATTTAGAGAAAAAATTAGATTATTGATCCTTCCCCAAAATTATCAATCACTACTTCCTTATATACCCTCCTTTTCCCTCCAAACTTTCCCCAAGGGTAGCGCCCCACAAAGGGAGGGAAAAACAATATTCAAAAAGCACCCCCTTTAAAAAAGATCAATAAGGGTTGACTTAAATTAAAACAAAAAGTCCCCTTTCCTTATTTAAATTCAAATAACCAAAGTTGCCGACAGTATCACCTTCTTAACAACTTGAAAAAATAAACATAGTTTCCCTTTTTAAAACCTTTCCCTTAGCCAATGGGAAACAAAGGAGTTGGCCAAGGGCTCCAACCTCATTAAAACCAAAAAGGGGACATTACATTCTTCCAACATTGTCAAGGGTTTTGGGCCATAATACATTTTATGTATAATTCAGCTAGAACACCATCCTTTCATATAATCTTTATAAAGTTTGAAAGACCTAGGCTCCTCCATTTTACAATTTATTTCTTTGAATTATACCAAAGGCTTTCAAAAGTTAACAAACTAGCAAAGGAAAAAAATCATATTTTTTAAATTTCCAACTATAAGGATTAGGGATTAAGTCAACAATTGTTTTGGGCAATACTTGGCCCTCAGGTCTCGTATTGGCTAAGTGTACTTGTCCTTTGGATCTCATTTTGTCTAGATGCACTTGCCCCTTCAATCTCCTGCTTGTAGCATCTGCTCACATTCTAATATTCTATTCCAATATCTTTTCCAGTATAAAGGAGACCATTATCATGCGCTGACTCATGTGGTTGTTTTTACCTGCCTTTACTAGAGGCTAATTGATAGTGTTTTGTGTGGATATGAAAATGATAACTTTAATATTATCTTTGAACGCATCCTGACTCGTGGTTGTTTTTACCTGCCTTTACTCAAGGCTAATTGATAGCGTTTTGTGTGGATATAAAATCGATAACATTAATGTTATCCTTGAACATGTCTTGACCTCTTTGCGTAGTTTTTAAAAGTTTATTGCTTTTGATGATGGGAGATAGTTTAGGTACTATCATTGTTGGCTGTACTTTCAAGTTCCACTGACCTATTATGGTCATTTGTGCTATTCACGTAGCTTCTTTATTTCTTTCTTTCTGCCACATCTGCTATCCTTCATTTTGCCACTTGAATGATTTCTCAGTGTAGCTATGATTTTTGTGAATATTTACGCTCTCCTTAACAAATGTGTGGTGTTTCAAATTATGTTTGTGAAAGAAATCCAAATAATTGTTATTGCTCTTGCTGCCATGTATACAAGGTCTATACACTTGAGTATGATACAATTTACAGCTGACAATCAAATAAAAACTAAGATAACACAAAATATTCCTGTGCCATAAATATTCACACCTTTAACTTGGAAGCCATTTATGAATTAAGTGATCCTCGGCCTCAAATCCAATGTCAGTATAATCAGATGTTTTGAACATCTTACCAGTGGTTGCAGCAGTCCAGGAGCCCACGGTCAATGACCTCTTCCATACATATACCACATCTTCCAGTTTCAGTGCCAACAACCTTCAATAAGAAAACATGAAAACGTTTAAACAGTAACACAAGATTATAATTGATTTCCAATGAAATTTCATTTAACATTCTCACTAAAAACTTGACAAGAGGACTTTCGATACTAGACAAGTTTTTTGGAGCCTTGAAAAGCAATAAATGTTTTTGGCTTCAGTTAAACTCCATTCTTTTTCATTTCCTCAAGTATGAATTACTTTATTTCAATAATACATCCATTAGGGAGTGATACTGCCTCTATGAATGCTAAAGGTTCTAGCAACATTGAAGAATAAACGAGCCAAAAAGTACAGATTCATCCATAATGCCAAAATCTTGATTTTGAACTGTCCATATTTTTTTCATCAGATAATTTCAACTGTACTACCTTAATCCTACACTAAATGAACTGCACGAGCATGACATTCACAATAAATGCTTCATCATAAAAACCTCGCTATCTAACAAATTATTCGCCATAACTTGGACAAAGAGGAGAGAGACCATAGCTGACTGCAAATAATACTACACCAAGTACGTAACATCCAACTTTACAAATAACGATCTCAACACCATCAAACCATGTTTTGATAATTACCGCCATAACACAAAAGTTATTTTTAGAAAGAATGATAAGCTGTAATAAGTTTAGATTTGGAATTACATAATGCTCAAAAATATTGCTGTCAGTCTGCACGGATGAGCCTCCAACAAGTATTTCATCCATTATGCTTCCACCAGCATCATGGAAAATATAGTGCTTGTCCCTATAATCAACAGAGGAGAAAAAAATCTTAGACAAAATCACACAAAACAGATTGACTTGAGCACACATTAGTGTACCAAGGCATGCCATCTAAATCTCCTTTTTCTTAGTGCCCTTGAACATGAAAAAGTTATAAAAAGCCTAGGGTAAGATGGAAAATTAAGTGAACAGAGAGAACCAATATACTGGCAATCGTCAGATCCATAAGCTTCCAACAACTAAGCACAACCACAAAAGCAAAATATGACATTCAAGTAGAGCCAACCTTCTAATGTAAAAGCATAGTTACCAGAGTCGGCCAAATATGGACTATGTTCTGTCCTGACCAAACTTTTCAGCCCAATTGTAGCAGTTCAGAACAGCCTGGGCCTATTTTTTTTTAAAATATTTTTTAAATAAATATACTAACACAATAAAACTTTAAATTAAAACCAAGAACATATAAAATAGAAAAAACAATAAAACCAAGATCATGTAAAATAGGAAAAACAAAAACCTAGTTTCAACTCTTATGCATATTTCCGTATATGCTCATGAATCTCTATATGTATTTGATATAATGATTTTTGCATGTTTTTATAATGCATACAATTTTAAGTATGATTTTTAGTTTTGAATAGTTTTTCCAAACCAGACCGAAACTTTTTTGAACAAACATTTTCCCCTCCAAAACGAACTGAACTTTTCAAACCTGGTATCTATGGTATAAAAAGCATGAAGAAGGTTAGTTCGATGAATTTAGAAACTCAAACTTGTTGATGGTTGAATGTAGAAAGAATTGAAGAGAGCTAGCAATCCATCCTCGTGACAACACCCAAACAAATGACCATCTCTTCATGTACACTTTGGCACTACATGGACCAAACAACAATGAAATTTCATCCTTTATAACAAGTACTATAGTTGCCAAGAGACGGGTACGGGGAGATGGGAACGGGTATGGGTATGCCAATTTTGAAAAATAGGAGATGGGGGCACGCCATTTTTGAAAAATAGGAGACAGGGATACGGGGAGACAACGATATATATATATATATGAAATTAAAAATAAAATAGTTATAAAATTAAAATTATTTTAAAAATATAAACTTTTAAAATTATAATTTAAAAGTTAATTAATTATAATTTATAAGTTGAACAATAAAATATATATATATATTAATATAAATAATAATATAATTCAAATTATTTAAAAATATAATTAAAACTATTAATTAAATAAATATAAATATATAGTATATAGTATATTGTTATAGTAAGGATATATAGTTATAACAATTTTTAAAAAATAACAAAAAAAACATTAAAAAAAAAACATAACAAAAAACATTTTAAAAAAAAAGAATAATGGCCTTGCCACGAACGGCAGTGCCTAGCACGGCCACGAGCGGCAATGCCCTGCACAGCGGCGAACAGTAGTGCTTTATATGGGATATATGGTAACATAGAATATAGAATAGAATGTAGAATGAATCAATTCTTTCCGTTTAGCCCATATATATATTTGTGTGTGTGTGTGTGTGTGTGTGTGTGTGTGTGTGTCTGTGTGTGTGTGTGAGTGAATGATATATGGTCACATAGTATATAGAATAGAATGTAGAATGAATCATTTCTTTCCGTTTAGCCCATGTATATGTCTGTGTGTGCAGGCAGGGGGAATATATATGGTCACATAGAATATAGAATAGAATGTAGAATGAATCATTTCTTTCCATTTAGCCCATATATATCTGTGTGTGTGATGCCAATGTACTTATTATATATTATATTATTTGCTATGAGATATAAGATATATATAAGGGAGCGAGGGTTCCAGATAGATATAGGGGGGCCCCTATTTATCTATATGGGATATATATAGTGGGGTTCTCAGATTGTTGTGGTGTGGTTGACTTGACTAACTATCTATAGTTCTCCATCGGAGTATAACTCATGGTCCACTGCATATAAGATGGATGGAAGATATATATAGAGGGGATCTGTCCACTGGTGGTTCAAAGGATGCATCACTGTTCAGATCAGAATGGATAGGTAGACATATAGATAGGTCGTTAGCCACCTCGTCCCGAGATATATAGATAGGGCGTTCGTTCCGTTAGAGATATCACCAACTCCCAACTCCATTCTCCTGTATATTCGTTGCCAAATAGATAATATATATAGGGAGGGTGAGGCCAAAGCCAAAGTATCTCTCTATATGGGACCATATATAGAGAGAGGGGAGGAGGGCCAATGAAACAAACTATATACCGTGCCACCCCGGGTTTTTTGGCCCAACCCAACCATATAGAGTTGAGTTGAGTTGAGTTGAGTTCCCTCTATATAGATATGGGAGTTGAGTTGAGTTTAATGGGCTCTATTTATTAGGGGCCAAAAGAACTAGATATTTGTACCCCCTGTCTTCTCTCCATCCTCCTCCACTTACAGAATATAGGCAACTCCTCCCCCCATATATATCTAGAGGCGTCGGTCGAACGTTGACCTTCCCTTGGCCTCCCGAGCATAGATGTTGTCGGCGCAAGGGCCTATCTATATAGGGGGCTTAGCCTCCCAGATAACTATAGAGGGTCGCACGAGGGCCTATCTATATATAGGATCTCGTCCTCTATATATATATGGGGACTTGGCACTCCCAGATGGATATGATAGATAAGATAAGATAAGATATATAGAGAGGGGTGGGGGGCAGGCGGGACGACGGGAGGGCCTCTGCTAATGCCAATTTTAGATAGGGATAGGGATAGGGATGGGGATAATATATATCAAGGGGGGACCTTCCCATATATATCTAGAGGGGGCCCCTATCCATCCATATACCCCTATCTAACTAATCCTAATCCCATATAGAGAAAGGGTGGGACGGGGAGGGGGCGGGGCAGCAAGGAGGGAGGGAGGCTGGGGCTCGACCTCCCAGAGCCATTTATATCAACCCTCCCCTATAGATTGATTGAAGCCAAAAAAACTCTATATTGTCAGCGCGAGGGCCCCCTCTCTATATGTGGGACATTCAATTGATATCATGAATTGGGGGGCCTCTATATAGATATAGATATAGATATATTAGTCTAGTCCGCCATATCAATATATAGGGGTGAGGGGCATAGGTTGCTCTATCTATCCATCTAGCAACATCAATGGCATAGATACATGACTATAGAGCTAGACTCTAGAGTAGAGGGGGGCTCTATACATCAATACATTGCTTTGGGGCACATAATAGACTAGCTGGGTTGGGTTGGTTTGGTGAGGGGCATAGGTTCATCTATTCTATAGAGCTATGCCCGACTAGACTCTAGCGGGGTGAGGCAAGGGAGCCCCAGATAGCTAGGGCTCTATTGCAAGGGTGAGGCAAGGGTCCCCCTCTATAAAATATATATATATATATATATATATCTGTATATGGATATATATTCATATGGATATATATATGGGATAGATAGGGCTCCCATATCTATATAGATGGGGTCAAGTAAGGAACAAGGAACCAAGGGTGGGATTGCCCGAGAGCATACAGGATACAAAGGCTCCATCTACTGAATGCAGAGGCTCGTAACCATATCCATATACAGAGGCTCCATCACTCCATCTTTATCAAGTGGGTTGTATATAAATCTATTCATCCCCAGATATAGATATAGGTCGGTCGCCCATAGAAAAGAGATGTAGGATTCACCCTATATCTTACTCTCCCACCAAACAATCAAACGAGAGCCTTAGTCTTGAATCCAGAGTGCCCCAATCCCCTATCTATATATGGGCCCGCACCCTTTATCTTTGGGTCCACCAACCAATCTCTCTGATGTGGGTGCAAGAGAGACTATATAGATAAGGCACCACCAACCAATCTCTCTCTTCCCAATGTGTGTCCCACTCTATCTATATGGACTCCCCATAAAGATTGGGTGGGCACTGACCCCATCTATATCTATATCTATAAAGAAGGCAAGGGTTTATGTTTATGGCTATTATATACGTGATATGAATACATAGGGAAGATTCTATATCTATCTATATAGTTGCTTCAGCTTGAGATATAGTTCGAGTTCGCTCTGAGCTAAACTTATAAGTCTCCTCAACTGTATAGAGAGATAGATGGCTATATAGAGTTAGATATAGATCGGGGGGGGGCCATCTATAGAGAGAGATCAGATCTGGGCGCCCTACCCTATACATCTATTTGGGGAGGCCCTATATATCTATGGGGAGGGGACTGGGCATTTAGAAATCAACGTATCTCCCCTATATTATCTGGAGGTCCTATCACTTATGCACAGTACCCAACCCAATCCAGGAGGCAAATGTTTCCGCTAGGTCGAGGGCCCTACATCTATATGCTCTATATTGTTTGGGAGGATCTATATCTATATATAGCTGGGAGGGAGATCGCCCATCTAGGCCGTATCTATTAGGTTCATTCATCAACGAAACCCCCATCTATATATGGGGGAACGACACAGCACTAGAGTTTAGAATGACCATATATATAGGTAGGGGCCCTTTCTATATTGGAATGGAGATTGAGATACAAGGCCCAACACTCTAAACAGTAGAGTAGGGTGTTGCCATATCATATGGATTAGATATAGGTGCCACTCCGCCTACTATTTAAGACTGTGCATGCATACATGACTCATCTAGACCAAATGGCCTTACTAGAGTCGTTCAATGGTGAATATCTCCATGGCTAGAGATGCCCTCGGTCCCAACCTTTCCCAACCTTTGTATAGATAGATGACCCATCTATATCCATTTGTGTGGGTGGGCGCCTATATATAACCAATTAAACTATAGACTGTGCCCCCCCATAGTATATATATTTTTTGGCACCCCCCCCTCTCTATATAATATATAGAGTCTAGCCCATTCAATCCACTTCACTTAACTTTATATGGTTGGGGGTTGCCAAAAACCAAAAAAACTATATACAGTTGCCAAAAAAACTCTATACAGTGGCCCAAGCCCTATCTATCTATCTAGGTTAGATCTATATGGGGGGGGGCTCTCCCCTCTCTATATAGATGGGATGGAGTTAGATAGAGTTTGAGGGGCCCTACCCTCCCCCTCTATAAAACTAAACTAAACTCTATGGGATATGGATATGGGAGATTTAATATCTAAACTCCCATATATAGTTTAGTTTATTTAGAGGGCCACCCCCAACTGTATATAGCCTTTTTGGCAACCATATAAAGTTGAGTTTAATGGGCTCTATCTTAGGGGGAGGCCATCTATATATAGAGGTCGTGGATGGATATATAGGCATTAATCCCATACCTTATCCTTTAAATGTAAATGAGAGAGGAGGGGGGGCCTATAGATAGACTCTAGAATATATATCTATATGGCGGCATAAGCAATAGAGTGGGACATAGATGCCTATATATCCATCTGGGACCATATGTATCATATCACGTCTATAATAGAATAGATGAATCATCCATATCCATCTAGCCCAACCCTAGAGAGATAGCTTGAGTGGGATGAACACCAAATAGATATACGGTCCTTCGGGCCGCGAGATAGATATATAGGCGATCCCTCGCTCAGATCTCCATAAACCTAATTTAAGTGGGTGGGTATTGGATAGGTATATAGGGGCCCCAAATAGATAGATAGATTCTCATGACGAGCCCCAGATTGATAGATTCTATGGTCTATGGCACTCAGATCTATATAAATATGGGCTTGCTCCTCTGTAATCTTGTATGTTGCTCATGACCGACCCTATGGATATATTAGGGCTTGGCCATATGGATAACATAAGATATATACATAGAGAAAGAGATGGATGGGGTTGGGGCGAGCCAACCCCACTGGAGTTGGCCATCTGGAGATAGATATATTTGGGGTGGCCAGGATATCTATATGGGCACTCGAGCCAACCCCACTCACCACATGGATAAGATATATAGGGGGTGGGCGGGGGGGACCCCAAATAGATAGATTGATCAATCGATGGATGGGGTTGGAATGCCCCCCCTCTCGATAGTCATAGTCTAGGGTGCCGACAGTTCCCTCATCTAGATAGGGGGTTGGAGGCCGAGGGAGAACGCAACCAAGCTATAGAATAGATAGAACTCCCCAACATAGGGCCTAATAGTTCACTCCCCTGCCCCTATATCTATATCACTATCTATATCTATATCACTATCACTATCTATATCTATCAATGGGTTGTGACATTCGATCAATCCAATCATGTTACATATATAATAATAGTATGATCATTGTATCACGTCTATAATATAGAATAGATGGGTGTTGACGATCATTGACAAAATAAGGGTTGGGTTGAGATCCCTATCTATTCTATGGGGGGTTGGGTTGTGATAGAATATATGGGATATAGGGCTCCCAGATAGATAGAGTGGCCATATAGATAGATAGGGGTGGGTCGGGATTGGATAGTATTCGCTACGCTCAGGGTGCCAACTAGATCTATATATAGCATAGCCGCCCCCAGACCCTAGAGCTCTATATGGGTTCAGGGCTCCCCCCATATGGAGAGAACCGTTCCACTCCCCCTATATATATAGATGGGCGGTGAACTCCTCTCCTAAACATCGACATCAACATCAATGGGAGTGGGAGCGGGAGATGGGAAGGAAAAACTCTCGAGAACTGCTGAGAGAGATAAGATCCGTGATGGAGGTGATGTATCGAAATTGGGGGATAAAGGAGGAGATCGATCTGATAGATAGTCTCTATGATCTATACATTTATAGCACAGCTCTCGACCCCATATATAGATAGGCGAGAGCGCCAATCTATTTATACTACGCTCACTCAATATATAGAGAGTGGCCAGCTATATAGAGTAGTCCGTCAGCCCCCTATATACAGAACTCTGCCATATATAGATAGGGGTTCCTCTCCCTCGCCATATAGATATCTAGGCCCTATATATCTATCTTCGAGTCCCCCCCCCCCTCTATATATATGGGGAGTTAGATAGAGTGTAGTTTAGTTTAGTTTATATAGAGGGGGGGACGGGTGGAAGGCCCCCCCTCTCTATATAGATTCTAGTTAGATAGAGTTAGAGGGGGCCCTCTCTATATATACGGAGTTTCTTTGGCCCCTCTATTAAACTAAACTCTATATGGGCCAGATAGCCAGATAGATAGATAAGATAAGATATATAGGGAGGGGCGGAGGGGGACGCCAAAAACAATCTATCTATTGAGGGGGGGCTATCTATTTATATGGGATATATAGATGGGGTAGGACGGGAGAGTGCACCATATCCATACATGGCCCCCTATCCCTAGATAGTGGTGGGGTTGGGACCTCGGCCTCCCCTCTAGATAGAGTAAAGATGGGGATTGGATTGGGGATAGGGGCAACCCAACCATATATTGGTTGGTTGGTGGGGAGCTTTGGACAACTATCTATTCTATAGATAGCTACCGATCATTACTAAGCCCTCGCCTACTCGACCCCTATCTATTCTATATAGGGTGCGCCCCTCATCCCCCCACCCCCTATATATCTTATCTTATCTTATAGATAGGCTTTCCTCCAGTCTAGAGAACTATAACTATCTAGGGACCTCCTATCTATATATGGGCAGGCTGGGCACTCGATAGACTAGACCGAGGACAACACAATACAGTAGGCCATCGGCCCTATCCATATATGGGGTAGATGACTGGTAACTAGTATCCTTTCCTTCAGATAGAGATAGAGCGGGTGAAGTCATATCACGAATGGATGATGTGTGCATTATGGGTGGGAGAGGTCTCATCCGTTATAAGCAAGGTCCTCTCCCATTTCTATATATATGCTAAGCAGCCCTATATATAGACTAGGCTCTTTAGACAGACGAAAAGTGCAAGTTTCTTTTTTCACGGGAGATCCAATCCCCACATAGAGAGAGGGAGTCGTCAGGGGAGTGTCGAGTCCCGATTCTATATTAGCCCAGAGAATAGAGTTGGCTAAGATATATAGGGAGGGGGGCAGGGAAGGGCGAGGAGCATAGTTGAGCATATGCCAACAGAGGGGTTCCCTAAGGCCCCCTAATGTGTGAGATATATATATATAGGTTATGAACAGATAAGATATTGATAGGAAGTGATGAAATGCATCCCGCATCCCGCATCTATATAGACTGAGATCGAGACTGAGACTGGTGGACATTCGGTGGCTATATATAGAGAAATGCATCACTATTGGATTCGCCTAGGGCTTTGGATGCATGATTCTGCCATAAACCCTAGATAGGGGAGCTAGATCTCCCGATAGGAGGGTTCGAACCTGCAGAGATGGATAGATAGTCATGGGCTTGACCTGACGAGTTGACCAAAGGTAGACTAATATATAATATATATGTTCGTGATGCTATAGCCCAAGCTGCGAGTGCATATATAGCTAAGCCGTGAGTGCATATAACTAGTTCTAGTTAGAGTTCCCATATATAATAGATATTGGGAGTTGGATCAGGTAGACTCAGATAAGATAGGGGGTCATACCCCTACTGGATATAGAATATAGCTGAGATTGTCAAGCGCCATCCCATATAAAGAGTGGGTGCCCCCCCCCCCCCACAATCTATAGTTCCATATAGATAGATAGGGGCCCCCACAGTCTATAGTTCCATATATATAGATAGGGACCCCCACAGTCTATAGATAGAGTCTATATTCTATATGGGGCGTCTATATTCAGTTTAGATATGGGGTGGGGGGCCAGTCTATATTCACTATGATAGATAGAGATAGCGGGGGTGGCATGGTCTATATTCACTATGATAGATAGTGATAGTCTTCGCCCATAGTGGGATAGGGGGATAACGAGAGTGGGGGCGGGCAATCTATAGATAGAGATAGAGTCTATATTCTATATGGGGAGTCTATATTCAGTTTAGATATGGGGTGGGGGGCATGGTCTCTATTTTTTTGGCACCCCCCACCCCATAGATAGCCATATAGAGTTGAGTTGAGTTGAGTTTAATGGGGGCCCCAGGCCATATAAGTTGAGTTGAGTTGAGTTTAATGGGGGAATAGTCATCAGTGGGAATACCAGTCTTCAGTCGTTCGTGCTAGCGGAGAGTTGGCACCCCCACGCCATTTATATATTCTAAATTGAGATTTAATATCTAAACTCAATGCCCCATAGAGAATATATATCCAATGTCAATGCCCCATAGAGAATATATATCCAATGTCAATGCCCCATAGAGAATATAGACTCTATCTCTATCTCTATCTCGATCTCTATACAATGGGGGCCCTTAGATGGGGCTCCGCTTCTCCGTCTCCGAAGAAAAATGCTTGATCTGTAATTGTCTCCAAAGAATAGATGGATTGAGATCGACGCCCATGTCTAAGGGATAGAGTTTCGACATCTCATCCACTCTTTGCTCTTTCTTTCTACTCCCGCGGCCAATCTCTCTTCGTAATGAGACTAGTCCATTTCGTTTCAGCAACTCCTTCCCCCTCCTCGTCGAGAGGAAGCCAACGACAATCTAATCCATATCCCATATATATAGAGAGGCGGCTTTTTTTGAGGACCAGGATGATTATCCCCCCTTTCCAACAGCAACCGAGTTTATGTCCATCCTTGGTCGGGTACAATTCCCTTTCTCTTCCTCGCCTTGTAGCCATCACCAAATTCATGCAATTGTGTCTGCACCCTACTCCGAATTCTCAAAGTCGGACCCTTCGGAACACCCTTTCCACATATCCATACAATACTCAAGTAGGCGGGGCGTGCGAGGTACCCACTACACATTCTAGAGTACCCCACGATCCCAAGACATAGATGGATGTCGGTTCGGGAATGTTATGCCTACACACAAGACTACCCTTCTTCCCGAGAGCTTCATGGGGGAGCGCCCATAGTGGGTTTACTGCACAAGGCTCCTACAGAGGGAGTAACTCCTAATGAATAGAAGGTGCTCAGCTCTGCACAACATAGGGATTAGCACGCTTTCGGGAAAAACATGGAATAGTAAAAGATCTGGCATGCGAGACTCAGTAATCATGATAAATTTGCGGCCATGCCAGGCATTGCAGTTCGCGGCAATGCAAGGCACCACCGCATTCGCGATAGGGCCAAGAAAGAAAAAACAAAAAAAAATAGCGTTTCAATCAAAATAAAACGATAAAAATCCGAAGCAGATCTGACTGCATGATGCAAACGGTGACCTTCCCTATGAATGACAATAGTGTTTTGTATGCATCTAGGATTTATATTTTTTTGGGTACAGTAAGTTTAGATGCGGGTACGGGCAGGAGACACGAGAACAAACAGACAGACGTCTCTATGCATGGGAGACGTCTTTGTACCTGTCTCCGGTACTCGAGACGCATCTTGGTCCCAAGACACATCCCAGGGGGTGGAAGATGCGTCTCCCTGCAACACTGGTAATTACTAATTATTGTCATAAATTTCATAGAAGGTGCCACAAGGCTTATTAATCCCTAGATGTGCACCTCAGAATTTTATGTTCTATACGTATTACAATAGTACTCCTTTGCACAATGTCGTTGTTAAAAAAATGTTACTGTGACTCTTCTTGGAAGTGTTGATTTCTTTATGCCTGATATCCTCTTAATTTTTCAAAATGACCTTCCTCTAGGGTTTTCGTGATCCAAGTGTGAAATGGTGTTAATTTACTTTCCAGTGCTCCAAGAGCTCTTTTAATAACTTCTTTACAGACAGAGTTCTGGGAGCTGGAATCATATGCTAGTGTGGAAAATTTGCCAACTATCCTGTTCTTCCTCACAGATAATGTCAAATTTCCAACCATTGTATTAGTGGCATTATCATCATGTCAGTTGATGTGGCATTTCTTTGATGTCAACATTGTAAATTTACTTCCATCAATCGTTTTCAAAAGAAACATTTATCTACATCTTGTACATGTTTTCCTTTTGGAACTTGGCAAAAAATACTATCAATCCTATTTCATGTATTGTACTAATAATTTCAAATGACAGCTGAAATATCTACTACCTGTCAACCCAGGTCCCACACCACTTCATCAAAAAATGTTTCATCATCAACTCCATCTTTACATATCCACTTCACACTTTACAAAGTTCAGCTTCCCTACTGTACTATTTACAAATTCTTTCCTTTTTCATTCTTGTTTCTCAAACATCTAATTTAAGTGCAATACCATTTTAAGCAACTAGTATTTGCCCAGCCATCATTAGTTCAACTCCGAGAGTCTTCAGCTTTACCACATTTTTACAGACTTGGCTAATAACACATGTTACTACCCACCTCACATGTAAGCTTGACAGCCTTACCTTTGAATTTACTATCACACAAGAGAACCAGGTCACCTTCTACAAATTCCATTTCTCAAATGGAATCTCCGCGGAGTCCCCATACACTGACTTTAACTAAATTGCTTCCTTCTTCCAACTTACTTTGGTTATTGGGCATGTCAATCATCCTGAAACTACAGGATATTTTGGCATAGACCGTAATAGCTCCAAGATCACGACCGACTCATTCAGTTCGCTCCAATGGGAAGCATAGGGTGAAAGTTGCACCTTGTTATAACCAGTCTCAAGCCTATCACCAAGATGGTATTACTAGATTATTCCTTCTTCCAGCAAATGTTCAGCCTTGGATGGTGATAGAATCTCATTTTCAATGCCTCTAATGATCACTCCAGCTCCTGTCAACTCAATTCTCCCAAGATACCACTCCCAAATCTATTATTGGGGATTACACTGTTGTAGGCAAGTCTTCTTCCGATAATGATCAAAACTGGGCTCTACCAACTTATGGAGTAGCTCAACTTGGTTGGTTGTATTGCTCAATGAGGTGATTGTATACATATATATTCTTGCTTTAGTTTGCACAACTCCGTAAAACCTCCTTTTAGCTTGCTTATGCAAGAGATGATTTAGAAATTACCTCCATTGCTACTATTGTTGTTGAATGTACTTTTGATTCAATGACCTATTTTGGTGATTCATGAACATTAATACAGTTTCATTTCCTTTCATTCAAAGACGCTGGTAATGCCATGCATTCCATCTATTCTCATTTACTTGTGATGTCCCTAATTGTAGATGTCTTGAAATTGCCTGATTCTGTAAGTAAAACGATTCTCTCCCGGTCATTCTTATTGTCCTAGTAACAAATATATACTTAATGAAGATCCACTAAATTCCATTAGAAGAAGTTAGAACCATTTCCATCTCATAGAAACGCCGGAATGGAGTATAGCTAGTAGCTCTCTTGAAAAAAAAAGAAAGAAAGAATCACCAAAAGTAGGTCAATGGGACTCGAGAATACACCCAATTACATTAGGAAGAGCTAGGGTAAAAGGACCCTAGGAACAACGACTAACTAAATAAAAGAAGAAGAACAAAAGTACTGAAAATAAACGTGGGGTAAACCCAACGCATGAAAATCCCCCAACCCATGTGGATAGAGTAACAATACAAATAGCTATCTGGGGGAGTGAGAACCCCAAAGGAGCATTAGTAATCCTACAGAATACCATGTCAACCCAGCTATCTTGTTCGACAATGCATAGTTCTACCAAGCCTACCCCCAAAATTTTCTTAGCAGCCTCTACGGTTACATTTTCCTGTGGATGATGTGGCAAGCTTCCATTATCTTGACTGTGAATTTTGAAAGCAATATATTAATAGTCTCGTTAACAAATGACAAACGTTGATCACTTGTTAGGGGGAAAGAACATCTAAATCTAGCAGTAATATTTTGTATATGAATTTCCCAGCTCTGCCTCTGTCCATTGAATGGCCTATTGCTGTAATAACATATAAGGGTTTCATCCTTTTTGCCTGTTATAGCAAATATTTGGCATTTATGTTTGCTTTTTTATGTTTTTTTTCTATTGTGGTTGGCCCCATTCATAGTTAATAATTTAATAGTAATAACTAAAACATATGTCTTTCTAGTGTGAGCACTATATTTCATTGGTGATTAGGGGCTATGCTTTAGTTTTGGTAATTTACATACATTGGTTAAAATATCTTACCAGCTCAATCTTATATATTCTTCTACACATTGTAACCCTTCCATTTGATCATTACCTTCGAAGCACCATTGAACTCTATACACACAACTCCATTGAATGGAATGCCAATCATTATACATTACTTCATATACCATAATAAAATTCGATAACCCTTTTACAGCTATATGTCTTGTTCATTTGATCCATTGCATGGTCAGAATAGATGTAGACTAGTAAGCAATTGCTGCTTGCTTTGATTCCATTGATTCGGACCTTGGTATTGATGAGAGTTGGTCAGTAAATTGTATCTCTTTTTTGTGATCTGAATTAAATTGCCAATCCAAATATTTTGGCATCGATATTGTCCAACAGAAACCATGTAGAATATGCTTTAGCATGAACCGTGCATTATTTATGAGACTAATGGTGAATTAGCAAGGGCATAGGAGGATTTTTTTAAGGCAAAGTTTACCTTGTTGTGTAACCAGGGATTCCAAGACTAAATAATACAAGAGTTTGAAGACACACATTCATAGTTACCAAATCCGCCTGGATTTGCACAAAATCTGGCCGGATCCAGATATTTTGGCCGGCTCGGATAAGTTCATCCGGCTTGGCCCTGGTTTTTTTTTTAATTTTTAATTTTTTTAATTTTTTAATTTTTTTAAGTTTTCTGTGGAAAAAAAGGCCCAGCAACCATAAACATTATATAATATTAACATTTTATGTTACTTAATTTTACTTCATTAATGTTTTACATTGTATTTGTCAATTTTGCATATTTATAAAACTATCCTCACATATATGTATATATTCAGCATCGGATTTTTCCGAACTTTTTCAAAGATTTCAGATTTTCGGATTTTTTTGGCCTCCTGAACTGATCCGGATTTCAGAACTTGGTAACTATGCACACATTAGACTCACTAAGTAGAAGTTCAATTGCTGTTTAGTGAACAGGTAAATGGTTTAACGAATTGTTACCCAGAATGCTTTCATATAGACCTATTCAATCATGAACATGGGTCTGCACGGTTAAAAGAGAAAAGAAAATTACAATTCAACTCCTGAAGGATCTGCAGCTTCTGTAGAATTTCAAATTTAGCTTAACCCCAAAAAGTTACAACCAGATTCAAAGGTAGCATTTTCTCCAAGACCCCATCAGCACATATCAAACAACTTCACATCAACCGAAACCAGGTCAAGCAACATTGGGAGAGATTAATGGCCTAGAAAGCCAAAAGCCACAAATCTCTGCATAAAATTTAATTTGCAATTCCATCGAGGCTAAAGGTGTGGGTAAGTGAGAAATAAGGACAGCAGCATTGTTACTCCCATGATACTAATAATGCACAATCTCTAAGGGTTGAAACCTGCCATAATAGTTTCCTGAATGCAGAACCCGATACACATCCCATAAACAAAAGGCTGATCAGTTAATTGGCAAGCTTCAGCACAACTAAAGAATATATCAGACCTGCAAATTTAAACATAAGTAATTATCAGTCAATTAGGATGAGCTCAAGCAATAGAAGCGTTGGGGATTTCATGGCAGAGACCCAAATTCAAATCCCCAGAGACATGATAAAGTGTTGAAATTGGGTCAAATACCACAGGTAAAGTCTAACCCAACTGACAATGACAGCTAGTAATGAGTTGGCATCCACTATAGCTCCTAGATATGAGCTATTTTTTACAGGACAACGTTGACTATGGCAGTGATTATTGAACAGTATAAATAGTTAAAGGTAGTTAGTCATTACAAGAGGAGGAGAAGAGCAATCATCATGTCATTGGTTGATTAGTAGACTGAGGAAGAGCTTGTTTTGTATCTGATGAATGTTTACGATACCGATAGATCATGACCGATATATGATTATCTTTCATAAAAACCCCAAAGATAATTGATATAATATTGCTTAAACACTCAGCAGGTGTAACTGAGTAGTAAGGCAAAGCAATTAGCACAACGAAGACCCAAGTTCCAACCCCACCCAGGAACTGCTAGGCCAAGCTAATGTGGCTGTGATAAAGCAGGCCAAAAAAGTGCATGTGTTACATGCCCAGGAAATGGAGGCATGTTTTTGGCCCCAATCTACCTGGGTCCTGCATTGCAAGAAATAACGGGCATGTCCTGTTTCGCATTTATTTGAGCCCAAGACCCATACACAATGGAAAATAGCCGTTGCAAACAGGTTGGGATATTTTTTGGACTGCACCAAAATGCTTGGCATCCAATCGAAACAGCAGAGCGCTTCAGAGCAGGTTGCAGACACTTCAAGTTCAGGGAAAACAATTTTCAAAAAAAATAAAACTCTAAGAAAATAATAAGAAAGCAGAGCCCTAAAAAACTAAAATGAGAAGAATCTTGGATCACCAAGCAGTTCCATCCCTGTTTTGTAGTGCAAATTTGAGGAAAGATTCATTAGCAACAGGCTACAGCAGACCCATCAATGCTCCCTGTCTGGTGGCACCATTCCTAAATTTGGCTTGTTGATGGGATATGCTTTGGCAGCCAGGAGGAATTTGTTGTCTTTTCTCATGAGTTCTTGGCTCTGCTGTTGTTTTTGAAAGATAGAGAATATGGTGTGGCTATTCAATTTCTACAGTTTTGTAGCCTGGAGGCGGCAGGAGGGGAGAGCTGGTATTAACTTCGCTGGTTTCTCTCACTGGCTGGTTACAGTTTTAAGTTTTTCTCCACTCCTCCCAGGCTGCATTTCTAGGTTTGTTTTCAGCGCTTCCTCTGTGGTGGACTTAGCTCTTTTAAAACTATTGTTTTCCAAGCTAGCCCCATAGCCTTCTTGCTCTCCGCGTTTTCCTCTAATCCCTAGCACATGTGTTCAAATACAAACAACTACAAATTTCTACAGTGAAAATAGTAAAATATATTAGCATCTCACAAGAGCTAAAAATATTATGCTGCAGGTTAGCTGTCATAATATTTTTATAAAGTGGCGTATTTTTTATCTTGCTTACAAACAAGGTATAGATAGACTTCAATCCTTTCTTAGGAGCTTATAGAAGGTATATTGTCTATAAAATTACTAACATTCATAAAAGAATGTGGGAAACCTTGTTGAAATTTTTAGAATATAAGTATTAATGCTTTTTTTTATGCCTTAGGAAGACCCTGTAGATCTATGGAGCTGTAAAAAGTTTAGCTGCCATTTACATTAGAGATTCAGATCTATCTATCTCTGGATGGCATATGGAAGTTCTTATACAAGTTTTGATTTCATGTGCCCATGTTATGTTTCATCTGTGTAACTGTTAAAATTCAGTAAATGTGATGTGTATGTAACATCGTTTCTAATCAGTTTCTTATAGCTACCTCAACCGACCCCATTTTCCCTTGTGTTGCAGTTCCGTCGTGTTTCCCATTTCTTGTTTATGGTAACATAGCCTGGGTTACGTAATATTCCAGATTTATCAAAGGGAAAACAAAGGATGTTGAATCAATTTTGTGTTAATCTTTAGAGTGGATCACAAATACAAGTCCCGGGTGACCCTTCAGTGGTGGGATCTACGTGAAGGGTTAACCGCAAGGGGAATTATCCCATTAGGATGTGTTTGTAAGCTTCTGGATGTATTGGACCAAATGCCCTGACCTAAACAGGTTACACTGCTCCATTCGACATGCCAGCTGCACACTGAAATTGCATGGTTGAGGTAAAATAGCTAAATATTTTGTGCCCCGGAGAAATTGCAGAGATGCTATTCAGGCTATAAATTATGTTGAAATTTAATTTTACACAAATCAAATTGGGGAATTGTCACATACTTTTAATATCTTCTGCTGACTCTGTTCTTCTCTGCGGTAATGGTGTTCTACAAACATATTTAAAGAGTTACGGGACAATTAATCGCTGTTACGGACATACTTTTCAATTGAATCAAATGACTCCCTGGACCTTGCTGCTGTTCTTCTCTGCGCACTAACGGTATTCTACAAACATCAAGTGGCTAGATAAATAGAACATTAAGTTACATGAGTGCCCTAACTCCAAAGAGGAAATAAAAAAGTTTGTATTAGAAAAATTCAAGTTGCCATGTGGGCAACTCAAAGCGGACGTAAAAAAATGCGTTATATCAAAGAGTTTTCCCACTTGATAAAGCATCTAATGAACTTAAAGGTAATGCTAGGATCCGCACAATTGAGGAACACCATCTTAGGTGTGAAACGGGAAGATGGACTCCCAAGGAAAGATGGGAAGATGGAACTTGCATTTTTTGCAATGATAGAGTGGTTGAAACTGAATGACACTTCATTAGGGAGTGTGATGCGTACAAGGATATTCGTATGCAGCAGGTTAACAATGTGAATGTCTTTTAGTGAATTATTTGAAGAGGAAAGGCTACACAACACAGCCTAGCTGTTGGTAAAGATTCATAAGAGGCGAGATGACTTCGAAAAGAATATGAAGAATCTCTAATGATCTTGACACTTGGTCCCATAGACTATTTGGTCTCGTGGACGTCATTAAAACTCATTTAATTTCATTTCTTGATATCATACCCTCCGATAATGAAGTCCTCGATAAGAGGTATTGCCAATTTGTGAGAACGCGCTTTTATTTTTTAAAATTTATATGGGCAAAATTCATAAAGTGCACAAATATTTTTAAATGAGGTTATGGAGGAGAGAAGAGTTAACGCATTAATTTAAGGATTCTCGCGTTTGTCAAATCAATTTGAAAAATTATTATGGGACCTTAAATTTATAGTGTTTGTTTGAAAATATGATTTTATATAAATTTATTGGAAGTTAAATTATTTATTAATATTTTGTAGATATTTAAATAATGTTTTGTAGATATTTATTAAATTGTATAATTTTAAGATATTTGTATATTTATTGATTATTAGTTTAAATCAGGTATTATTGACATGTTTTGTCAATTTTCGATAGTTTCTGACTCTTTTCCCAATCTCTTTTAATTATCATAAATTTTATCCCCAAATTTCATATCATTCTAAGCACTCATCAAGAATGTGCACTAACAATCTAGACATGTCTAGTATGTTAGTGTGTGGTTAAGGGAAACTTGTGTAGCCCCTTGTGGCTAGAGTGCACTCACTTTTTTGTCCCGCCTTTTTCTACTTGTTGGTTGTAAAAAGTGTCTAACACTTCAACACATTTTGTAGTCAACAGTACAACGACACAGAGTCCCTCTTCTATTAATAGATGAAGCTACCTTTATTTAAAAGAAAATAAAAACACAAACGTAACATATTTATGAATATACATACTAAATTGTTTGGGGTTTTACATGTATGGAAAAGAAAATTTAATAAGGAGAGTGGATTAGAGAGAATATAATGAGTTAACTAAGAGAGAAGAAAAGAATGTGAATAGATGAGCAAACGCATATTTCACCTACATATCACATTATGAACTCAAAGTAAATTTACTATCAACTAATATCTTTTATTAAGAAGAGATTAAAGAGATCAATAACATGACTAAACGAACATAAGAACATTCATCCACAACTAAGAACAAACACAAAGTACTACAATAGCTTAGTTTTATTGATTTTTAAAAAACACAAAGTTATTTCTTATTTTCTTCTTTCCAAAACTGTTTTCCTTGCAAAAGATTACAATATTGATAGCCCCTAGAGAGGTATGCAAGCCTCTTATTTATAGGAAATTCCACTCCTAAGACTTAGGAAACAAATTCTAAAAATAAAAATTGTTGCACTTTTCAAGGTACCTATTGACTTGGTCAAAACTACAAAAACGTTTAGAGTCAAACCCAGCCAAGAGCTACATTAAAGGTCACACCAAAATGCACATTGAGTTAGAACTCATGGTGTTTTATTCAACACATGTACTTCATCTTATTCTTCATCATCTACTATGAGGATTTCTAACTACATGGCCCGTTGTTATTTTTCTTCGTATTCCTAGAACT
This sequence comes from Torreya grandis, assembly GCA_037957365.1. Lineage (NCBI taxonomy): Eukaryota > Viridiplantae > Streptophyta > Pinopsida > Cupressales > Taxaceae > Torreya > Torreya grandis. The sequence goes on from JARHVA010002208.1 coordinate 769,488, forward strand.
TCTGCAGTATCTTCTCTACTTTGTCGTGATATGGACCTTCAGAGTGTTGGTAAGTAATTCCAGCCTCTACTTACAGGTTTACCATTTGTTTAGGAATTCTTTTGAATGCCTTCCAATCTTTGTCCAATCTCTCAAAGGAATTATGGAAATGTATAAATATTTGAATTGATTTGTAACTAAATGAATAAGCAGGGTTGGTTTCTTGATTGAGCAATTGCTTGAATGTTTCATGTATATCTCCTATAGGAATTAACTTCCCGTCATCTCCCAAGAATGAACATGGGAGATTTTCAATTATTTCACAGATATCACAAGTAGAATTGGCTACCAAGATTCTTGATTCTTTGAGCTTACATAAGGACTCCTCTATCATCTTGATTTTGTACCTTGTTAGTCCCATGAATTCGACTTGCTCTCCTAGGTTTGCCTTTGTTAGGACTCCATCATCAACTAAAGTATCTTCATTTGCTCTTGCCAAGGTCTCTAAATGAGGTAGCCAACATTTCAATTTACCTAGCTCTTCTCTAAGCATCTTTCTTATAGGCATATTGTTTATCTTCTTCAATCGTGGAGTAGACTTCAATGGTTAAGGATATTATTTTATTTCCCTATTTCAAAATCTTTTTAGACCATTCATCAGTAGTTCTTCCCTTATTCCCAATTCTCTTGACTTTCCTCAAGGTCTCTAAATCTAGCGTGTAATGTTGAATTCAAGGTTGAGCTGGGCTAACCAAACTTTGGACCACTGTAATAAGTTGTTCCACCTTCTCCTTCAACTGGTCCTTCATAGCTTTGTCCTAATCATATTTTTTTATCAAGGATCCAATAGCTATTTGCATATTTACCTTCAACCCTTCATGGGTGTACCTTTCCAGGTAAACCCTTGAGATATGGTAATCTTCAACCATGATTACATCTTTAGATTTATTTGGAACTAGGACTACAATCTCAATGTACCTCTCCTCTTGTTCATCTTTGACAATATGAGAAACCATCTTGGATTTTTTGGACACCCGAGGGATTGGTGTAGTGAGGGTACTAAAATATATATACCAATAGTGGAACTATTTTCTTCCTCTTTTTCATAACTTCACTTACTTATTAAGGTGCTTTCATTTCAGGAACCTATTGTATTGAAGAAGATTTTTGAGCCAAGACCTTCTCTATTATAGGCAAAACTATTAGAGTTTTATCCATGGTAGACTTAGTTTGTGTTTCTACTTGTGGAGGAGGAGCTTCTTCTTGTTCCACCTCTTTTTGGGTTTCTAACTCTTTCTCTGAGATGACAGGTGGGGGATCTACCTTTTCAAAAGACCTATTTTTGGAGGAGGTTTTTCTTTCTCTAAGAGGGCTTCACTTACCTCTTTAGATGCAGTGCGAGGAGAAGTTTCACGTGGTTTGATTGAAAGTGTAGGAGCTATCATCATTGAAAAAGGGAATTCAAGGAGCAAAGAGGGATCTAATGTCATATACTACAATGTTGTGTTTTTATCAATCCCTACAAATGAACAACTCCTAAAGGTTTGCTTAATACTATTGATTTTCTGGGAGTACCCTTGCCACTAGCTAATTTTTTTATTTTAAATTTCATTGACTTATTTTCTGGTTTGGGAGGTGACTCTTGTATTTCCTCAATCATAATAGTATTTGTTGTAGCACTAGATGATGTCACTTAATCGTCCCCTTCCTTTTACTTTGTTGGATCAAGCAAACGTGTCAGGATCCTACTCCTCAATAAGAGTATATATGATTACCTCTTGTATAAGCAACTAAACACGAAATTTAACCAGAATGAATAAGTAACTAGAAATATGAAACAACACAGGATATGAGAGACAATACCCAATTGTATTAATACTTAATCAGAAGAAAATACAATAAAGAAGATGCCACTTCTTCTCCACACCTTTCATAAGCTTCCCACACCTCAAGTGTTCACCAGTAATTCTCCTCCAACAGTTCACTCTCTCAATCACGGTCACAACAATCAACTCAAATATAGAGTTGTTGTTCACCTCCACCAGTCAGTAACAACACTGCCAGTACACCAAGTACACAACCGTACTCCAAGTAGATCTCCCTTTCCTTGCTGCCACCTGCAAATCAACAGACCTTACTTACCATGTAGATGTCTCTACACCCTGAAGAATCCTTGTCCTTGCCTCGCCAAGTCCTCATGATTCTTCAACCAGTACCCCGATGGATCTCCTAGTAGAACTTGCACAACCTGCAACTCTCCCTGATCATACACACTCAACATCCCTTTGGAACTAGGAGGAGCTACTCTAGCTCTCTCTTCAAGCTCAATGGCTTTCTAGCACACTTTTACAATACAGCCCATGAGTCTATTATATAGATCTCATGCATACAATAATTAGACTTTCTTAATTAAAATAATTAGACACGCAACTCCAAGACTATAATTAACATTTAACATGCAAACTGACAGTCCAAAAATAGACATGTCTGAAACCCGCATGCAAACTGCATGCACACACAGGTTGCCGATGTCGGCTCCTTCCTGACCGATGTCGACTGACTTATAACCGACGTCGATTGCTTCTGCACTGTAATATGACCGATGTCAGTTGATCAGACCAACGTCGGTTGCCCTGCAACTCAGCAATCCTCCGCAACCTCAACAACCTCCTCCATGTCTGCATCAGTGAAGCTTTTAGCTCCACAACCTAACAATCTCCCACTTGGAGATAAACAACTGCACTGTACTTGTACCTATACACTGTCTAATTTGTTTTCTGGCTTGTATCCCTCTTCAAGTTCAATCTTGAAGACCAACCACCACACAACCTATGATGCATCACCTGTCATCTAAGTAACCTGCCACATCCAAACCTACATATCCATGTAGTGAAGTCCTTGACCCTGCATAGCATGAATCCCTACTGCTGATCCCTCTCAGATTCCTGAGAATCCACCTTCCCTGAATTGGCTCCAAACTCTCTGACAACTCCCACTGCTTGGAAAAACTCAGGTCTACACCAGACCTCATGTGATTTCAAACACTGTTATAAGCTTAGCTTGAACTGACCAACCCTTGGTGTGCTTACCGATTCTGCATCCTGCATCTTCAACCTCACCAACACCTTCTTCACATCAGCTCCCACTGGAGATCAACCTGTGATCTTCCATGTCTCTTATGCCAAAGAATTTTGCTGCTACCAAATTCGTCATGACATACCTCCGAACTAAGCTTATCCTTAGCTCAACAACTCCCTGTATGTACAAACCTGCTCCAAGCATACCATCCACATACAGTAACAGGATAATGTTGCGACCATCATCCACCTGGTAAAACAAACACAATGATTACACTGACATTGACTAAAGCCCTGCTTTGTCATCCACCTGTCAAAACCTGTACCACTGTCCTGCACCTTCCTCAAGACCATATACCCTGGCCTTCCATCTCACGTGTCCATTCCCGCTCTTCTTCATCCTGAACATCCATTCGTCTCTCAGTACTTTCTTCCAGTTGGCAACTCCACCCAAAAACTCTTGTTTGGTTCTTCTCTAAAGAATCACATTCCTCATCCATGCCAAGCTCCCACTGTTTCCTGGATCTACCTGCTCTGCTTCTTTAACAACTTCCTGATTCTTGACCATCAGTGAGCAACAAGTAGTGTAAAGAAGGGAAATGACAAATTTGAGGCTTACTTACCCTTTCAGTCCTCCATATGGGCGTTTGAGACTCCTTGATAGCGTGTTGTCCGCCCAACATCTGTTCCAGTGACCGATCTCAGCCATCTCCCAATCTGCACCCGACCGATGTCGGTTCCCTACGACTGACCCTGTCTACCAACGTCAGTTCCCTGACCGATGCCAGTGTACCTTATGTCGATGTCGGTTCCTGTATGACTGACGTCAGTTTTTGCTGACCGACACCATCGACTCTGCTGATCTGCACATGACCGACGTCGGTGCCTGTCTGTTCGACGTTGGTTCCTTTTGATCGATGCTGGTACCTATGTTTGCTTGTGAGTGATGACTTTTTACCCGCGAGCTCCTTTTGGATCAAACCCTTGTCCATATTAGCACAGCCCTGCTCAGAATAATTTAGTCCCCTCAGCTGATCTCTGTCTGTCATCTCCTCCATGAACACCAAGGCTTTCCAGTTCTTAAGTTTGTCAAAGATATATGTCTTCCGCTTAAGAACATGCATTCCCTTCTTACATATGTAACCAAGCCTATAAAGCCACATCTCTGCAATAGAAGGTGAATCAGTAATATAAGTAGATAGATAAAGGATACCTACTTTCTTACCACCGTCTAATTCAAGTGCATCCACTGTGAGAGTTATTGTGCATCTCTCATCACCTAACTTTCCCAAAGAAATTAGACTCATCTCCAAGACTGGTACCTGCATGACCTCATTCAACACCCGTGTGTTATCTGTCTACAATTTCAGCTTCACTTCCCCTTTGCCAACAATCTGACAAGGCTCACCAACCCCTAAATAAATCTCTCCAAAGTCTCCAAAGACATACCCATGAAAAGATGCTCTATTTCAGGCTGCATGGAAAGAGGTAAAAGAATCTGTAAACCAAGATTCTACTTTATCCAGAGCAACCTGTGCAACAACCCCTGCAACATCTGCTTCTACACGCTGATCTTCTACCGACCAACAATCTTCCTTTACCTGCTCTTTCTTTCCATCAATCAGACCATTCGTGCTATTCAGTTTCTCCATTCGTAGCTTACTTTCTTCTGCCATTGCTATACTCCCACTCAATCAAAAACTCCTGTGAGTAACCTGTAATCAACAAACACTAACTAGATCTGAACCACCTATTAGTCAACCCAACCAAAAGCTCTGATACTAACTGTCAGGATCCTACTCCTTAATAAGAGTATATATGATTACCTCTTGTATAAGCAACTAAACATAGAATTTAACCAGAATGAATAAGTAACTAGAAATATGAAACAACACAGGATATGAGAGACAATACCCAATTGTATTAATACTTGATCAGAAGAAAATACAATAAAGAAGATGCCACTTCTTCTCCACACCTTTCAGAAGCTTCCCACACCTCAAGTGTTCACCAGTAATTCTCCTCCAACAGTTCACTCTCTCAATCACGGTCACAACAATCAACTCAAATATAGAGTTGTTGTTCACCTCCACCAGTCAGTAACAATGCTACCAGTACACAATCGTACTCCAAGTAGATCTCCCTTTCCTTGCTGCCACCTGCAAATCAACAGACCTTACTTACCATGTAAATGTCTCTACACCCTGAAGAACCCTTGTCCTTGCCTCGCCAAGTCCTCATGATTCTTCAACCAGTACCCCGGTGGATCTCCTAGTAGAACTTGCACAACCTGCAACTCTCCCTGATCATACACACTCAGCACCCCTTTGGAACTAGGAGGAGCTACTCTAGCTCTCTCTTCAAGCTCAATGGCTTTCTAGCACACTTTTACAATACAACCCATGAGTCTATTATATAGATCTCATGCATACAATAATTATACTTTCTTAATTACAATAATTAGACACGCAACTCCAAGACTATAATTAGCCTTTAACATGCAAACTGACTGTCCAAAAATAGACCTATCCGGAACCCACATGCAAACTGCATGCACACACAGGTTGCCGACGTCAGCTCCTTCCTGACCGATGTCTGCCGACTTATAACCGACGTCGGTTACTTCTGTACTATAATATGACCGATGTCGATTGATCAGACCGACATCGGTTGCCCTGCAACTCGTTCTGCAACTCAGTTTTCCTCCACAACCTCAACAACCTCCTCCATGTCTGCATCAGTGAAGCTTTTAGCTCCACAACCTAACAAAACGTATATCCACAACTCTTAAAGGTGGAGGAAGTATGGTGTCTTTCACATCTACTCCCTTGCTTACAAGCCATACAAGGGTTCTCCTGAGGACTCCTTGAGTCCAATCTTCCAGAGATGTTATCTCCACTTGACTCCAGTCAACCTTGGGAAGAGGTGTTGTCTTGATACCCTGAGAAAAGTAATTTTCATCTACTACTTCTCCATCATCTTCAATATATAAGTCTTATGAAATGTCCACAATACTATATTTAGTCACTTCTTCAAGTGTGAAGTGGGTATAATCAAGGAGTTTGACTTCTCTTTCATCATCACAATCCATCCAAAAATATTCATAATAGGGTGTGCTTAAATGAAGCCCTCATAATGTCCTCCACCATTCCCCTTATATCAAATGATGGATGACTGTGAAATGGTCAAAGCATGACTCAAGCCATATCCGATTTGATGGATTTATCTTTATGCAATATGGCATAAGTGTATATGCCAATAGTCATAGGGAAGTGGGTCCCAACAGACTTATGCTTAGTAACCAAAAATTTATGTGTCTACATTAGTTATCACATTAGTTTTATAGGTACCCATTTGTCATCAATAAACTTTGGAACCATACATGGAGTAGACTCACACCCATAAACCCTGATGTAGGAGAATGTGGGAAACTATATAAACCAGTTGTCTCGTGTGGATATCTTTGTAGTGTTAGAAATTGAGAATTGTTGGTTATAGGGATCTAACTCAAACATATGGATGATGAAGCAAAGAAAGGTGTCATTGACCCTACATAAGTGTTTGACACTCTCCTTCAGTGTCAATTAGGGATAATACTCGTGTATGTGAGAGGTAGACATCAAGCTTGTTATGGTCAATCCACCGTAGAATCTTCTTCACAGAATTGCGTAAACAAGGTAAGACATCATATAAAATTTGTGAGTGGTAATCACCTCACACAATTGATTGTGAATCAAATCATTGGTCAACTCAACCCAGTTGATATATTGTTTGTAAACATGAATTATTCAGATGTATTGGAACATCCATTCATGTTAATCCCTTATTATGGGATTCCCTACCACCCTATTGAGTAGAGTGATAATATCATTAATTTCAAGCCTAAACTCTTGGCAAGCAATCAACTTAGGGACCCTAGCCACATAGACTTTAGATTTAAGAAGCCAATGCTTGTTTAGGGATATAAGACAATTGTCTTTGTTCTCTTTGTGAAATTATTGAGTTGTCTCTAGAGTAATTTCTACAAAGACTTTATGATCTAGACTTTTCAACATTTTTAAAATATATTTAGGCATGAGCTGTAGGATGACTCCTTCTTTGGGGGGTCCAAACTTCCCTTCTATCTTTGTCATAGTGACTTGACATTATCATAACAAGCTCAAGGCATTACATAAAGATCAAAAATACAATGACTTAAGGCAATCCACTATCGTAAATGCTTTGTGTCTAATCATTTTTGAAAGATGCATTTATCCTCTTCCAAAAGTCACCCATGTTAATATGATCCATGCATGTGTCAGTGACTTGATCAACGTTGGAATCAATATTAGAAGGGGGAGTGATCCCTTGGATTTGATACTTCATTTTGCTTGAGTTTTAATTCCCTTTCTTCTTAGGTGTTCCAAACATCTATTGCTTGTAATGGGTACAAGAGAGCAAGGATCTTAGAAGTATAATGCAAATGGGAATAGGAAAATGGGAAAAAGAAGAGGTAGAGGGAGGGGAGGTAAAAGCAAGGGACTGTAATGCAGATGGATAACTCCAACATCAGGGTTTTGGGAGTTGTGATGTAGTCAAATAACTCTGACATCAAGGGTTTGGGGGTTACATTGCAGTCTAAGACTTGTAATGCATGAAGTAAGAAAAACTCTAGTGTCATGGATTGAGGGTTACAGTGCAATCTGATAACTCTGATGTAGGGAGGAGGAAAAACTCTAGCATCTACGTTTGAGGGCTAAAGTGTGTAACAACCCTCCTAGTTGTACTTAGAAAAAAGCAGTAATTTTTAAAAAAAAACTAAATATTGAACATTGAATCAACCATAGTTTCTAAAACACTTTAGTCAATCATATAATTAACAACTTCAATAACTAATAGATTCAACATTCGAATACTACCAGCAATATAATAAAAAGTATGATACATAAAGTTTACTATCTTGTTAAGAACATTAGCACAATCCAAATTTTCATACTAAGTATTGGTACTAATTCAACTAGCCACATAGATTGCTATGCAATCAAGATCACCCTAACCTAGCCTAAGGATCTAGACCTGATGCTCCCACCACAACTTGGGTAGCCTACATATCCACTCCTTGGAATCAAGGTCCGATGTAGTTCTTTCAAATGTGATGGTCTCCTTCATGAGACATCACCACCGAAGGGATTGCCACTCTAAACCAAATAGGGAACAAACAACTCGTGACATAGATGAGCTTTTAAAGCTCTAGTCTACAATTCCATAGCTAAATGACACACTCAAATATAACACCCTATTATTTAGGGTTGTGTGCTTACCCAAGCACTCTCACATAAAAGCCTAGATAATAGCAATGATGAAGGAATATGTATTCCTAGTTCCATAGAGAATCACATACTAGGCACAGAAGTAAGCTAAGTATACAAAATAAAGCAAGTCATACAACACATAACAATTGAACCTATCATTCGTTTATACTCACAAGATTTTATGCACGCATACATGTTATCCTACTAACTATTATGAATATATTGCTCAAGTAATAATCAACAAAATCATTAGAACAATCAAATTAGATAAGAGTATAATATACAGCTATAATATGTACCACCCAAGTATATACATCTAAGTTGAATTATCCTATGATATCCAATACTATCATAGTTCATGATCACTCTACCCAAACATTAATAACTATAACATATATATTTATTTAGGTATGGGTCAAGATATAACGAATATAATATGTACCATCTGGGTACTTTTCATACTGTAAAACTCTATGACATCCCATACTGTCATAGGTCTTTGTGTTTGAGTATCCGACTCAACACCAACAATAATCTTACACCCAACCATAATAATAAAGCAAGTCAAGATTATACTATCCGAGTATACCTTTAATAATAATCCAAAGATAACATAAACACTAGGTACACCTCACGATGCACTATGTTATTCTAGAAATGTCTAGTCACTTGCACAATTAACTTTCTCATGAAAAATACTGCATACAGTGTTCATCCTTTACAAGATGTTACAAAGTTGATCATGTCGACAAGTTTGCATAATAATATTGTACTAAAAAAAGGCTATTTGCTTTCACTAGCATTTATAACCAATGTCATACTAAGGAATCCCTATCAAGGTTAGTTTTATATGTCCATGCTCACTCCTTGAGCTGCCATACATATCTGCTGTCTCCTACATGTGTAGAAGCAGGGCTAGATGTAATTCTACCAAAATACTAAAGGTATACATGTTTACTCAATAGTTTTCTCATTCAAACGCATGCAAGGAAAAGGCATAAATACATTCCTTAATTACAGAGAGATGACTCGATGATCTTTACAACCCTATCACTTACATCAAATATGTATAAGTTAGGACTATTAATGTCCAACATCATTCTCGTGTCCTCCTATACTGCCACACTATGAATTTAACTACCTACAGAAATGGTATCAAATAGTTTGTATACCACTAAGTAAATCCAAATCATAATATTATCTTCTCAGGTATAATATCTACATAAAGATGGATTACCTATCCATAGAGTAATTATGCTTTGGTTCTTGATTCGAGCATCTTTACATAACCATACCGTCTGGGTATACGTATCAAAGGACTTTAACATCATACATGTAATATCAAATATCAATAAATATTGCTCGATATGCTGGTACACCCATGTGATGTAAGACTCTACTACATAATGTGTATCATAAAGAAAAATACGTTTCAACTATGATATCACACAATATGCAAATCATGCATATGAATTGACAATGTTAATCTAACATTACTTTGGCCCAAGTTTTTAAATAGCATTGGTCATCCAGATTAGTCAAATTCATAACACATAACTTGATCGGGTTATCCATACCCATCCAAGCTTGAGAAACCGTCTCACTACTTGGTTGTATAATCAATGCAGGCTCCATAATAAACATAATAGATAACACAAAATAGGTATTGACACAAATAATTATTTTCAAACATATTCTGATAATTTTTTCATAAGGTTTATAATATTTTTGTTTCACACAAGAAACCCAAATATTAAGAATTATAATAAAAATCTCTGCCCCTACGTAATTTATTCACAGACTATAAAATAATGTTTATAATCAAACCATATGTTTCCAAGGAATTTAATTTATATTCATCTCAACAAATTTCATATTATGATATATTTTAAATAGGAAAAACCTTGTTATATTTACGTAGGTTGTTCACATTTCAAGGTTCACTACACACTGTGTAATTTTCGATTATATAGTAACAATATAATATATAAGATAATATTATATAAATTATATTATCTTAATTTTCAACCTAAATAATATCTATTTATTTTAACTATAAATTTATACATATAAAAATATAAACCATTTTAATTATAAGTTTATATATATTTAATATAAATCATTTTACTTATATATTTATGCATATAAAATTTAAACCAACCAAATGTAGTTTTCCCCATTTTCATTCCCGTTAAATTCTCATAATATAAACATATGTGCTCAGCCAACTTAGCATCCTAGAACATGAAGAAAGGGCTTTCATACTATATTAGGCAAACATAGGAGATTGGGATGAAACACCAACCAATCGGAAGGGACATGACCACAATACATATACATTATATAAATGTAACGCCCAGGCATGGAGATAAGCACCTATACACAAATTTTAATCCTCAACAAAACCAAATTGATTTTTTTTTCACTGTGGTTGATGGATCATCTACAAAATAAATATTAAGATATGCAAACTATATTAAATCTCCATTTATAAAACTTACCCAAATCAATTTTAATATGTATTTGCAATAAAAATCTTCTACAAATCCCATCACATTTATGCATAAAATTGCTCGCTCATCAGAATTAATTTTATAAAATGCCTTCTGGGTTTTGTTCTATACATTCAAATCTTTTTGGAACATTTTGAATTTTGTGATTTTGTTAAGAAATGAAAAAGTTATGGGCATTTTATTGAGACTATTTTTTTTTCTAATGGACATTATATAAACGAAAATCAAAAGATATTTTTTCATTTATAAATTGATCCATTCAACCTTACTGTGTATTCCCTAGATCTGTTACAATCATCTCTCCAAATTTACAGTTTCTAATTCCTGTTTATTCTTCTTTCATCTTTTAATAGTCCATTTGCATTCAATTCGATTCCATTTCTAAGATTTATACGGATTCTTGTATTTTCTAATGTATATACAATAATAGACAATTTTCTTTCTAGGGATTTGTATACTACAATCACCTTGGAATCAATATTCTTCAATCTCCATATCACTTAAATGATTGTTAAGATAAACAAATTTTGCCTTTACCTGATTGCGCAAAGCTTATTTGATTTCTTCCTCTCAACTTGATCATCAACACAATAAAATTCTTACACTTATGTTAACTCTAGCCAATATCCATTTCGGATGGAATGCATAGTTAAAAACTAGATTTTTAAAACAATGAGAGTATTCCCTGGATATATATATATATATATATATATATATATATATATATATATATATATATATATATATATATATATGTATATGTATATGTATATGTATATGCATATGCATATAACTAGCTTCTATGCTATAAATCTTGACTTTCATCATTCAATCACTAACAAACTTCTAATTTAAAACTCTGACAACTCACACTCAACTAACACGATAAGTCAAGGATTTATCATTATAAATAATATTTGTAAATAATCAATTCAAGTTTCCCTTTATTTAATAATTATTTTACATAACTTTTTAATTTATTACTACCTAGACTTGAAATAACTTTTCACACGCTGGTGAATGATGCTCCTACATCATTGGGTTGTATTAAAGAAAAGAACAAGACTTGATTAGTTTTAACATTTATTTTTCTTGGACGCTAAGGTTACTTTCAGAGGTTCGAACCATAACGTGGTGATAATAAGCAATGCATGCAGGCAATGAAGATGGTAAAACTAATGGCCAAGGATATATTGATTGAGCATGTAAATAAAAACATATTGCATTTTGGTGAAAACATAGAGGGGCATTGCTATTTGATTGAGTTAAAGAAATCATAAAATAAAGGAATGGAACAATTTAAATAGTTTTAATAAACTCTATTCCACAACTTGCTAAACATTCTATTATCCAAAAATCTTTCAATACAAAATACACCTTTTAAAATTATTACAACACCCACCTGGTACGCTTTTTCCTCTATTGCTAATAATTTTTTATCTTTTTCTTCCAACTTTCGCTTCTATTTCTTTGTGTATCATCTATGTCTAAATCCTTCTCCTTCCCTTTCCTTAATATCGTTTTCTCCTAATTTTCCATTATTTGCATGCCACTTGAAACCAAAGCTGTAAATTTTTGTTCCAAATAATTAATTGGGAGTCCCCAAAAGTTATTATCGGTTAAACTTCCAATTTATCTCCCTTGATTTCTCAAGTTAGAATAAGGTAACTCAACTTCCCTTTTTTAAGTAAAGCCACCGAAAGATTTCATGCATTGCTAATTAATAATCAACTCCACTTGATAAATATCAGATAAATCTTTTTAAAGTTAGGTTCATCCACATATTTAATTAGCATAATTGATACATTGAATATCATAATTTAATAATTATCTAATTTAATTAAACAATTTAAGATTATAATATATCTTTATTTTTGACAAATTAACTATAGAATTAATACTTTTTTTTAATTAATTTATCCATAAATCAAATATCTAGATTCTTGATTTGCATATGAAGACTAAAACTTCACACAAATGTAAGCACATGTACCACAACCAATGTGTCATAATGACACGTATGCCAAAGGGACAATAGTTCATCGGACTAAAACTGGTAGAGGAAATTGGGATTTAACATCCTCCCCCCTAAAACTGGTCATCATTTCGATGACATAAAAGTTTCAAATGATATCAGAGTTTATTGCCAAATAAACACAGTATCTATTATCATAACATGTAAATAACTACAAATTTTATCTTAAAAATTCATACTAGTGCACTCATTTAATATTATTTATAGAGCATCGGTCCCATAAGACCTTACTCATGACATTTTATATTTTACAATTTAGTTTTTGCAAATGTTACTTATGCTAAAATGGTTTAACATAACCACCCTGGGGTCTAACAACTTGGAAAAAGTCTTACTGACTTTTCAAATGCATATGAGATCATCAAAATAACAGACCAAGAAGAGTCTCACAAGTCTTTCTAGTCCCTCTACATATCTCTCCAACCTAGAGAGTATATTTCTCAAATTGGAGAAAATTATTAAGGGCACTTGGCAAAAATAGGGTGTATATGTTAATACTATCGCTACTCCATGTAGCTTTGAATAAGTATAACATGTCAATACTGTCCTAACTCAATCGGAGCTCCAAATAAGTATGATGATGAATAAGAACTGGTAAAAATGTATACATCATGGAATAATCATCCATATGGAACACCGTCTAGTATACATGCGTATGACCATATGACTGAATTTGACAAGTTTCATCTGTCAAATCCCAGATTTGACAAGTCCATCTATCGGATCCAACTCAGTACTAACAATCTGAGTCAATGCAAGGCTAAGTAAGATATCATCCTATCACTTAGAAGTCACGTTCCCAATCCACCACTCTTCCCTCAGGTCTTTATGACTTGATGATCCCTAACTAAAAATGTGCACAAGGCTCAAAAGAAACACAAATTTGTACTAACAAATCTTACAAAGCAATACTATATGCTATAAGATTTCCATATGTACTAACATACATATAAGAAAATCATACAATCATCTTGAGATTCTATTAAGTTGCTACTAGATAAACACAACTAGTATCATAATTTCATAACTTAACCTATTATATAAATAATCTCACAATTAACATAACATACTTAGGCGAAGGATTATATCATCCTTCAACCTTATAAGTGAGACCATGTCTCTTGCTTGCACATTAAAGCACACAACAAGTTTAAAATTTTATCTCTACCCTTACCAAGATGTTATGTACATCTAATACCTTACTTGCTCCTGACAAAAAGGTACACATACTACTATTCAAAATAACATGTTTTAGAAAGAGAATACTATTAGTCTAACAAAGGTAGATAATAACATACTGATTATAATCAGCTGTAATTAATATAAATCCATTGTTAGCCACTCCTCGTAGTTAAGTTTACATTTTAGATAAAATAGTAACTCTATATAGTTACAAGTAGAAAGTAGAGAGATAATGTCTCAAAACAAAACTTCCTACATATCCTCATATGATAAAAGATAACACCACAATCCACTTTACTTACCAAATTGCAAGAGTAGAATCATAACCTACTTTCTCAACCAGAAAGAAAATATATTAACCATAAGGATGCACTAATTCATCCATTCCTACAACTTTTCTCAATAAGAAGTAGGAAACACTATCCCATGGACTTAAGGGAAATGAGATAAAATAATATTTCAGAAACAAGTTTCCACTTAAGAAAACACTAAATCAACATCCTAAAAATATGAACATTTTTGGTAGCTTAAAATGATGTACAAGAAGAATGAGAATAACAACTCACCTCTAAGCTAACGAAGAGAGATGATATTCCTTCTCAAGTATATATAAATAAATAAAAAATAAGGATGTTAATCTACAACTCATAAGACAAAGGAATTTATAATCAAGCCATCTGTAATCAACTAAGGAAATTCTCAATTCCTAGTTTTTATGTAAGAAAGACACAAAATGAAAGCGCACGCGCACACACACACACACACACATTTTGAAATGAGAAGCACTCCATGTGTGTCAAACACAAACACAAATGGTGAAGGTGATTTGATTACCAAGAACGATGTTGTCATACTCAAGGTGTTCAATCAAGATATCAAAAAACATGGTAGGAAACTCTTGTTCACAACTCAAGAACCAAGATATATACTCTCCTACCCATACACCTTATAAAAACATCACCAACGAGACACTTGATGAACCCACCCTTTTATAACTCTAAGGGGTTACAAATGCTCTTAGAGTACCCACTCAATGTACTACACATTTTTCCAAATTCTCCTTTGTGACAAATAAAAGATATGAAAATGGTAATGGACTCATTAGGTCTTAGAGTTCAAGCCTAAGCTCTAATACCACATGTAACAACCCTCCTAGTTGTACTTAAAAAAATAAAAATAAATTAAAAACTAAATATTGAACATTGAATCAATCACAGTTGCTAAAACACTTTAGTCAATCATATAATTAACAACTTTAAGAAGCAATAGATTCAACATTCAAATACTACCAGCAATAAAATAAAAAGTATGATACAGAAAGTTTACTATCTTGCTAGGAACATTAACACAATCCAAATTTTCATACTAAGTATTGGTACTAATTCAACTAGCCATACAGATTGCTATATAATCAAGATTACCCTAACCTAGCCTAAAGATCTAGCCCTAATGCTCCCACCATAACTTAGGCAGCCTACATATTTGCTCCTCGAAATCAGGGTCTGATGTAGTTCTCATTTCAAATGTGATGGTCTCCTCCATGATATGTCACCATCGAACGGATTGGCACTCGGTGAAATAAGGAACAAACTACTCATGACACAGATAAGCTTCTAAAGCTCTGGTCTACAATCTCATAGCTAAATGACACACTCAAATATAACACCTTACTATTCAGGGTTGTGTGCTTACCCAATCACTCTCACATAAAATCCTGAATAATAGCAATGATGAAGGAATCTGCATTCCTAGTTTTATAGAGAATCACATGCTAGGCACAAAAGTAAGATAAGTATACAAAATAAAGCAAGTCATACAGTACATAACAATCAAATATATCATTTTTTTTATACTCACAAGATTGTATGTACACATACATGTTGTTCTACTAATTGTTATGAATATATTGCTCAAGTAATAATCAACAAAATCATTAGAATAATCAAATTAGGTAAGAG
This sequence comes from Torreya grandis, assembly GCA_037957365.1. Taxonomy (NCBI): domain Eukaryota; kingdom Viridiplantae; phylum Streptophyta; class Pinopsida; order Cupressales; family Taxaceae; genus Torreya; species Torreya grandis. The sequence goes on from JARHVA010002208.1 coordinate 785,523, forward strand.
TCTAATATACAGCTCTAGTATGTACCACCCAAGTATATACATCTAAGCTAAATATCCTATGATATCCCATACTATCATAGTTCATGATCACTCTACCCAAACATTAATAACTATAACCTAAATATTTATTTAGGCATGGGTCAAGATATAACAAATACAATATGTATCATCTGGGTAATTTTCATACTGTAAAACTCTATGACATCCCATACTATCATAGGTCTTTGTGTTTGAGTATCCTATTCAACACCAACAACAATATTACACCCAACCATAATAGTAAAGCAAGTCAAGATTATACTATCTGAGTATACCTTCAATAACAATACAAAGAGAACATAAACTCTAGGTACACCTCACGATGCACTATGTTATTTTAGAAATGTCTAGTCACTTACACAGTTAACTTTCTCATGAAAAATACCGCGTACAGCATTCATCTTTTACAAGATGTTACAAACTTTATCCTACCGACATGTTTACATAACAATATTATGCTATGAAAAGGCTATTTGCTTTTACTAGCATTTATAACCGATGTCATACTAAGGAATACCTATCAAGGTTAGTTTCCTATGCCTACACTTACTCCCCGAGCTGCTATACATATCTGCTATGTCTCCTACATGTGTAGAATCAGGGCTAGATGTAGTTATACTAAAATACTAAAGGTATAAATGTTTACTCAATAGTTTCCTCATTCAAATGCATGCAATGAAAAGGTATTAATGCATTCCTTAATTATAGAGAGAAGACTCGATGATCTTTACAGCCCTATCACTTACAACAAATATGTATAAGCTAGGACTATCGATGTGCAACATCATTCTCATGTCCTCCTATACTGCCACACTATGAATTTAACTACCTACAAAAAGGCTATCAAATAGTTTGTATACCACTAAGTAAATCCAAATCATAATATTATCTTTTCATGTATAATATCTACATAAAGATGGGTTACGTATCCATAGAGTAAGTATGTTTTGGTTCTTGATTCGAGAGTCCTTACATAACCATATCCTCTGGGTATATGTATCAAATGACTTTAACATCATGCATGCAATATCAAATATCAATAAATACTGCTTGATATGTTAGTACACTTATGTGCTGTAAGACTCTACTACATAATATGTATCATAAAGAAAAATATGTTTCAACTATGTTATCACACAATATGCAAATCATACATATAAATTGATAATTTTAATCTAACATTACTTTGGCCCAAGTTTTTAAATAGCATTGGTAATCCAGATTAGTCAAATTCATAACACATAACATGATTGGGTTATCCATACCCATCCATGCTTTAGAAACAGTCTCATTGCTTGGCCGTATCATCAATGTGGGCTCCATAATAAACATAATAGATAACACAAAAATAGGTATTGACATAAATAATCATTTTCAAACATATTCTGATAATTTTTTCATAAGGTTTATAATATTTTCATTTCATATAAGAAACCCAAATATTAATAAATGTAATAAAAATCTCTGTCCCTACGTAATTTATTCATAGAGAATAAAATAATGTTTATAATCAAACCATATGTTTCCAAGGCATTTAATTTATATTCATCTCAACAAATTTCATCTTATGATATATTTTAAATAGGAAAAACCCTGTTATATTTACGTAGGTTGTTCACATTTCAAGGTTCACTACCCACTGTATAATTTTTGATTATATAGTAACAATATAATATATAATATAATATTATATAAATTATATTATCTCAATTTTCAACCTAAATAATATATATTTATTTTAATTACAAATTTATACATATAAAAATATAAATCATTTTAATTATATATTTATGCATATGAAATTTAAAACAACCGAATGTAGTTTTCCCCACTTCCCTTCCCGTCAAATTCTCATAATATAAACATATGTTCCTAGCCAACTTAACATCCCAGAATACAAAGAAAGGGCTTTCACACTATAATAGGCAAACACAGGATATTGGGATGAAACACCAACCCTATCGGAAGGGACATGACCACATTACATATACATTATATATATGTAACACCCATGCATGGAGATAAATTTCTATACACAAATTTTAATCCTCAACAAAACCAAATTGATATTTTTTTCACCGTGGTTGATGGATCATCTACAAAAGAAATCTTAAGATACGCAAACTATATTAAATCTCCATTCATAAAACTTACACAAATCAATTTTAATCTGCATTTGAAACAAAAAATTTCTACAAAACCCATCACATTTATGCATAAAACTATTCACTCATCAGAATGAATTTTTTAAAATGTCTTCTAGGTTTTGTTCTACACATTCTAAGCTTTTCAGAACATTTTGAATTTCTTGATTTCATTAAGAAATGAAAAAGTATGGGTATTTTACTAAGACTCATTTTTTTTCTAATGGACAATATATAAACAAAAATCAAAAGATATTTTTTCATTTATAAATTGATCCATTCAGCCTTACTGTGTATTCCCTAGATCTGTTACAATCATCTCTCCAAATTTATGATAGTTTCTAATTCCTATTTATTCTTCTTTCAGTTTTTAATAGTCCATTTGCATTGAATTCGATTCCATTTCTCAGACTTGCACGGATTCTTATATTTTCTAATGTATATACAACAATCGACAGTTTTCTTTCTAGGGATTTGGATACTACAATCATCTTGGAATCAATATTCTTAAATCTCCATATCACTTAAATGATTGTTAAGATAAATGAATCTCGCCTTTACCTGACTGTACAAAGCTTCTCTGATTTCTTTCTCTCAACTTGATCATCAACACAATAAAATTATTACACTTATGTTAACTCCAACCAATATCCATTTCGGATGGAATGCATAGTTAGAAACTAGCTTTTTAAAACAATGAGAGTATCCTCTAGATACATTAGAGTGTAATCACTGTTGATGATGAAAATTGCGCTTGATTTTAATCAATCAACAATGGGAAGTTTCAAGCTGTGGGATGTTGCGACTTGAAATAACCTCCAGATTTTAGAGAAGCTAGTCTTTTCTTTTATATCAAGTGTTAGGGAAAAAGGGATAGGAAATTAGACAGAAATGCAAATGTAGGAAATGAAACTTAACTATGGTGATGCGCTTGAGTGTAATCCTAATCCTAACCCGAGCACAGTGAGACTATATGTAGGATTCAATTACATTTAAGAGCAGACAAGTGCATGATCAATGTAAAAGATTAAGACAATAGAAACAAAGGCTCATAACAGAGACTTATTTTGCTGGAATACAGGAATGTCAACAAAGGCATAGTGTTCAATCTTCTTGTAAGAATCTTTCAATCACATAAGAGGCATAGAAAACATGTACAGTTATGTAGAACTTCTGACTCAAGAAAACGAGACAAAAGCAAATGACATTCCTAATCACAACTTTAGAAAATCCACAGTTTAGACTACTTTTGCAAATGACATAGATAATATCAACCAAGGCATAGAGTTCAATCTTCTTAATTCATTCAGCCATATAAAAGGCATAGAAACATGCACAGTTACATCAACTTTACAACTCAAGAAAATGAGACAAAAGCAAATGATACTATTTAGTCAAAAACTCTAGTAAGTCCCAAACTATAGAAAGTCTCCCCCTCTCTCCCTCTTTTATAGCCTCGGATGTCTCCTTCCATCATCCCCTTTCCTGCACGCAATTCTATTCCACCCTTAACTCACAAGGAACAAATAGATGGCATGCTTTTAATGTTTGCAAGCCCCAAAAATCTGCCCAGCAAACTGCTCCATCTACCAGAAATAACTCTCATCGAGTTTCCCTCCATCTCGCTTTGCGGCAACAGATACACAAAACACTCTGTTCTATTGAAACGAAAGAGGACACTTAGTCAATTTTCTAAAATTCTCCTTGTCACTTAGAAGGCACCAAATAATGACACTTGGTGCTTTTCACCTGATTCATCAAAGACACGTGGCTCTCACCACTTCACTTTAGCTATGTTGTAGAAACATTCGGGGCACATATTAGACTCTTACAGATGGTGATACTTGGCAGCTTCTGCAGACTTTTGAAGTAACACCTGGGGCCCACCATAATCTTTATTTGGCAATGAAACTCGAAAATGATCTCTCAGTCGTTGACACGTGGAGGCTTTCGCGGCTTCGAGGAAGATACGTGGCATCCTCTGCTGTTTTCGGGGATGAAGTAGAATGGGGCTCAGAGAGTGACACTTGGCAGCCTCTGCTACTCTTTAGCATTTAAACAAAATGGAATGACACTTCTCTGCCTTCCAAAAGGGCACCGACCCCTTTGGTTTTTGGGACACTCCCTTGAACTGCCCGATGCACCAAAATAGTTCAATAGTTTAATGGTTTAACACTATACGCCATTTACATGTTAACCGAGGCATTGAACCAAAATGTTTGAACCATTGCATTGAAACCTAGTGTTGAACTAACATTGTTCTTTGGATGCTGACACGTGGTGACATTCGTTGTCCTCTGAAAAAGTAGCCTAAGGCCTTCTGCAACTGCCACCTGACGCTTTCCGCATGATCCTGTTGCTTAGCTTGTTGAAAACCTTTATCGAGAAATAGAATGAATGTGGGTGTTGATACGAGACGTGGATGCTGACACGTGGTGACTTTCGCTGAGTTGCTATTAGATACATGGCACGATCCATAGCTCTTTGGAAAGTTATGAAAAGAGTCTCAGACGATGCCAGTTGGCTAGCTCTGTGTTTCAAAAAGTGACACTTGGTGGCTTTCGCTCAAATCCAACATTTAGGCAAAATGAAACAAAGGAAATAGAAAAGGGGAAAAGAGAACCTGCATTAAGACAGTGACACTTGGTAGCCTCTGTTGTGTTGCGATACTTAGACGGAAAAGGACCCACGCTCTGCTCCAACTCTGCCGCTATGACCAAGGTATGCGGGAACCAAAACTGCAGTGCTCGACTAAAAATTTGAATGTAACGTTGAGTAAAAATTTACTCTATAGTTACTGGCAACCCTCAAGACTTTTGAGCCTACTCAAAAAGAAAACTCCACCTTTTGCTAGATCAAAATTGCGAAAATCACAGCTTCAAAACAACCATCGACATGTGTTTAAAACACTTATTTTGAAAAGAAAAGCAAGAAAACAATGAAAAAAATAGTGCGAGAAAGGGAAACTATCTAACTATAATATATTAGAGACCCGAGTCAATTGAAATGCTTCAAATAGATTCCATTTATAGGAATCTCTTTAGGTTCTCCTTCCATCGACTCTAGCTCGAATGAATTCTTCTGTTTGCACGCACAAATTTTATATGGGCCAGTCCATATTGCTTCAAATTTGGTATGTTGACCCAGCTTGGCGGCCCTTGTATCCCATTTCAAAACAATTGAGCCTACTTAAAAATTAGGATTCAAAGTCCTTTTATCAAAATAGTTCTTAACCATTCCCTGATGCTTAATCAATGAATCATGGGTTGTATCCCTTTTTTCCTGAACTTCCAAAAGTTTTACGAGTTTGACCGCATGGGGCCATTTTCTTCAATTTCAATCTGTTTGATCAACTAAAGAGTAGGGATTTCCAATCTTAAGGGGATCACAACAGACTTTCCATATACCAATTCATATGGGGACATTTTGATCACCTGCTTAGGCATGATTCTATCAGCCCATAGTGCTAGATTAAGCACTTTATGCCATTCTTTGTGATGATCAGCCCCTACTCTTTTGATGAGTCTTTTCAGGTTCTTGTTGGTTGATTCTGCCAGACCATTACCTTGAGGGTAATAGTTAGATGAAGTTTTCAGATATATTCCATGTTTCAAGGCAAAGTCAGATACTATAAATCCTAAGAATGCTTTAGCATTATCTGAAATTATGGTGCGAGGAGCCCTAAAACGGGTAGTGATACTCCCTAAAAAATCTAGGATCACATTCTCTGTTGCTTCCTTAATTGGGACTGCCTCAGTCCATCTAGTGAAATAGTCTCTGGCAGTTAATATCTATTTGTGACCCATACTGGACACTAGATTTATCATTCCAATGAAGTCAAAACCCCATTGAGCAAAAAGTTCATCCATAATTATAGGACTAAGGGGCATGGTTGCATTCCTCCTCATCCCCATATAATACTGACAGGATTGACATCTTCTAACCAACTGATAATAATTTGCAAATAAAGTAGGCCAGAAATATCCTACCTCACTTATCTTTATGGCTATGGTCTTGGTAAAAAAATGCCCCCCTGATATTCTGTGATGCATTTTGTGTAGTATTCTCTTAGCTTCAGCCTGTTCTATGCATCTTAACAATTTTATATTATAATTTCTTTTGAAAAGGACTTGTTCAATTAAAACAAAATGAACTCCATGTATCCTATAATATCTCCTCTTACTTTGAGGAAGTTCTCTCATATAAATCCCATTTTTCATAAAATGAATCCTACTTGTGACCCAGAATTCCTGATCAACCTCTTGTAATTTTAGCACCGTCTCTGTCTCTCCTTCTGCATCTGCTTCCTCAGGTAACATCTTTTCAAGCTCTTGGGTTATATATTGGCATAGACCCCTGCCTCTAACTAGCTTGGTGGGTCAGACCTCTACATCATATTCAAGGATCTTAGTGATCCAATTGGCTCTTTTCTCAGTAATTTCCCACTCCATGATGTATTCCTTGACACTTAGATGAGATACAAGTATCAAAATTTTGTTTTCTGATATCAAATGCCTAAATTTTTTGAGGGCTTTTACCATGGTAGAGGCTTGTCTTTCCACAAAATTATACCTGGTCTCATAATCCCTGAGAGTTCTCGATAAAAAGGCTATTGGGTGTTCCCCCTCCAGCCTGTCGTTCTTTTGAGTCAAGACAACAACAATACTCGACTCTCCTCCATAGACATACATTACGAAGGGCTTGAAAAAATATGGATTGCTGAGATAGCCTTCTTGACCTACTCAAAGGCTTGCCTTCCTTCTGTAGTCTATTTGAAGACCTGGTCTTTCTTTAGCAAGAGTGTCATTGGTCTTACCAAGCCTGCAAAATCAGATATGAATTTATTGACAAAATTGATCTTTCCTAAAAAGGACTGAACTGCCTTTTTATTTACTAGAAGCGATAGGTTCATTATAGATGTGATTCTCTCAGGATTTATAAAAACTCCTTCTTTAGAAACTATGTGTCCCAACAATTTACCCTGAGGTATAACAAAGATGCATTTCTTGGGATTCAATGATATCCCAAAATCTTGACATTTCTTGAAGACAGATTCTAAATGATCTTCAACATTGTTTGAAAAAATAGTGAGGTCATCCAGATAGACCAGGATAAGCTTATTTATAAGTTCCCCAAAGGCTACATCCATAGCTCTTTGAAAGGTGGCTCCTACATTTGACAGACCAAAAAGCATCTTAGCATATGCAAATTTCCCCATTTGGTAGTAAAAGCAGTCTTGTACTGGTCTTCTTCAACTAGCCAAATCTGATTGTATCCAAAGAAACCATCTAGTAAAGAAAATCTCTCTGACCTAGCCACAATTTGTAGAATTTGTTCCATGGAGGGCAAGGGATAGTGGTCTTTCAGAGATGCTCTATTTAGATCTCTAAAATCTACACACAATCTTACATCTCCATTTTTTTCTAACTGGTACTAGATTTGATACCCAGGTCGAGTGCTTGATTGGAAATATTATTTTAGAATCTAAAATTTTTTGCAACTCATCTACCATTAGAGGCTCAATCCTTAGATTTAATGGCCTCTATTTCTATTTGATGGGCTTAGACCCTTCAGTCAGTTCTATTGTGGGCTGGATAATGTCTCTATTGTATGCATGAAGGTCTTCATAGCTCCAAGCTATGACTCTATCATATCTCTGGCATAATTCAATTAGCCTCTCCTTCTCTTCTTGAGTTGCAAAATTCCTAACCTTTAGCCTTTTCCTGTCACTCACCTCTATTTGAGAATAGTCTACTTTGTCTACCTGGAACCTTTTCTTTTCCAGGCTTACATCCTTTGGGTCAAACAAGTTTTCTAAGGTGATCAAGCCCTTGGGGAGCTTGTTAGTCCTCAATTGTATAATCTAGTCACCATATGCCTCTTCAATTTTAGTTTACAACTGATCGGCAAACTCGTCTAATTGTTGTAAGAAAGAGAATACTTGAGCATCATTTTCAAACACTTACCAATTTTCATCATTGTCTGGGATGGTTGGCCTCACTATAACTTTTACTGACTCATTGTTAACCAATAAGCTAGTTGCTGGGTTAAACTATGAGCCAATCTGGGCCATCCTATCAGCCTCAGAGTTTTGAATTATAGGGATTATCTCAATATTGAAAGCTTCAAAATCTTCTATCAAATCCCAAATCCTATGCCTATAGGATCTCATTCTCACATTCTTGGCTGCTGCCTTTTCTCGTATTTGCTTTACTACTAATTCTGAATCTTCTTTTACTTTTAGGTTCTTTATTTCCTTTTTCTTGGCTAATAGGAGCCCATGTACTAAAGATTCATACTTAGCATCATTATTAGTGTAAGCAAATTGGAATCAGATAGCCCTTAAAATTTTTGTCACCATTTGGAGTAGTAAGACAAATTCCTGCTCCAGCACCATGTTTACTTCTAGCCCCATCAAAATTCAAAGTCTAGACCTCTGAATCTTGAGCAGTAGGTGCCTCTTTCCCTATAATATTTGGGATTTCCTGGTCCTCATAAAAAATGACATATGTGCCCAAACCAGTAGAGTCATAGTTCCCATATGGGTCACTATGCATCATAGCCAACAACTGGCTGTTTTCTTCTTCTTGATCATGTTCAGTCCAATCGCCTAGTTCTTCAACAAAAATCTTTTCTTCTTTATTTAACATGGCATGATCTGCTTCTAATCTTGTTGTTGGTTCATTGGTGATATGGTCTTTGGACAGTGGTTCAGATAGCATTTTCATCTTCGAATCGTATCTAGTTCTCAAGATGAGATGGGACCAGTCAAGAGACATATACGCTCCTATTTTTGCTGTAAAGTCTCTGGATAGGCATAAACCAAAAACAAGAGGTATATCTATGAAAACTATATCTTGGTTGATAATTATGTTGGGACATGTGTATAACTACAAGGGGAGTTGTTTAATTCTCCCTATGGTTTGCACTATTTTGCCATCTAGCTGCATAACTCCTTTTGTTAGGGGTTCATATTTTATTTTCAAAGCATCAGCTATTTGCTTGGGCATCATAGTTGTACTAGCTCCTAAATCTATCAATGCATTATGCAGGAGTTTCTTTCCAACTATCAGAGTCAAATAGAAAGGCTCTGGCTTGGATTTACTTACTTGTGCTGCATCGTTCATGAAGGCTGTTGTCCTTGGAGGAACCGTATCTTTGAGTTTTTCCTTTCCAGCAAGTCCTTCCTTGGTAACAACACTTTTGGGCATTGCTTGCCCTTGTAGAGCTTCTTGCAGTAGTATCTTTTGTTCAAGAATAGCCAAAATATCCCATATAGATACTTGTGTTGGAGTCTTCTTTAATTGGTCCACTACATTGATTGGTCCCAAAGACTAAGTTTTTTGGTATAAGGATACCTCATTTTTTCTTGAATCTGGGTAGGAATCCCTTGATCTTGTACCGACTGAGACACTTCTTGTCTAACAACAACATTCCTTTGCCCTTGAGATGTAGGATTATTCTTGACTTGACCACTTACAATCTCAGGCTGCTCCCCCATTCTCCTCTTTGATCTGGTGTAATAATCAGATTGCACTACTGGCCTTTGGGAGGTAGATGCTTCGTTCAAGAAAACTACTTCTTCATCCTCAACCCATGAGAACAAAGCATGTTCTGGGGCTATTTCTTCCTCTTGTTGTAAGGACATTCCTTGCATCTGAGCTACTAGAACTGAATTCTGCATACCGAGAGACTGGTAGGCTTGATTGTTACTTGCACGGGCAAACTGACCATCCATTCTCCTCTGCTCAGCCACCCTTTATTGTAGATTACCCTTAGGACAATCTCGGGGTGTATGAGCATTGTTGTAAAGAAAACACCAAGCATTAGTATCATCTACATAATTATTCTGACCTGGAACCATCTCCCTATTTGAGTTGGGAGGGATGGTCTGTGAGGGTGTGGGAACTGCAACTAATTGATTCATTGGTTGATGGTTAGTTTGTTTCAGAGGACCTTGATATTGGTTTGGTTGGGATGAAAACCTATTTCTTTGATAGCCTTGAAAAGGGGGTTTAGGGAAAGTATTTTGCTACCTCTTTATATTAATCAACTCATTGGAAAATGTCCTCAGGATATTCTTGATATCATCCATCTCAGATGACTGAGCAGGGACCGGTTGCTTCACAGATAATGGGGGATAAGTGTACATAGACACAAGTGGGCTTACAACTTTAGGAACTTCTTGAGGTAAGGGCAAGGAAATCTCTACGAACATAGGCATGGGAGGCTTAAGAGGTAACTTTCCAGCATCTATTAAATGATTCTTAGCTCTAATCGCATAGTCATAAGCCTCTGGCAAGGTGTGTCCTCCCAGTGACTAAATCATAACAGATATATCTAAATTTAAAGCTTTGAGATAAAACACTATGGCCATACTAGGTGGTGGCTTAGATATAGTAGGGATTCTATCCCAAGTTTTCTGGAATCTTGTGTTGAAGTCAGTCATGTCCTCCTGTGGTCCCCTTTGAATGGTGATTAAATGTTGTAACAAAGAAGACTTATCACCTTTCTCGGCAAATCTTTCAATGAATAGATCTCCAAGCTGGTCCCATGTAGAGATGTATTTGGAGTCAAAGACTGATATCATTCTAAAGCCTTCCCTTTGAATGAAGCTGCTAATAACCTTATGGCCACATTTTGTTGTGTGACAACATATATGGCACAGACATCTGATACATCTTGAAGATATTTTGCAGGTGTTTTAGAGTCCTGTCCACTGAACTTGGATAGAGCTTTTAAGGCATTTACTAGGATAGGATCCCAAATAGCTGGTGGTGTTGGGAGGATTAAGGGGCTACCAGTGTTCTAGCTTGCATAATTTCTTAGGGGAACATGGGCTCCCATATTTAGCACTGGTGCAAACTGGTTAGCTCTTCTTCTTGGACTAATTACCAAAGGTGGCAAAAAAATACCTTGATTTGTAGCAAATTGCGATCTGGTGATTGGTCCACAGCTCTGATTTCTCATAGCTCTTTGGTTCATATAGTCTTGAAAGAATCTTCAAGACTGGTCCCACCGGGCGTGCCAAAAACTATTAATGACGAAAATTGTGCTTGATTTTAATCAATCAACAATGGGAAGTTTCAAGCTGTGGGATGTTGCGGCTTGAAACAACCTCCAGATTTTAGAGAAGCTTGTCTCTTCTTTTGTATCAAGTGTTGGGGGAAAAGGGATAGGAAATTAGACAGAAACGCAAATGCAAGAAATGAAACCTAACTATAGTGATGCGCCTGAGTGTAATCATAATCTTAACCTGAGCATAATGAGACTATATGTAGGATTCAATTACATTTAAGAGCAGACAAGTGCATGATCAATTTAAAAGATTAAGACAATAGAAACAGAGGCTCATAACATAGACTTCTTTTGCTGGAATACAGGAATGTCAATAAAGGCATAGTGTTCAATCTTCTTGTAATAATCTTTCAATCACATAAGAGGCACATAAAACATGTATAGTTATGTAGAACTTCCGACTCAAGAAAACGAGATAAAACAAATGACATTCCTAATCACAACTTTAGAAAATCCATAGTTTAGACTACTTTTGCAAATGACACAGATAATATCAACCAAGGCATAGAGTTCAATCTTCTTAATTCATTCAGCCTTATAAAAGGCAGAGAAACATACACAGTTACATCAACTTTACAACTCAAAAAATGAGACAAAAGCAAATGATACTATTTAGTCAAAAACTCTAGTAAGTCCCAAACTATAGAAAGTCCCCCCTTCTCTCCCTCTTTTATAGCCTCGGATGTCTCCTTCCATCATCCCCTTTCCCACACAATT